>ML783776.1:670233-700796 GCA_009831015.1 Picea engelmannii
TTCTGTTAAGTTTTTAGATGCTGAAACACCGTTGTGTTGATGCTGAAACACCGCTGTGTTGATGCTGAAACACCGCGGAGCAGATGCTGAAACACCACGGCTGTAGCATATGATGATGCTGAAACACCGCGGAGTAGATGCTGAAACACCAGGCTGTAGCATATGTTGAAACAGTGCTGAAACTAAATTTAGCATTTAAATTTGACTGAAAAATCAGCGAGACTGAAACTGGGTGGGATTTTGAAAAATTAACATAGATTTGGTTTGTTTTGGGGTGGGGGTATTATAAATTTGTTGAAGAAATGGGGGTGAAATTTGGGCTATGGAGTCAGAAATGAATAAAGAAGTAGCAGGTCATTAGAACTATCTAGAGGAGAAAGGCTAAGTGAGGCAATGAGTCTGAGTTTTCAAATTGAAATTTGCATGGCGAAAGAAGAAAAAGGGAAACACATAACTGCATCAGAGCATATTAAAATGAATTCTGAATTAGTTGAGAAGAGAATCACATGAATTTAAATTGCTAAATCTAGAGCATCATCAGACGAATTCCAGACTTTTAACTCTCCAATTTAAATGAATAAATTGTAAATGGAAATTTAAAGACGCAGGAAGCACACACTATGAAAGAATACAGAACTCATATCACAGCCGATTAGAATATTTTCATAAACAGTTCAAAAATTGCTTTTCCATAATATATTCAGTTTAGCTCCATGATTTTACAAAGTGTACCTGCAACGAGGGTAGCCCCCCTTTTCCCTCCATACTTTATTTATCCTTGGAATGATATATATAGAAAATTTACATGTGGGATTCAAAACGACTCACCTTCCCCACAGTCTAAAGATAGAGATCGGTTACACAAAAGAGTAACGCATAAACGTTATTCTCCTACACTACACGGAGCATTATAAACATGTCTGACATATCTGAGGCTTTTTCACTGAACGCCATATGTCCAAAAAAATTTGAAAGGTACTCAATTCAACCTAATAACTTATTCCATCTTGGTAATTTCTTCTTTTAGAGTGTTCAACCAGACTGGTTAATTTTCCCCATCACTTTTGACTGCCTCAGCTCTGATTCCTGACTTATGTCGCTTACTCTGCTTCCTCTTTACGGCTCGTTTGTAGCGCCTATCCACGTGTCCATTGATGATTAAATCACTCATGATAGGATTTAGCCTGACCTCTAATTATGGTTTTGTCCCAGGGTCAGTATGGAATTTGTTTGCTAATATTCGTGCAATCAACTTCTCTTTCTTACTCATTGATGTATTTTCCATGTTAGTTGAAAGTCATGGTTCACTGGATGTTGTTTGATCGGCTTTGTCCATGTCTCCCAGTTTTGTAGAAAACACGATTTTTGTCTTCCTTAACTTCACAGAAATTAGAAATTTGATCCAATTTGAGATTACTCTACTTACGAATGAAGCGTTGATTACCCGAAGCAAAATAACGCCATCCATATTTTGAAGAGAGATAGTTGTTGAGTTTTAATCATGAATTGTTGACAAGACTACCTGTAAGTACGCTAGTTTATCACGTTTGTCCAATCTATTTTGAATGATGAGACTTTGAGTTAGTTATCTGGTGGTTCTTACCTGGCATCGCACGGACGTAAAGTACCTGAATGGGTAGCATGACGTGATTTGACCATCCATCGCCTTTCCCCACATGAATTGTTGATTTTGGCGTATTCAAATGGCATTAGAACACATAACATCAGGGTGTGGTTGAGCAGTTTCGTGCTCACCCTCTTTTCCCCCCGATATACTTTAGGGAGCATCGTGTGTCCACATTTTGAAACCGTGGTATTTCCCCGGCCTGCCCTCAAAAAATTTATCCTCCGCACTACTTCAATCTCTGATATGTGTCTTGGCCATCGATCTAGACTACTCCAAGATCTACGGTCCATCGGTCTTTAGCAACTTTTGACATCGAGGATTTGGGGAAGACGGTTTTAGGCAGACCGCTTTTTGCCCTGATGTACCTCTAAAGGTGCCACATGCCCGTGAAAAAAAACTATAGTTTTTTTCCCCGGCCTGCCTTAGAACAAATAACTCGTTGATATATGACACCTGAGATCTATGGTTGGTCGATTCCCATCACTTCTGTGTCTCCACTATATTTTTCCATGCACCGCTATATGTGACCATTCTTCTCCAAACTATTATGCCTCCACAACGATGTATCTCCTTGCTAAATTTATGAGACCTCGACCCTGTCTGAAAATTGTTATGGTGATAACATAGCCTCCTATTGGGGATGATATACTCCCTGTGAGGTAGAAAAGAACTGTAGACCCGATGCCTTCTTCATTGGGATACTTTCAAAACATGTGTGGGTACCCTGTTACATCTTGGAGCCTGATTGTCAATTTTAAAACCGAATTTTGCACACTACTCTCAACTGGATGCTGGAAAAAAAATACCGCTAGAATCAAAGTGTACATACTACTGGAAATTAAAAAATAATGTTTGACCAACAAGATTATTCGCACACTCCTACCTACCCTACCTGTTGAAACGAACTGCAAATCAAGTGAAATCATAATGCCAATGCAGCCATGATGGCATTTTATCCACTGTTTGTTTTCTTTTCACTTGCTTGTACCAAAGTTTTTTTTGGAAATTCATTCAAAACTCCATCCATCAATCCAAATCTCAAAAAATCAAGAACATTTGGATTGTTTACTTCCTCCAAGAAAACTGCAAATGGATCTTCTAAAAAATGCACAAAACAACTATCTTGTTTCACCCCTTCCACTGCATTCTTGTTTTCATGTGATTTAAACTTTTGATTTCCATCAATAAACTAATAGGTTTGCTAAGAAGTCTAAAAGAAATAGTTTCTTGAAACGTAAGACAACCATGGTTGAAGAACATCGTTTGGTGTAAAGCAACCCATATTTAATACAGACACCAATTCGTCACTCCCTTTATCTTTAAGCTTGCAACCCACTATCCTCTATAGATCTTGATTATAAAAGAATTTCATATAACATGGCATGGAATCATGAAACACATAAAATAATGTTTCCTTTTTAGGAGCTAAGAAATAAATACAAGCTTCCTTCACAAGTGTTTTTTGCTCTTGCTTCATTTCTTCCATCTTGGGAATATTTTCGGGTGAAATGACAGCGATAGGTGTGTCTACTCTTCCATACATATCAACAAAAAAATTCATACATTCTCGAACATCTTCAAATATGACATCCATATCATGTGCATCATCATTTTCATTATCTTTTTGTATCTTTGATTGAGAAATGGAAGACACTATTTTGTTGCTTTCCTGAAACTCTATGTCATTTGTTTTTTCGCCACTTAGAGTCTCGATAGATGCAGTTTTAGAATCCTCATCCATGTCTAGGCCACTTAGAAATTGGACCACCGCGTCATTTTCAGGGGAAGAAAGACAACTTTGAAACACTTTGTCTTGCTGGAAATATTGTTGAATATCTATGTTAGTTTTAGGAGAAGGAAAATAACCTTTAACAACAATTTATTGATCAGATTCTTCTTCTCTTTCAATTTGGTGGTTAAGCACAGGTTGCAACTTCAAATTGGAATATCCTTTCATGTAATCAGCTACATGATCATTTAGTGCATGTGATTGTTCTTGGTCTTCCTTACTGATAACAATTTCCTCATGTAAAACTGTGCCACTGTGAATGCAATCAGACTTCCATGTTTCTTTTGTTATATCATGATTTGCTTTCAACCATTCAAAGGAAGATAGTTTTCATTTGTAAGTCCACTACTTTATTCATATTAAACATCATGCCTGGAGGCTTTATGATTTGAAACATTACAAACATTTTTCTTCAGAAATTTGAAAGAATCAAAACATAATGGAAAGATTCTTTCCCCTGATTCAAAACCTCCTTCATTTTCTTCATTGTTTTCAATTACTTTGGATTTCTGAACACACCCATTTTTAGATTTATCGTCGACCAATGGATTCAATTTTGAACTGACAAGGTCTTCTACATAAAAAGTAACAGGGTCGTCAGACACATGAGAAGATTGCTGCAATATCTTGCCAATTTGTTCCAGTGAATTAGTGTGGTTTGGCATCAACACACATTCCTTTGCTTCAATGATGATCTTAGGATTTTATTTCAACAATTTGAATGAAGAAAATCATAAAGATAAATAATTCCCTTTAGTTGATTCAGTGTTTTTGTCTTTGTATCTGTGATATGTAGGTTGATTGCTCTCACTATACTTTTGAAAAGGAACATTTTCTGATAGAGAACATGCAGTTGGTTGTTCTAGGAAGTCTACCTCATAATCATCATCATATTCATCATATATAGGAAAATCGGCAATATACGCAATTTCATCCAACAAGAACAAAATTGGAACATCAACCTGCTCTTCAATATACTAATTTGCAAATGAATACATAAAACAATTATCCCCCTCGCTTATCACGAGATGGATCAGAAGCTAAATCAGCACCTCTTCTTTCAACAAGTGGAATAAAAAAAAATTCAAAATATGAACATTGGAAACTTCAAGAAGACCTATGATATTGTCAATTCTATGCTCAAGTTTCCAATCAACTATTTTCTGTTCATATTCACTTTCATGTTCTTGAGCATTCAACCCCTCATTTTGGATCTGTTTACATGCTTGGATGTTTTGTTGAATGTCTTGAGCATCATTAAACGTTTTTCGTAAGGACTTAGGTACTCTTTCCATTAGGAGGAAAGACAAATATGGATGAAGAGTAGTTGCATAATGGAGCATGGCAACAGCTTCAGTGGGTTGAATTTCTTTGGACAAATTGTAGTAAATACTGGAAAACCTCCTGCTGAATGTAAAAATAGTTTCATTGCTCTAACTTTTTAAGGCATATAACTATGTAAGTTGTTGATCCAAAGATTTATTCCTGCCCCAAAACTTTAAAAAGACATTTTTCAATTCCTCCCATGAGCTAATTGTCTCTGGTTGCAAATGTTTAAACCAGTCTTTGGTATCACCCTTTAAGGATTGAGAGAAGGCTCTCATACAAACATCCTCATGATCAATCTCAAAAAAATATATAAAATGCTCAAACCCTTGGATGTGTTTTTCAACTGAGATGGCATGAGGTTCCCCGTCAAACATAGGTAAGAACTCATAGTACTTTGGATGGAAATCGTGGAGGACTTGGGGTAGCTTCAAGGGTATGTATCTATGTTGGATCTTGGAGGACATTGGATCAGGTACAGGAGGTGAAATATCATCCTTGACTTCACGGGGCTCATCAACTTGGTCATGGTTATCACATGGCTTAGATGGAATATTTGTATCAAAATCAGTGATACAGTGAGGATATGCATGTACAACTTTAAGAGGAGGATATACAATTGCAATATTCTCATAATCATCATTAGAATGCAAAAGGTAAAGAAAAAATTGTTTGGCATGTTCAAGGAAGGACTAGAGGCAACTTATAACAAACAATAAAATTCCTTGGAAAAAATCTAAATTTAAGTACTTTTTTTCTTCCATAATGTATTTTCATACCTCTTTCAAGGAATCTCATCTTCCAGTGGAGTCTATGAATTACATTCGAAGCTTGAGTGGAGTCACCAATAATGTTTTGGAAGATGGATTATGCATTGAGAGTGGAGTCGCCATTGAATATTTGAATTTATGTATTCTTCTACCAGTGGAATCACCTTCAAACTTATTTTTGATGTGTGGAGTCGCCAAAGCAGGAATATAGCCAATATGTGCCTAAGTGTCTTCTTCTCTCAGACCTTAGAATTCAACCATGTCATTATTTCCCAGGGAAAATTTTCAATTTCGTCCCCAGCAAGGGTGCTAGAATCTTAGCACTCTGTAAATTTCATCCGGCTAAATAGACAAATGACAGAGGTAGCTATTTCAACCTACTTAAGATCTGGGCACTAGACTTCTCAACTCAAAGAGGGCTCTCTCGTGTCATTTGATATTTCTTTGGAAATTGTTGGCTAGATTTGGTTTGTTTTGGGGTGGGGGTATTATAAATTTGCTGAAGAAATGGGGGTGACATTTGGGCTAAGGAGTTAGAAATGAATAAAGTAGTAGCAGGTCATTAGAACTATCTAGAGGAGAAAGGCTAAGTGAGGAAATGAGTCTGAGTTTTAAAACTGAAATTTGCATGGCAAAAGAAGAAAAAGGGAAACACATAACCGCATTAGAGAATATTAAAATGAATTATGAATTAGTTGAGAAGAGAATCACATGAACTTAAATTGCTAAGTCTAGAGCATCATCAAACGAATTCCATACTTTTAACTCTCCAATTTAAATGAAGAAATTGTAAATGGAAATTTAAAGACACAGCAAGCATACACTATGAAAGAATACAGAACTCATATGAAAGTTGATTAGAATCTTTTCATAAACAGTTCAAAAATTATTTATGCATCGTATATTCAGTTTAGCTCCATGATTTTACATAGTCTACCTGGAACGAGGGAAGCCCCCTTTTCCCTCCATACTTTCTTTATCCTTGGAATGATATATATAGAAAATTTACATGCGGGATTCAAAATGACTCACCTTCCTCATAGTCTAAAGATAGAGATCGGTTACACAAAAGAGTAACGCATAACAGCTATTCTCCTACACTAAAGGGAGTGTTATAAATAGGTCTGACATATCTTAGGATTTTTCACTGAACGCCATATTTCCAAAATTTTCTGAAACGTACTCAATTTGACCTAAGAACTTATTCCATCTTGGCATTTTATTCTTTTAGAGTGTTCAACCAGACTGGTTGATTTTTCCCAACGCTTTCGACGGCCTCAGCTCTAATTCGTGTATTTTGTCGCTTTCTCTGCTTCCTCTTTACTACTCGTTTATAGCGTCTGCCCACGTGTCCATTGATGATTAAATCCCTCATGATAGGATTTAGTCTGACCTCTGATTCTAGTTTTGTCGCAGGGTCAGTATGGAATTTGGTTGCTAATATATGTGAAATCGACTTCTCTTTCTTACTCATTGATGGACTTTCCATGTTAGTTGAAAGTCCTGGTTCACTGGATGTTATTTGATCGGCTTTGTCCATGTCTTCTAGTTTTTCATAAAACACGATTTTCGTCTTCCTTAACTTCACAGAAATTAGGAAGTTGATCTAGTTTGAGATTACTCTACTTACGAATGAAGTGTTGATTTCGTGTAGCAGAATAATGCCATCAATATTTTGAAGAGAAATAGACATTGAGTTTCAATCATGAATTGTTGACAAGAGTACCTGCAGGTACACTGGTTTATCATGTTTGGCTAATCTATTTCGAATGATGAGCCTTTGAGTTAGTTATCTGGCAACGCTTACCTAGCATCGCACTGACGTAAAGTACCTAAATGAGTGGCATGAGGTGATTTGACTAGTCATCTCCTTTCCCCACACGAATTGTTGATTTTGACGTATTCAAATGGCATTAGAACACGTGACATCGGGGCATGGTTGAGCGGTTTCGTGCTCACCCGCTTTTCCCCCTGATATACTTTAGGGAGTGTTGCGTGTCCACATTTTGAAACTGTGGTATTTCCCCAGCCTATCCTCAAAAAATTTATCCTCCACGCTACTTCAATCTCCGATATGTGTCTTGTTCTTCGATCTAGACCGCTCCAAGATCTATGGTCCATCGGGCTTTAGCAACTTCCGACATCAAGGATTTGGGGAAGACAGTTTTAGGAAGACTGATTTTTTCCCCAATGTACCTCTAAAGGTGCCACATGCCCGTGAAACAAAACCACGGTGTTTTCCCCGGCCTGCCTTGGAATAAATAACTCTCGTGTTATTTCAATGCTCGATATGGTTTATGACCGTTGATATATGACACCTAAGATCTGTGGTTGGTCGGGTCCCATCACTTATGCGTCTCCGCTATATTTGTTATAGCTCCTTGATAAATTTCCAAGACCTCAACCCTATCTGAAAATTGTTATTTTGATAACAGAATCATCATCTTTGATGTTTGGAATTGATGGAAGCACAAGAGTCTCTACATGTTGCACTAGAGGTACATGCAAAGGACTCTCCTCAAACTAAACATTGTGCTCAATGATGATCCGTTCTGTAGAGGGATCAATCAATAAGTACTCCTTCACATCATTTGGATATCCCACAAAGATGCAAGGTGTTCTCTGTGGATCTAATGCTTTCCTCTTTTCATAAGGAATATGAGCCCATGCTCTAGATCCAAAGATGCAGAAGTATGTGACATTTGGTTTGTCACTTGTCCAATCCTCAAAAGGTGTCTTATCCTCAACAGATCTGTGAGGTGATATGTTTTGTATGTAAGAAATAAAGTTAAGTGCCTCAGCCCAAAGCTTGGAAGGAATTGATCTTGCATGCAACATGCAACTGGTCATCTCCTTGAGAGCCTTGTTCTTCCTTTCAGCAACTCTATTCTGTTGTGGAGTGTATGGAAATGTGTATTGCAACTCGATACTAGATTCATGAAAAATATCCTGAACATATTTGTTGATATACTCCCCCCCATTGTCTATACAGAGGATCTTGATTTTCTTCCCAGTTTGTGTCTCTACTAGATATTTGAATTCTTTGAGATGCTCAAATACTTCAGACTTGTGTATGAGAAAATAACCCCAAGTACAGCACGAGTAATCATCAATAAATGTAATAACATACCTTTCTCTGTTGATATATGGATGTGGAAATGGACCCATGAGATCAATGTGAACAAGCTCCAAGGAAGAGGAGGCTCTCCTTTCCTTCCCCTTTTCAAACTTCTCTTCAGGATGCTTGCCAAGAATGCATCCTTCACAAACCCCTTCACAAAATGGAATGACTGGCAATCCTTTGACCATTCCTTTCTTTGAAAGTTGTTGCATGTACCTAAAGTTTAAATGACCAAATATCTCATTCCATACTCTACTACTCTCATCAGCATGTGTAAGTAGAAAACATGATTCATAGTCAGTAAGCTTAGTGAACTTATACAACCGTTATTTCTGATCTACCTCACCAACTACAATAATGGAACTGTCATGCATGTCAAGTACAATAACTGAATATGATGTAAATTCAACCCTTTTACCTATTTGAGTGATCTAATAAACTAAGAGAAGATTTATATAAATCTTTGGAACATGTAAAACATTCTCAAAACCAACATTAGGTAGTTCCACTCTTCCCTCTCTTGCAATTGTTATCAGAGACGATTTTAGGGGATAAATTTCACTCATGGGCTAATTTTCCAAGGTTTTTCAAAAAAAAAGATTCGCTATTTTAAAAAGGATTCGCCCAAATTCTATTGGATAAAATTATTTTACCCTAAAAATCGCCAAAATTTTATAAAAACTACAAAAAATCCTTAGAAATTTGAATATTTTTACAAAAATATCGCTAATAATTTATACTTGGCATATGAAGGATTAGTAAGATTCGCCAAGGTTTCTAGATTTTAAAATAATTTTCCATCCTTAAAATCATCCCTGATTGTTATTGGGGTATCATACCCCATGAGAATAGGAGGTCTAGAGCATGAACTCAAAAAAGTAAAATCTTCCTCTTTTGTTGCCATATGATGTGATGCACCAGAATCTATAATCCATGAATCAGATGATGAATTAATTACAACCAGAGCATGATGATTACCTTTCTTAGGTGCATGGTCTTCTTCCTTCTTCTTCTTGGCTCCTTCAGGGATGAAATCTTCAAGGTTATTCTTCTAAAGTACCTGTGTCATAAGATCGATATGCTTCTTCATGCATGTGGATTCTTCATGATTCGATTTATTGTAATACTGCATTGCTTTCACTTATTCTTCTTCCCTTTGGAATTTTAAGAATCTTTGGAACCTGAATAACCCTTGAAGGGTTTGGAATATCCCTCCTTTGACTTTGGATGTGATTGCTCCTTTCGTTTCTGCTTCGATTTCTGATTGGATGACCCTTTTCCATCATGCATGGTGAGTGCATGTGCTTTGGGATATTTTATGAGGCCCATATGTATGAGTTTTTTTTGCTCTTGTGTGAGAGACTCAATGAACTGAGACAGCGTAGGAATTTTCCAATTTGATCCCAAAAGACATCTGCCAGAATGGAAATTGAGGACATAGAGAGCATATTCTGGTCCTATCTTGGCCAAGATTGTTAGAATAAGTTGTTTCTATTGTGTAGACGTATCAATACCACATTCACCCAAGCTCAATAGCAAATATTTAAATTTAGTAAATAAATCTTGTATATTATCAAAACTTTTATGGTCTAAGGTATTCAACTCTGCCTTGAAAGCATATGACCACGTATCGCATCCTTCTTTCCAAAGAGTCCTTCCAAGGTGGTCCAGATCTCGTTTGGAGTCTTGCATGAGGAAACATGAAACCATAAATCAGTGGATATTAACTCAAGAATTAGTCATGTGGCCTCGTCCTTATAGTTCATCCATCTGGTCTTCCCAAGCACTGACGTAGGCTTTGTTTCTGTCACCATCGTCAAATTATAAAATCTTTTTCTTTTGAGTTGGAATGCGGCCTTCAGATTCCATTCAAAATAGTTTTATGGTGTGAGTATTATCACCATAATTGATTGAAGAATTTGCATCACCTCCATCCCTGCTATTGATTCTGAAAAGATCCTGAAAACCCAAATCGTGGATTCTAAGATATGACTAACGATGTTATGGAAGTTATAGATATGATAAAATAGATATATCTCCTAAAATATGATGTGGGTTTTGGCGCATTTTTGTGATCATGAGAATCCCTATGTTATACGTCTCTGGTCCAAATTTCAGCCCGACCCAGATTATGGATTTCGATATATGGCTATTTTAATGCACAAAACCAATTTTATGGAGGGTGGTTGAATCGTCGCACCCTAAATAAGGATACAGTGCGATGATGTTGAATCGCTACACCCTAGATAAGGATTAAAGTGAGACGATTGTGAAACATTTAATTTTTTCACCCCAAGTGAATAGTACAGTGCAACGACATCGCACACTAAACTATGTATAGGCTGCAACGATTCCCGGGGAAAATTTCTCTCTTAATCCCGAGTTAGATCGTCACACCCTTCGATAGGAATAGGCTGCAAAGATTCCAACCGTTGCACTCTTCGATAGGGATAGGCTATGATGATGGAGGGAAATAGGTTTACTAAATCCGCTTACACTCTTCTCTGGCTTGTCTGGGTTGCTCCAAACAATGTGGATCTAATACCATGTCAGTGTTTCATGGAAACCTGCACAGGAGACCTAGCTAAAGCATACACAAACAAATCTTATCAAGAAAAGGAAGAGAGATAGAATATGAATAATGAGAATCAATGTATATTATGATATATTCAATGATTGAGTGATATTCACTCATATAGGCAATGACATCCTATCTTAGGAATGCATGCATAATAGTGATGGTCTAAAATAAGAAAGTCTAAAATAGAACTAGTCAGTTAACTCCCACTAAACTAGTGTGCCGAAAATAGAAATTTCTCCAACACTATTGAAGTTATATGAGTAGTGCAAACTACATGGATATATTGGCATCTTGTAACATCTAACTCAAAGTCATGAAAGTAAACATGTTCTGAAATATCATGGGTTTATTGAGGTAAATAAAATTTTAATATGCTACATCCTCTTTCATATATAAATCCATTATCATCATAATCCCCATTCACCTTCACTTTCTCTTCATGCATCACATCAAATAGTATTTCAATATCTCTTTATTTTTTGGTGGTTAAACCACATCAAAGATATCATTTATGTAAAAGGCCATGCCAAATTTATCTACATTAGTTAATAGATCATTTTCAATGTACATATATTTATTTACAATATTCAAAATATATACAACAATAGTCTAAATAAATATTACACATGTAGTGAAGTATCACCTTCACTAAAAAGATCATAAACTTTATCACCATCAATGGATACTATGGTGTCCTCTAATCCCAGCTCCTCCAAGGTTACAAGTGACATCTCCCCTTCTTAATCATCTTTGTATGTTTCCAAGTTTTAACATAATTTTCAATTATGTTTTCACAAACCTCTATGGATTCTCTATCATCTATATGAATTGGATAGAAGCATGATTACTTCATTCTATCAAATACAAACACATTTGTGACATGGTTTCGAAGGCCTTTTTCCTAATAGAGTGAAAATATTTAGTGCCACACATGGTGCTAACATCACATGGAATCCATTTGTCTATATCCTTGATTCTTGTATTTTTTGAAAACTTGTGGTTTGGAGAACATGTAGATTTGAAGGGTTAACATATTTTAAAGACATTTTGACATTTCAACATCATTAATATATATATATATATATACACACACACACTTTATATATAAAAATAAAGTTAAAAAAAATTGTAAAAAAAATATATACACACCTATGCTCATCACTTAGCCACCAATTATTTTCATGGCTCRAATTCAATTTACAAAATTGAATAACTTGATCATCTAATAAAAATCAATCAATAGAGAGGATAATCTACCACCTTTCAAGTTATTGGTTTACACGTGCCTTTGTGTAAAGTACCAGATCTATTATAATAGCTTAAAATGGAAATATTGCAGAGAATAACAATGGAACAACACAATAGATGAAACCACAACACCAAAATAATACCTTTATTGATAGGAAACAATGTTCACTTTCCTCTTCAAGGAAGAAACCTCCAACATAGAAGATATCTATTACAATAATTCTCAATACAAGACTTCCCATGCCCTCAAATCCTATTTATACTAAATATATCTATCGAAAGAACAATCTAGATGAAGATATTCTAGAAGAGGAAGCTTCTATTAGGTCTTCTTACATTTGATTTATTCTTTTTTATTACAAGGCCTTATTAATATTGTCCTTTATTAAATGGAAAATATATTATTCTACCTACTTGAGGGGTTAGGGAGGTTAGGTCCCTAATATGCCCTCCCCCTTAAAAAACAGCCTTGTCCTCAAGGCTTGAGATGAGGAAATTGTTGCAGAATGGTAGTTGGCTCCTAGGTGGCATCGGCTGGAGTTGTATCTTTCCACTGTAATAACACTTCCTTGATGGTGCATTGATGGATATGAAGACCAAGATGGTCCAATAATGCTCGTGGATACAACCAAATGGATCCTTCTTCATCCAACTCGGGAACACTAGTTTTATTTTGGCACTTAGTTCTAATCACCTTCTTTAAGCAAGAGACATAAAAAACAGAATGGATCTTAGAATGACTGGGAATAGATAACTGATAGGCCACCTATCCCACGTGCTTGATAATTCTATAAGGAAAATAACATTTGGGCCCCAGTTTCTGACAATGGTCAACCTTGAGTGAAGTCTACTTATAAGGTTGCAGTCAAAGAAACACATGGTCACCTTCAACAAATTGACGTTATGAGCGACCTTGATATTCTTGTTGCATCATTTGATTCTAATCCATGACCAAATTTTCTTTGACGGTATAGAGAATAGCCTCTCGAACTGTAATATTTTGGTCAACCACCTGGACCTTCGAGACACCAGGCATGTATGATAGAACTGAAGGTGCATTTTTTCTATACACTACTTCAAAAGGAGTCATGTGAGTAGTTGTATGGTAAGAAGTGTTGTACCACCATTCAGCTAGGTTTAACCATTGATCCCTCTGATTTTTCCATTTAGATGCAAAACACCTCAAATATGTTTCCAAACATTATTGACAACTTCAGTTTGACCATCAGTCTAGGGATGATAGGTGGTGCTAAGAAGCAATTATGTGCCTTGTAACCTGAATAGTTCTTGCCACAAACAATAGAATGAGGAATTCCATTAATATTGAAGATCTGATACATGAAAATTTGAGCCACAGAGAAGGCATTGAATGGGTCTTGAAGATCATAGAAATGATCACACTTGGAAAGACGATCAACTACCACCATGATGACTGACATATTGCTCGATTTAGGTAATACAACAATCAAATCCATAGAGATATCCCTCCAAATAGCGGGTGGGATCGGAATTGGTTGTAGTGTTCTAGGGGATTTGACAGTTTCTCCCTTGTTGTGTTGGTAGACATCACATTCTGCCACAAAAGTGTGAACGTCATGTTTCATACCATCCCAGAAAAAATAACTTTTGACCATGTCACAGGTTTTTGGAAACCCTTAGTGCCCATATGTGGGTGTAACAAGAAGCTCAGAAAGCACCATGGATTTAAGTTTTGAATGTTTACTTAAACATAGATGGCCTTTGTATCGAATCTCATCATTGTGCTAAGAGTACCCTGGGGAAACTGGAGAATTGGCTTGCAATTGTTGGATCAGACTCAAAATTTTGGTATCTTGTAGCCATTCCTAGTAAACAACTTGGAGTCAATCTCATACAATGAAGGAGAGAGAAAAAAGGGACCCTTCATATTCATATTTTCTTGAAAGAGAATCAGCAACCACATTGTCTTTTCCTTTCTTGTAAATGATCTCATAATCATATCCAAAGAGCTTAGTCACCCATTTTTGTTTCTCTAAGGATGAAATACATTGCTCAAGAAAATAATTGAGGCTCTAATGATTTGTCTTAATTTGGAAGCATTTCCCCAATAGATAAGGGCGCCAGATATCCACTGCATGCAAAATATACAACATTTTCTTTTCATAGATTGATTGTCCCAAATGTCGCTCTAATAGTTTTTTTCTAGTAAATACCAAAGGTCGACCATCTTGCATAAGGACTGCTGCAACTCCTCTCCCAGAAGAATCACATTCTAGGAAAAGGTCTTTGTGAAGTCAGGAAGGGTCGATCTGGTCAGTGGGTTTAGGTGACTCGACTATGGGGGGAGCCTCGCCCTCTTTATCATAAACATTCTCATATATGGCCATAAAAATATTTTGTTCCTTACATTTTTTCCCAATAAAATATTTTTCATCACAATTATAACAAAGTCCCTTGAGTTGGAATTCATCCATTTCTACATGGGTCAGTTTTTGGATATTTAGTGGAGTGGGAGGAGGAGTGGGAATGATAGGTTTAGGGTGAAGAATAAAGGAGGGTTTTTTGGTTTGAGAAGAGACAACCTGTTGTGCTTCCTTATCTCTTTTAGTAGCTTCCACCCAACTCTGGGGATGATCCATGAGGACGTGTTCATGGATCTCATCTTTGAGGCCACTAATAAATCATTCTCAGAAAAAATCATCAGACATGCCCTCCGTGCGAAAATACAATCGCTCAAAAGAAGCTATAACGTCTTCGAATGTGCCAGATTGTTTCAACTTTGTCAAACTTCCTAAATGGTGGGTGTCAGTGTCAAAGTGTTCATAAATATCTTCAACAAATTGTGTCCAAACCACATACCCTTGGCGGGCATTTTTTCTCCATTTCCACCATTTCCAACATTCTTGAGCTAGATGGATAACACCATATTGGAGTTTGGCCAACTCATCCATAATTTCATGCAAAGAGAAACAGTGTTCCATTTGAGTTACCCATCAGGTGGGATCTGAGCCATGAAATTTGTTTACATCCATGCGCGGGAGGTGTAGGTTATGCTGAAAGTGATGGGGCTGAAAATTTTGGACATTGGATGAAGTTTGACCTTAGGGGTGCAAAGGTGGGTCATAGGAGGTAAGGTGTCATCTCCAGTGATATTCAACTTGGTGCAGATCTGGCCAATCAAGGATTCAAGATGGGTAGAGAGGTCCTATTTCATGGTTTCTATTTTTGAATCTATGGTGGAATGCATGTTTTTATTAATGGTGGTAATATTGGCACTGAGCTACCACACTTCCTGTTGGGTCGTTGGAAAATCACAGGACAAGGAATTGAGGCAGGATTCAAGGTCTTGGCTATTGGTGTGGGCCATGATGAAGGGGAAAAAGGGACAAGTGGGACCACATAGTAAATGGTTGAAGGGTGAAGGATATCATGATGATCAGGGCGATGAGGGGAATCCAATGGGATAAGTCCCAAATAAGGGGTTGGAAGCGGGTCGGGTCCATAGAAAAAAAAATTGATGAAAAATGATAGGTATGACTACGATCAGGGAGAAGAGAGGAATCCAATGGGATATGGATGAAATAATGGTGCAAGAAAGATCTATAATTTTTATTTATTTTACTCGTGTGGAGTTATACCCTAATCTAAAGAATATTGCAGTGTTGAAAGGCCCAAATTCTTAACAGGAAAAATGTGTAGTAATTTCGCAACCAAAATGCAGGGGGTGAAGTTGTGTGACAATAGATCTTGTTTGTTCTGTGTTTTTTTMTGTCCCAAGGGTTAGCATATTCAGGGTTTCTTCAGACAAGGGTTTTCCATGTGCTATCTCTCTTATATATGTGTGGGTTCCAATAGTATTACTCGGCCCAATATCTCAAGGAACCAACTAAGGAGGCTAGACCATGCCCTTAGCCGTACTACCTAACTATCCAGGTGCTGGAGAGTATCTTCTCGAGTGTTGTTCTCGGTGGAACTATAACAGTCAAGAGGTCGATCATTTTATCTAAAAAGGGATTCAGGAATATAGGTTGATCTATATATAGGTGTTTTCTGATGCGCTACCACTCAAAGGGGTACCAACAGGGGTTACAAGGGTGGACAACAATGTGTGCTTAAGTACCACTTGTATTTCCTGTGTGTATACTTCCACAACTGTAGATTTATGTATTTAATGACAGATCTTTGTAGCTTTAAGACGTCAAAATACGTCTCTACCCTAAAAAAATAACCCATAATTTTCTTCTAGGGAAATTTCTCTGACACCACTTGTAAGGTACCCGATCTATTATAATGGTTGAAAATAGAAATATTGCAGAAAATAATAGCATAACAACACAATAGATGAAACCAAAGCACTAAAATAATACCTTTATTGATAGGAAACAATGTTCACTTACCTCTTCAAGGGGGAAACCTCCAAAAGAGAAAATATCTATTATAATAATTCTCAAGACAAGACTTATCATGCCCTAGACTCATATTTATACTAAATATATCTATCAAAAGAACAATCTAGAGGAAGACCTTCTAGAATCAAAAGATTCTATTAGGTATTCTTACATTTTAATCATTATTCCTTAATACTAGACCTTATTAATATTGGCCTTTATTACATGGAAAATATATTATTCTACCTATTTGATGGGTTAGGGAGGTTAGGTCCCTAACACTTTGCACCAGTATGCTCTCCTTTTCCATGTAAATTCTCAAAGAAATTCCAAAAATGTCTAATGTTTGATTTCTCTTGAAGGTGACACAATAAAAAGAATGATCATGAGGATTTAAAATAATATACACAACCATATGACTCACGAAAAAAGGATTGAATAACTACACACATTGAATTGATTTTTTTTAAAGTGATTCATACATTAATACAATGATAAGTGACCTTTTGATTCAACTTCCAAGAGGTCATAATGACTCTTCCTATTCACCTATGATTCTTCATATTTATCTTAAAATAATATATACAATGTACCATAATCCCAAGGATTAGGTATCTAAAATCCCCCTGCGCCCCCCCCCCCGTAATTTGAAGGGGTGTTTGTAAGTCCAAGCATCTTTCTGAACTTTTCAAAATTTTCTCTTCCAAGTGCTTTTGTGAAGATGTCTACAATTTTTTCACTTGTAGAACAATGTATAAGCTTAATGGTCTTGGCCTCTACATGATGTCGAATCATATAGTACTTTTTTTATGTGCTTGGTTCGATCATGGAATCTATGATTCTTGGCCAACTTGATTGAAAAAGTGTTATCATTCAAAAGTGGAGTAGAATTCACCTATTTCTCCTACAAATATTCTAGTATATTCATGAGCCACACAATCTCCTTTGTCATCTCTATAGCAGCCACATATTCTACTTCTATAGTGGAATCTTATAGAACATATTTTTTTTGTGATCTCCAAGATACAATTGATGATCCAAGACTCATGAGGTATCCTAAAGTACACACTCAATTCTCCTTATCCCCATCAAAGTATGAATCTATATGTCCAACTAATTTGAATTCATCCATGCTAGAGTATTTGATTCTAAATTCTTGAGTTCCCTTCAAGTACCATAGAACTCTCTTTGCAACACACCAATGACCTTCACAAGGATTTTTCATGAACCTAGATAGAATCCCAATTGCAAATGAAATTTTTGGTCTAGTAGTAGTAAGGTACATAAGAATCCCCACAAGTTTTCTATATTTAGTTGCATCCTCAAATTAGTTCTCTTCTTTCGATGTTATCTTCATATTTTATTCCATTGGAGTAGAGAGAGGATTACAATTATCCATGCCAAAAAATTTCAACAATTCTCTAATGTACTTCTTTTGAGATATGAATACATGCTTTGGATTTTGAGTTACTTCAATTCTCAAGTCATAGTGAATATGTTCCATGTCTGTCATATAAAAACCCTTGTTCAATTATTTATTTTTGAATGCAATATAATCTTCAATGTTCCATGTTATCAAAAAGATCATCTACATACAACACAAGATATACAACAATTTTTCCAACTTTATTGACAAACAAAGTTGCATTAGCAAAATTGAAAAGATCGAAATTGGTCTTCAAAAGATGCTCAATTAGTTTTTCATACCATGCACGAGGTGCTTTCTCTAGGCCATACAGATACTTTATGATCTTGCATACCTTATGTTATTGACCCTTCACAACAAATCCTTCTAGTTGAGACATGTAGAAATTATCTTTCAAATATCCATTTAAGAAGGTTGTATTCACATCCATGTGATGAATCTTCCACCTATGATGTGCTACCAAATACAACAATGCATGAATGGTAGCCAATTTTTTTGTGGGGGGGGGAGTCTCATCATATTCTATGTATTCTTTATGTGCATATCCTTTAGCCACAAGTCTCTCCTTATGCTTGTCAAGTGCACCATTTTATTTTTACTTGTTTTTGTAAACCTACTTGTAACCGAATAGTTTGGTTCCAAATGGAGGATCCACCAAATTTCATGTCCCATTCATGATGGGAGAATCATATCCCTTCTCCATGGATTATTTCCATTCATCATGATAAGTATCTTATTCAAAGGAATTTGGTTCAATGTTAGTAGATAAATTCAATTCACAATCATATGAAACATCCATATCGTTTACATCACCTAAATTTGAATTATCTACATCGCCTCCATCATCTTTTCTTGTAGAACTTTTGGTTCCTATATTTTCAACCTCATCAACATGAACACTTTCAAGTTTCTTTATGAGCCACTTTGGACCTATTTGTGATGGTCCCATTTACTCCATTGATTGAGATGGTGCCTCATTCCCATTAAGGTTCGTCCTTTCAATCCTCTCAATCACATTGTCCAATTAAACTCTATATTCTAATGAAGTGGATAGATCTTATTCATGAAGGGGAGTTGTCACTTCAAAAGGATATTCTATAGATTGATCCAAGATAGGGAACCCCCTTCAAGATGTGGAATCTCATTTTCAAATGCGTGATATGTCTTTACATGGGTAAATACATCGAGATGATCAATGATGCAAGATCATATTTTACAAATTCCATTTTTTTTATAAGTTTGTAATAGTTCTATAGGTTTCTAGGGGGTGCCTTTAAATCACCATGTAATGTAACAAATTTTCTAATTTAGCATATTTGTTGAGTAATTTAGGGAAAAAATTTGATTTGTTGATAATTTTGAGGATACGAATCCATCATTTATGGATTCAACCAATTCCTCTCCATAATTTTATGAAATTGAATAAAACCCTCAGTGAAAACAATAATCCAAGAGGAGGGAAGAATAGGGAGAGTGAAAAGTGAAGTGAGTTGTGTGTGTTGAGAAGAGCTCAAAGAGAAAGATTGTGTTTCTATTTCATAAATTGAAATTCCAGAATATGTTTTTTTATATATATAATCTATCAAACTATATTAAATAATATGGACAAAAATACAATGACAGAGCTACATTTGATCAGTTGTTGGCCAACTTAAAAGAAGCCTAGTCTGGAAGCCATTTTTCCAAGATGTGATATTTCTAGCTCTAGTTAAATAAAAAAAGAATATTAGCACCCATTTTGGGCTCGCTAAGATTTGTAAACTTGAAATTGATGTTATTTTCCATGGTTTGGATGCATTGAGCATACAAAAAACTGGTACTAATATTATGATTTAAAAAAATTCCATAAAACTATAGAGGAAGGAGAGTTTAAGTATCATTTACAACAGGAGGTTCAATTTATTTAAGAACCTGATGGATGTCAATGTCGGAGTCTTTTTAAGCGTATTCCTAAGCTGGAATCCATAATGGTTTTCTTATTATCCAAAGCTTGAATATACAACTGAAGAAACTCAATTTGCATGTGAAGGTTGTTGAAGGTGGCCTGATTTTTAGTGATGGCTCTCCCTAATAGAGCATTCATATTACAGTAAAACTCAATAGTATGATATTATTTAGTTTCCCTTTCTCTGCTTGAGCATGTGTCAATGTTCCACCTTAACATATCCACATCAAATTTAGCTTCTTGAGTTCGTTTCCTAGTGTGATGGACTTCAATCTCCATAGCTTCCACCATATCCCTCGTAGTCAAAGGAGTATGATTATGGAAGCTTTTTGCTACTTGGACATCCTCACGGTGCACTCTTAGGAGAGGTGCCCTTGTGCTAGTTCGACACCTTTATAGTTTTAGTCTACATTTTATAGTTTCAACATATTTCTTATTTAATAGAAGCCAAGTTTTATTATATATTTGTTATTATTCAATGTTTCTCTGTGTTAATATTATAGATCTGTGTTTTCATTTCATTCTGCACATAAATCTGTATCAGTGGTATCAAATCATTCTTCTCCTTGTCGTTTTAGTGCATGTCCCCGACGAGGCCAAGTTATAGAGAGTTGGGTCTTAAGCTTGTTTCTCTTGAGGATAAATTCTCTCACATTCCCAAGTAACCTTTCATGGTGGGAGAAAATAAAGACAACGGGATGGGATATCCTTTCAAAATGTTTCTCAAGGAATCCCTCAAGCAATAGAGGAACGATATGATGGATATATTTGCACAAATCCTTCGACGACTACCGATAAGAGATGTATTTACCTCAAGTGGAGGCACCACCCCCTTCAAGGTAAAAATAAATTTTGATATTCCTATATTTGAATATCAAATAATGCGGATGGTGTAGATAAATGGTTAAACCTCCTAGAAGGGTGTTTTTTTGTCCACAACTTTTATGGTAGAGAAAATATTACATTTGTTCTCCTCAAGGCCATCCCCCATGTCAAATATTGGTGGGAGACTTTCTGTGAGCAAAAGGAAAAAGAGGAATCTAAGTTATTTGTAGTCGCACCCACTTGGGGTTATTTCAGGGATATTATTAAGGAACAATACTACTCTGTTGGAAGTTATGATGACTTATATACAAGATGGACCACACTGCGGTAGGAAAAAGACCAAACAATGACAAAGTTCACCAATGTCTTCCATACCTTTCCCACCAAGATGGGTATCAAATAATCTGAGCAAGATATGGTGCTCAAGTATTGTGGCGGTCTCCATAGAGACATCCAGACAAAAATGGAGGTTATGGACATTTCGTCCTTGAGCGTGACCTATCGATAAGTTGTCAAAATCTAGCAGAAGCTTAAAAATAAGACACGACAGTTTGGTTCTGCAAACCCCTCACAAAAGAAGAAGGGAAAAGGCAGTCCCAACCCACAGAACAAAGGGAAGAGGAAGGATGGGAAGCCTCGGGAATACTAGTCCAAACCGAAAACAAAGAAGGAAAATCGTAAGACAAAGAAAGACATTGGGAAATGGTGTGAGTTCCATAAGAGCCCCTGGCATAACACCATTGAATGTATCTCAAAGAAGTCATTGGTGGCCAAGGTGAAATCCCTTGAATTAGATGTAGGCTCTGACTCTAAGTCAGAGACAAAAAAATGGAGACGAATCATTGATGAAGAACCCAGTGCCACCATTGCTACCACCACCAAGGTTCATCCCAACGAACCTGATGAACCAGAGGAAGGTGAGGGCCTCTTTCATTCACAGATTTGGGTGAAGGGTACTCTATTGCACTTCATCATTGATAGAGGTAGCTAGAGGAACCTCATCTCAGCAGAGGTCATCAAGAAATTGGCTCTGTCAACATCACCACACCCATATTCATACACCATCGGATGGCTCTACCAAGGGAACGATCTCTACGGCATCCAATAGTGTCAACTGGCCTACGACATCAATCCCTTTAAATATGAGGTATTGTGTGATGTCTCCCCCTTGAAGTTTGTGATGTTCTTTTGTTCCAACCCTATTTATGGAAACATCATGTTGTATATGATTCTAGGCCTCATAGTGTTATTATTAATTTGGACAGGAAATTATACATGATACCAAAGGTAGTCCCATCTACCGCCATTTCCTTGATCTCTGCCAATCAATGCAGGAAGGTCATCTCTTAGATCGGGAAGTTTGTCTTCTTCATGATCCATGCTCAAAGTGAGCATAAGGTTACAACCACATCCATGGCCTCCATGAAAAGTCTCTTCACGCAGCAAAAGAAAGTGGATAAGGTTTTGGAAGAATACAAAGACATATTCTCCTCACCCACTAGGGTACCTCTGCACTGTCAGGTAAAGCACTCAATCGATATGAACCCCGATGCACTGCTACCTGATGGGCCAGTCTATCGCTTATCTCTATCAGAAAATGAGAAAATCAAGCACCAAATCCAAGAGCTTCTCGAAAAGGGGCACATCCACCCAATCTCATCACCTTGTGGAAGCCCAATCGTGCTTGTGCAAAACAAAGACAGGTCCTAGTGACTATGCAGTGATAACTAGGCCCTAAATAAAATCACAGTAAGGAACCGATACCCAATTCCCTGAATTGATGATCTCCTTGACCAACTCAAGTGGGCTAAATACTTCAGCAAGATTGATATAAAGTTCAGCTACCACCAGGTCCCAATAGAGTAGACCGCTGTATGGAAGATTGCCTTCAAGTCAAAAGAAGGTCTTTTTGAATAGCTGGTCATGCCCTTTGGCTTGACAAATGCCCCAACAACTTTCATGAGGATGATGGACGATATCTTGCAGCTTTACACCAATTATTTTGTGGTAGTGTATTTGGATGACATCCTCATGTTCAACAAGAAATGGATGGAACACTTGCATCACATTCAGCAGGTTCTGCACACTCTGTAGTAACACAAGCTATATGCAAATTTCAAAAAAATCTCCTTCGGCATGAATAGGGTCCAATACCTAGGATACATTGTGGATTAGCATGGGGTGCATGTCGATCCAGCCAAAATCTAGGTCATTCATGAATGGCCAACCTCAACCACACTCACTGAGCTCTGGAGCTTCTTAGGCCTTGCCAATTTATATCGCAAGTTTGTGTTGGGATTCTCCCACATTGCATGGGCCCTTAGTGATCCAAAATGATCTTTTAAATGAATTGGTTAAGTATTTTTCATGAGTTTATTTACCATTTATAAATTAAAGAGAAGAATAAGGAGTTTTAATTAAATAATTATGCAGTCGTTCTATAGAATGCATAACAGAAAACCATAACACCAAAACTTGATAACGAAGTTTGAAAAAGCTTCCTACATCCATGGGCCTATATTCAGTAGGGGAAGCTTTATTATTAATCTTCAATGCTTCAAAAGTACATCATAATTACATCAATTTGTTCTTTGACTGACACAGGAATGTTCTTCTCTGTCTCAAGAACTCAACGCAACAAACAACACTGACATAGGTGGAGTAGAACTCCCAGAAATGGCCTCTAAAGCTCCGCTACTCTTCTGGCTTCCCTACATAAAAATGGCTTTGACTTCACCAATTCTTCATCATTCTCCTATTTTGAACATGTTTTCCATGGAAAATAGGTTGCGTTTATATAGGATTTGAGTTGGGAGTCACATCCCAACTTCCTCCCAAGATCTGGCCTCAATATGGGCTCCAGATCCTCAAACAATGGTCAAATCCCCTTTAAATTGGTTGAAATATATAAAATAATCCAATTTATAAAGTTCAAAACCCACATTTTGGTAAAATTTGGCACGTACGCCCATTTTTCATAGGCTCCTGGTCATATGGGCTTCAATATGGAAAAGCACCAACCCCCAAACACTCGTGCCCTTGGTCCTTAGGCTCGTGGTTTTTTACCCCAGTCACATATTATCCCGCCATGGTCGGTGGGTAGCCCCGAACAATTGGTTTCTACCCCATATGCTTGCCACAATGACCATAAAACCCTAGGTGTTGGGGGTGGTGTCAAGTGTCATCATTCTGAAATCTTGGTTAGCAGAGGTATGTTAGGTCATTGAATGCCCAGGAGGCTAGGAGGTCGATCCACCGAAAGGCCAAACACATTTTGACTCGGCCCTTATTGGCCTAATCCACGGAGCCATGTGGTGCTTTGTGATTGGGCCAGGTGTCACGCTCTGACTGGATCGTACAGCTCAATCAACTGCACAGTCACCGACCTAGTCAGCTGCCAACTCAGCTACACAGTTAGACCATATTGTCATGTGTCACCTCCTCAACCTACCACTTCACTGCCATGTCACTGCCACATGTCCTTCCATATTGCCACGTTTCTGCACCAGGGTCTTCCACATCATTGTACGGACTGCCATGTCAGCATCCATATAGTCGAGTCATCTGCCACATCAACACCCAAAAATGCCAAATATGCATGCCACTGGGGATGATTTTAAGGATAGAAATTTATTTTTAAATGTAGAAACCTTGGCGAATCTTACTAATCCTTCATATGCCAACTATAAATGATTGGCAATATTTTTGTAAAAATATTCAAATTTCTAAGGATTTATATAGTTTTTATTAAATTTTGGCAATTTTTAAGGTATAATAATTTTATCCTATAGAATTTGGGCAAATCATTTTTAAAATAGTGAATCTCGTTTTTGGAAAAACCATGGGATATTAGCCCATGAGCGAAATTTAGCCCCTAAAATCATCCTTGCATGATGCCATGTCTTAGCCTCTAGTGTTGCCACATCAGCATGATGACATCATCATGTCATCATGGTGACATCATCTGCCATGTCATGATGACATACTGTTGATGTCAGTAGTACAGACTGTTGACTTTGACTTTGACTTTTTTTGCCTGTTTGGAAAAAAATTCAGATTGCGATATCTTTCACATACAAAGTCCATTTTCAAAAAACAATATACTTTCGGAATAAAAACGAAGAGAACTACACAATGACATTGGTTTTTTCTGAATTCGAGAACTTTGAATTTTTGGCCTTTTTTTATCCATTTGGATCACACCTCCCCACTAAGATTTTTTGGTCCTCCAAAATGATATTAACCAGACATCACATGTAGGATAGGCCTCCCCACTTGTCCTTTGTATATCAAATATGTCCTATTCACCTGTCGTATCACAATCAATTGCAAAGAAACCATGATAACTGAACACATATTGTTAGCCATTTGCATTTTTTCACATCTTTCTGAACCAACTACCATCCACATAGAAAACATTAGCAGTGATAACAATATCAGAAACATGACTGAAAATGAACCAACTTGTATGTTCTTCTTTACAAGCTTGCACGACAAAAAATAAGTTTGAAACAAAGTATGGCTAGATCTACATGATATGACCATTTTACTTTCTTGCTTAAGATCAACTGCTTCATTTGGTACAATCATAGGTGTATTTCTTGCATAAGCTACCTTATTTAATTGTTCCATTGTAAAAAGAGATTGATTCCCTTTAATATGATGAGCATGCACAACATATTTTGTCCCTTCTTTAGTTAATTGATATTGATTATGTTCCCTGAAGAAGATTGTTTTGCGATCATATAAATAAGGGATACCCAAGACCATCCCACATTATTCTAGTGGCACTGCATCGCATATTACTTCATCCACAAACTTAGATGCAATTGCAAACTTTATGACACATTGCTTTGTTATGGGAAATTTGTGATTTTTTCTTATCCAATTTAGTGAATAGGGTTTGTTTGTGATGTATCTTAGCTTTTAATCCCAATTACTTAACCACTTCTTCTGAAATTAAGTTAGCTTGAGATCTGTTATCTAATAAAGTGTCGACCTTGGTATGTTTCTTAATGACCCTTATATGAAACAATTTACTTCTAGAATCATAACCATCGCCAATTTTACCTGGAAAACCAATTGTTGTGATTTTAGTCTCATCACCTGAATCTAGCCCCAAGTCTATTGGTTGTGCTACTACTGCAACTATTTTTCTCCCTTTCCTCTCTTTTAACCACTTCGGTTTCTTTTCTAGGTGAAATTTCCAGAAATGCTCATCATCATGGACTTCTTTCTTGTAATGCTTGCAAGAGAGATTCTATTCCTTCACTATCGTTCAGTTTTCTTTCTTCCCATTCCATTTTCCTTTTCCTTCCTTCTTTGATGATGATTCCCCTGATACACCAACTCCAGTTTTTCCTGCTTCAATATACGTTTCTTGAACAGAAACCTCATGATCAAGATTAGTAGGTCCAAACATAAACAATGTATTATGAATATGTGCAAGAAAACCTCCTATATACTTCATAATATTTTCTTGTGTATGTAATGGAATATTTAACATCAAAACCATCTTACGAAATTCATCCGTGTATTCTTGCACCGATTGTTATTTTCTTCATTTAAGACTTTTCCATTCAATTAAGCCTTCTCCTTATACCCCAAAGGATAGAACTTTTTTCTAAGTGCAAAAATAAAATATTTCCATGATGGGAATACATTACCAATTCGATGAGTACCATGTTCCAACTTAATCTGCCACCAAATGAATGTTGTGCTTGCAAGAAGAAGCGATGCCAATTTGATCTTGATTTCCTCATCATTGATTTGTTGCACACTGCAATATACCTCCATCTGTTTGACCCAGTTATCAAACTTCTCTGCATTGACTTCTCCATTATACATGGGCAACTCGAATTTCACATAAATTTTAGGTAATGGCATGTCAGGCTTATGTTTATGGGAATGTTTTCTTGTAGAAATAGGATTTGAAATTGTACTTGAAGAATAAGAAGATGGAAATTAAGGAGGTGATGGAGGAGATTTTGTAGGGTCCTCTCCTTATTCACTTTTTTCTTTCTTTGAATATTCTCCTTGAACGGGTCTCTTTCATTCCAAGTAATCATCATACAACACATTTACCATCTCCAACATGGCAAAGAAAGTTTTTTGAAACTCTCTTTCGTTTTGAGAAAGTCCTTATTCCGATGTCATCTTCTCACTTTGAGATGTCCTTTTTCTTGATCCAATCTCAAGTTATCCTTCTACAAACTCTCCTTCACCATGAATTAAATTTTCCCTCGTGATCATGCATACTCAAAAACAACCAACTGTCAACCTGCTCTGATACCACTTGATCTGAAATGATATTTTAAATGACTTGGTTAAGTATTTTGCATGGGTTGATTTACCATTTAGACATTAAAGGTAAGAAGTATTTTTAATGAAAAAATGTTGTAGACATTATAAATAATGCATAACATAAAATTAGCATTAAGAAGAACAAACCATAACTAAAAAACTTGATAATGGAGTTCGTCAATGTTTCTTACGTCTTCGGGCTTGTCTTTAGTGGGGAAGGATTTCTTATTAATATTTGATGCTTCAAAATTACATCAATTTGTTCTTTGACCGACACAAAAATTTTCTTCTCTATCTCGAGAACTCAATGCAACAAATGCCTCTGAAAAAGGTGGAGTAGAACTCCCATAAATGGCCTCCAAAGCTCAGCTACTCTTTTGGTTTCCCTGCATAAAAATGGATTGGACTTCACCAATTATTCATCATTCTCATTTTCTGAACATGTTTTCCATGTAAAATAGTCCGGGTTTACATAGGATTTGAGTTGGGGGTCACATCCCAACTTCCTCCCAAGATCTGGCCTCAATATGGGCTCCAGATCCTCAAAACATGGTCCAATCCCATTTAAATTGCTTGAAATATATAAACAAATCCAATTTATAAAGTTTAAAACCCACATTTTGGAAAAAATGGCATGTGCACCCCTTTGTCGTAGTCTCTTGGTCATGTGGGTTGTCATATGGCTAAGCGCCAGCCCCCAAACGTTCACACCCATGGTCCTTAGGCTTATGGTTTTCAGCCCTAGTCACATACTGTCCCACCCTAGTCGGTGGGTAGCCCCCACCGACAAGTCGCTACCCCATATGCTCGCCATGGTGAACATAAAACCCTGGGTGGTGGCGGTGGTGTCAAGTCCCTTCATTCTGACTTCTTGGTTAGCAAAGTTTCGTTAGGTTGTTGCATGCCCGAGAGGTTAGGAGGTCGATCTGCCAAAAGGCCAAACAAATTTTGATCCGACCCTTATTGGCCTAATCCTGGGTTCCACGTGGCACCTTGTGAATAGGCCATGTGTCATGCTCTGACTGGATCGTACAGCCCAGTCAGCTATACAACCACTAACCCAGTTAGTCGCCAACTCAGCTTCATATTCAACACGTACTACCATGTGACACCTCCTCAACATGCCACTTCACTGCCATGCATCCTTCCATACTTCCACATGTCTGAACCAGGATCTTCCATGTCACTTTATGGACTTCCACATTAGCGTTCGTATCGTCCAGTCATCCACCACATTAGCACCTGAAAATGCCAAATATGAATGCCATGTGTCAGCCTTTGGTGCTTCCATGTCATCATGATGTCATGATGAAGTCATCTACCATGTCATGTTGACGTACTGCTGACATCAGAAGTACAGACTGTTGACTTTGACTTTGACTCTTTTTTTGCATGTTTGGAAAAAAATTCAGATCGCAATATCTTTCGCATACAAATTCCATTTTTGAAAAAAAATATACTGTCGGACTCAGAATGAAGAGCACTACATGATGGCACTAGTTTTGTCTTAATCTGAGAAATTTGAATTTTCATTCTTTTTGGATCCATTTGGATCACTTAGCCAAGTGACCAGGGGCAGTGGCAAGGAAAACTTTGTATGGGGCCAATCGCAACAAAAAGTGTTCAATGATTTGAAGAAACACTTGTGCTCAGCCCTGGAACTCTCATTACCTGTAACATCTCCAACCACCCATGGGTCAGGGCATGCTACCTGCAAGACCGCCCTTCGACTTCTTTCTTTTACCGATACCTTTTTAAAATTTCAGGATGCATAAAAGAAAAGACTTTAACGACATGCACAACAGTAGTTAGCAAACATGCATAGTCTAAAGATTCAATTAAACGATAATTAAATATACACAGCGAAATACATTCATACATAGATAATAATATCACAACAAAGAGCACTTATCTTTATAAAAAAGTGACACCAACTGGATGCAGACCAAGGATGTTCCACCCAACTGTAGAAACCACTTCTCCAAATCTCAACAGCATTGTCACCCACGAGCCAGGGCTATGAATCCACAAGGATGGTTCCAGAGTGTACTTGGGTTCGTAAACCAGTCATCTCTCAAGCTCTCATAGGTTTCCCAGCACCCACAAAAATCCAAGTACCCAGCCTATACTACCCAAGAGAATGGACCTCCACCCTTCTCTGCCACACAGTCCCTCAGGCAGTCCTTCTCCTTTTTCCAGGGCCTCCAGCACAGCTAGTTCAGAATATCAATGCTAGAACTCTCAGGACTTGCAATTTTGAGAAAACCAGGGCACGGGACAACACATCTCAGACATGCAAGCCCTAGGTCATCGCTGGATTACACCAGCGACCATCACAGCCAACTATCCCATGGCTAATTCTAGGCAATTCCTTTCCCCTCTTCCAATCCAAGACACAGGTATGGATGGATCAATGGATGGGTAAGTGAGTGCATGGAAGGGAAGGAGGTAAATAATGGTACGAAATGCAGGAGTAAAGGAGTGGACGAGCCAACAACCAACCCCACAATCAAACCAGTGATGGGTTTAAGTATTCTTGTGGAGAATAAAGAACCTTTTGTCCTTCCCCAAGAAGCTCATGTAACTTATCCCCTCCCTTAGGAAAAAGGGTAATTAACATAGAAATAAACATTTAGTCCCTCCAGCCCCCTCTCTTGTGGAATCATAGCCGCCTATAACTCTAGTCCTTGTCTTTCTAGCAGGTAACGATGTGTTTATTATTAATAATGATCAAAACATTAAATTTCTTGGGCATATTGGCCCTTTAATAATTATTTGGTAACTCACGCCTCTCAGCATTGTAACAATACATTATTTAAAATGGGGGTTCGAAACCCAGGGTGTTACATCCCCTCCCCCTTATCTTGGCAATGTCCTCAATGCATATACAAAATAGAGATCAAAATATCAAATTTATTCAAAATGTTGCGGGTACTATTCACGCATGGCATCTTCATGCTCCCAGGTAGCATCTTCAGGACCGTAGCAGGTCCACTAAACGTTTACCAACTCTATGTTGAACAACTGAGAGGGGGGGGTGAATCAGTTGTTACCGTGCTTAAAAAATTATGCTTCTTTTAAAATCTTTGCAAAAACACTGAATGATGATCACATTAATGCAGGGAAATAAACAATGGCACATTCAGCATCAGTCACACATATATGAGAAACACAGAGACAGATATTTCCCGAGGAAACCCATACAGGGTAAAAACCTATTTTTCTTTATATGATA
>ML783776.1:713769-744856 GCA_009831015.1 Picea engelmannii
AAATAATCTCTTCATTAGAAATACCTTATTTGACACCGAGGTTTTTTCATACAATTTGGCCAACACATCCATCAAACCCTTCGTTGTCTTTTCTTTCGAAATATTGAAAGCCATCGACGCTGCCAGGCTCAGCCGTATCGTTCCTAGAGCCTTTCTGTCCAGAATCTCCCATTCTTCATCCTTCATAGCCATCGACTTCTTTGCTACTCCTCTCAATGGTAGGAATAGATCCTTCTGATATAAATAGTCTTCCATCTGCATCTTCCATAACTGGTAGTTTTGGCCATTAAATTTCTCGACCCTAAACTTTCCATATTCTGACATTGCTCCCACTCGAACCAGGAACCCTCTTTTCCTACGAGTTACCTTACGCTATGATACCAGTTGTTAGAAAAACAGGACCGCGGAGCAATAAAATAAAACAAATGCATAAACAAAACACAGAAGACACACAATACAAGAGAGACACAGATTTACGTGGTTCACCCAGTGTAGGCTACGTCCACCAGATAAATTGCCAGGTCCTTCCTTTATTATTATCAAGCAAATAAAGGGATACAACCTACAGCAAAACCCGCTGTAACTTCCTCTTCTTTCTCTCACAGTCTCCTCTCTCAGAATACAATATTCACCATCCTCTATAGCCGTAATAAATTTCCCTCATAAAAGAGGGTTGCCTTCTAGGGAAAAAAACCCTAACATAATCTCTACCGTTAGATCTGTGACCTTATAATGAACGTTCCAGATTTACAATGAAATTACAATATACTTTTACAAGGCAATTTTTACTTCGGGGGCTTCGCCCCTGAACCCCCGGACCCCGCAGAGGGGGTACCCCCCCTCTGCACTCCCTCGTGTGGAAGAGTGTACATACTTCTGGGGTGTAAATACTTCATGGGGTATAAACACGGCTAAAAGCAAGGACCTCTGAATCAGGAAGATAATCAGGCTCCACAACCAACACCACGTGTTCCTAGCTGATGTGGTTTGCTGACGTGAGTCGAATCGATGGTCCAGATGTGATCTTGATTTGACGGTTCAGATTACGTCGCGATTTTTCATATCGCAAAATCGGGATTTCTATGGATGATATTACTTGTCATCTCCAACACTCGATCCCTGAAACTCCGACAGGGAGTCGGATCAACGGTCCACATATCCCCCTGAGATGGACGATCCTCCTGCTTTCTGGATTTGTGAGCCCTCTACTCCTTGCACTTTTAAAGATCGTGCAGGTTTTCCTCGATCCAACGGTGGTCGGACCCTGCGCTCAGATATGACGCCTGAGATCTATCCTCCTCTTCAGCGCGCTCTTCTTGTCTTTATTCAGATCTGACGGCCCTCATGCTGTCGAGAATTTTGGATGGGATACAATGATCAGAAATGCTTCTCAGGCCTTCGATCATTTTGTCAATGTTGCATTGCCTTCGATCATTTGATCTTCCTGGACTTATCTTCTATTTTCCTGTTGATCATCGTTGTTGTACTCAAGCCATCATCATTGTTGTACTTTCCAGCGTTGCCTTCGATCATTCGATCTTCCTGGACGTATCTTCTATTTGTCTATTGATCATCGGTGTTGTACTCAAGCCATCATTACTGTTGTACTTTCCATCAAAGACAAGCTTACGCTGCCTGTAAAACATACCAAACATTCTCTGCACTATCTCTTCTGATCTTATTGAGGTTGCTCTGCAGCTTCTTCCCAAAATACTTCGGGTGCCCGTCTGTTACATTCTTCCTGTATTCATGCCATCTTCATTGTTGTAATTGCCATCAATGACAAGCATATGCTACCTGTTAAACATTTCCAACACTCTATAACTCGATTCTGGAGCATTTTGACATTTATGTCCTATACCCGCACTGGTTGAACCGAAAATTCTCCCTCCGTCTCTACCTGAATCAAATGCCAATCAATAACATGGTTAGGGTCATGTACATATTTCTTTAGTAAAAATACATGAAATAAATTATGCACATTCATGGAATCATGCAATGCAATCATGTATGAAACTGGCCCTATTTTGTCCAATATTTCAAATGGACCACAGAAACTGGCTGCCAACTTTGTACAACTACCCAATTTCAAAGATCTTTTCTTGGGATTCACTTTCAAACGTACATGCTCCCCTACTTTAAATTCTCTAGTTGTCTGGTTCTTGTCTGCATAAACTTTTTGTCTATCCTGAGTTGCCTTTAAATTCTGCTTGATCTTAACCACCTCGTCTTCCATGTCCTTGAGAAACTCTGGCCCAAGTACCACTCTATCTGTTGGGTTGTCCCAGCTTACTGGAGTATCTCATTTCCTACCATACAAGGCTTCAAATGGTCTCATTCTCAATGAATCTTGATACCCATTATTATATGAAAACTCAACCAAGTGTAAGTAATCTTCCCACTTAGATGGCTTATCCATCACATACATTCTCAGCATGTCTTCAATTATTCGATTGACCCTCTCTGTTTTCCCATCTGTCTGTGGATGATATGTTGTGTTGAAGTTTATATTTGTGCCAAATCCTTTAAACAATCCCCTCCAAAAATTAGAGTTAAACTTTGTATCTCTTTCTGAGACAATTGTCCTAGGTATCCCATGCAACCTAGAAATTTCCTTCATGAAAATTTCTACAATATTAGTCATTCTTCATCCTTCATGAAAATGAGCATCATTTGTTCATTTTTCAACCACCACCATGATTGAATCGTGTTTCTTATTTTTTCTGGGTAATCCTGTGATGAAATCCATTGTGATCACTTCCCATTTCTTCTCTTGGATTGGCAATGGCTACAGCAACCCCGTTGGGTGCCTATGCTCAGCCTTCACCTTCTGACATTCCAAACATCGAGCAATGTAATGAGCAACGTCCTTCTTCATTCCTAGCAAAAAGAATTGGCTTCTTACTGTTGTAATTGTTTTCTGGTAGCCAGGATGTCCAGCATAAGGAACATCATGCATTTCCTTCAATACCAATTTCTTCAGTTCTCCAAAACTAGGAACATAGATTCTATTTTTATGCATGAGAAATTTGTCTTCCATTATCTCATACTCCTTTATTTTTTGTTGTACCTCTCCTTGTTGTAAGCTTTCCTTTACCTATAGGTAATGCTACTCTGTAAAAAGACCATCTAAAAATTTTCTCTTCAAGTCTGACTGATGCATACCGATAGTAGTAGCATTCATGGTATGCACTCTTCTACTAAGTGCATCAAAAAATTTGTTCTCCTTGCCCTTTATATGATTGATATCGAAGGTATATTCACTTAAAAATTATAGCCATCTTGTTTGCCTGGCATTCAATGTTGGTTGTTCAAAAAGATACTTCAAGCCAATGTGGTCTATCCTTAATTCAAATTTCTTCCCCATGAGATAATGCCTCCACATCCTCAAGGCGTGAACAATGGCAGAAAGTTCCAAGTCATGTGTTCCATAGTTCCTCTCATGTTCCTTAAGCTTTCAGGACTCATATCCAATGACATGTCCATTCTGCATGAGGACTCCCCCAATTCCTTCCTTACATGCGTATGTACATACCAAAAAAATTTCAATTGGGTCAGCAATCTTTAACACAGGTGCACTAGTAAGTAATTCCTTCAACAAATTAAAATTATTTTCACACTTGAGTGTCCATTCAAATTTAGTTCCCTTCTTTTGCAAAGAAGTGATGGGATGAGAAATCTTAGAGAACCCTACAATGAACCTTCTGTAGTAGCCATCTAATCCCATAAAAGATCTAACGTCTGACACATTACTGGATGTTGGCCATCCTCTAATGGCTTCAATATTCTCTGGATCTACTACTATGCCCTGCTCTGAAATGATGCGTCCCAAGTAATGGATCTACTTTTTATAGAAATAACACTTACTCAACTTGGAATACAACTGATCTTCTCTCAATACTTGCAATACTAGTCTTAAGTGATGTTCATGCTCCTCTTCAGACTTAGAATAGATAAGTATGTCATCCAGGAATTCTATGACAAACTTATCCAAATAATTTTTGAATATGTCATTCATTAAGCACATGAATACAGCTAGTGCATTGGTCAGTCCAAATGGCACCACTACAAATTCATAATGCCCATACATGGTCCTTAAGGATGTCTTATGAATGTCTTCTTCCTTGATGCTTACCTGATGGTATCCTGCGCTCGGGTCAATCTTTGAAAATATCTTTGCTCTTCTTAGCTGATAAAAGAGGTCATCAATTCAGGGAAGAGGATACTTGTTCTTTATAGTGTACTTGTTCAGCTGTCAGAAGTCAATACACAGCCTCAAGGTTCCACCATTCTTTTTGAAAAAAAGTATTGGTGCTCCCCAAGGAGAAACAGTTGGACGTATGTACACTTTCTTCACCAAATCCTCCAACTACATTTGTAATTCTTTTAACTCTGGTGTTCTCATTCTATAAGGTTTTTTTGACACCGGGGCAGCGCTTGGCACTAAATCAATTGAGAAATCTATCTCCCTCCTTGGTGGAAATCCTGGTATTTCTTGGAATACATCTTCAAATTCCCATAGCACTGAGAAATATTCAAGGCCTAGCCCCTTTGTATTATCTGTCTCTTCCACATGAGCTGCATACAATTGGAATCCTTTCCTAAAACATATTTTTAGCTGTAAGGATGAAATCTCCCTTATAGAGATGGGTCTTGGGACTCCTTTCATAGTGCTCTATTTTCCATTTCCATCAAGACATGTAAATATTTTGTTATGACAATCTAGGACAACATGATGCTTGTCCAACCAATCCATTCCAATTAGAATATCATAAGACCCCAATGGTATGATATTTAGATCCATACTAGTATTCACGCCATTGAGACTTATGGAACAAATTCTGACCATATCATGGATTCTTCTTTTGGTTCCAGTGGCTAACTAAACCAAACTTGCTTCACCAAGTTTACTTTTCTCCAAATGTAATATATCCACTATCTTCGGATCAGTGTACAAATGAATTGCTCCTGAATCAATCAAAATAGCAACAGGATTATTTATGATCTTACCTTCCACCTTGATCATATTGGACTGGTACTCTGCTTATCGATCATTTAAAGCTGCATAGATTCTTCCCATATCTTCGACTATTGTAGCCTCTTGGATGTTGTGCACATTATTCACTCTATCCTTTCTATGTGGGAAATCCTTGTATAGGTGATCTTCCTTGCATCCCCAACATTGGATTGGTGGTCTTCCTCTTTTTCCCAAGGAATATTCCTTCTTGAAATCTCCCTTAGCATACTGATCTTGACGATTTCTATTAGGCTCATTCCTGTTGAAGGAAGGTTTGAATCCTTTCCTCCTCTAATCATACTTTGCATTTTTCTTATCCTTCCAATATTTCTGCAAAGATTCTCTTCCTTGTCCTTTCTCATAAAGGTATTTATCCTTCCTGATGGCTTTAGTCAAGGTCTTGGGCTCATCATACTTGATCTTTTCCTTATAAAAGGCTGGCAGTCCACTTAGAAATATCTGTATTTTCACTTTCTCATCACCAATGAACCTAACATACTTTAACAATCCCAATAAATTCTTCTTGTACTCTTCCATAGTCATGCTTCCCAACCGGAGTTCAAAGAAATCCTTCATTTTCTTGTCATAGAAATTCTCTGAGAGGTACTTCTTCTGGAAGTACTTATTGAACTTCTTCCAAGTGTTCCTACTTTCATTAACGTGTTCCACTTGATTCAGTTGGTCCCACCACATTGCATCTTTCCCGTGTAAATGGTAGGTGGAAATCCTGGCTTCCAGGTTGGACAAATAGTTATGCAACTGAAAATATCTCCTAAGCCCAAGCAACCATGCTTCGACATCATCTTCCCTTTCTCTTTCACCCTCAAAGGAAGGTGTCTTGATCTTCCTCATCTCTCCTTTCAAACTATCTAACTCTTGTTTCCTTCTTTGGTGTCTGATAGGAGACACCTCTGGACTGCTTACGGGATCATCCGATGCATAAAACATTTTTTCTGAGTAAGGAGGTGAGTGGTTTCCATGAGCTTTGCTAGCACTTCTGGAATAAACAGCTCTTCCACAATCATCCCTTCTTTCATGGCACCTTCCTTCTTCCTCTTGACTTGAGTTTGATCCCTTATTCATTTGTCTCTGCAACTGAATTAATATCTGCAACACTCGAGCATTTATCTGACTTTTCTCTCTCACCAGTCTCTCGTTGTCTACTTTGTAGCTATGCACTTCCATATTCAATCTTCTTACCATTTATATTAACGTTTCCTGCTCTCCTTTTCCCTTCCATCCATTGAACTCTTTATTTGCATTACCAACTCTATTATTCTGGCCTTCAGCCTCCTTATCATGACTAGAGGTTCCCTCGCCTTCTTCCATTTCCTCAATACACATCCTGAATTGAGGTGTTTAAACCCCTTAATTCGGCAAAATGTGAAAGCGACCATTTTGTTAGAATTATGCATATGATAAACAAAATTGTCAAACCATGCTACAGGTCTCTTTATTTTTTTGTTCATGGAGATCATATCCAAATTCTCTGAAAATAGCAATGTCCTATTATCCTTGGCTGACAAAAAATTTCATCCTGCGTAGGCACTTCCTTCAAATCTCCTTCCCAGGTGACCATGACTAGAAACCGTGGCTAAATCCTTCCTTAGCAATTTTTTGTCTCGAAGACAATCAATTCAGACCTTAGCCCTCCTTCCCTCAATTCTCAATCTGCATATGACCCTAGCCATGACCCTGCACTTAGCTGAAAAGAGATTGTCCAAAGCTTCAAGAATTCAGAAATTTCATCCAGGATCGGATCAATGGTCCTCATCCTCTTTCACGATCAACGATCGAGATCCACTTCGGGACTTCGCACTTCGGGAGTCTCAACTTTCCTCACTTGCCTCCGCCCGAAATGATTTTACCCTGAGTTCATGATCTATTGACAAGTGTCCTCCCACATATCAGTGGCTATGAATCGCTTCGGCTCTACAGGCTTTAGAAGTTTCAAAACTTTCCTCCATCACTTTCTCCCAAAGTGATTCCACCCAAATTCGACGATCCTTTGACATATGTCTTATGGAATCAACGATCGATATGTACTCTATCCTTCGGGATTTTTCGACCCAACGCAACCTTTCACATCCTTCCCCTCTGGAGTGCCCAGTCTCTGGACTTCACGATCTGTCGCCACGTGGTGAAATACTGGAAGCGGACACGTGGCCCAATCATGCGAGTGACACATGTCACATTATAACTGACATTTCAATACTCCAAATGCCCAAAACTTACTGACATGTCGCACACATCCCATGTGTCCACGTCATACCAGGTGATGTCCACAAGCCACGTCACTTTGGGAATTTGTTGGCAGCCAATTCACATTTTTCCACTATCTAATAAGTTTCCTACACCAATGTTTTGCAAACATCAATTTTTTGTCGCAATTTTCAAATAAACGACACTTCTATTTTTGCGACATTTGCACATTACCTTCGTTTCTATTTTCACGACTATAAGCATGAAAACTTGGTCTCTCGTAGTCGCATAAAAATCATTATTTGAACTGTCATTATCCTTCTTGTCGATATGCCTATTGCGCTTACATTTTACTTATCATTATACAGTTTGCAAAACTCTTTTGATCTGCACTTATTTGGCATTCTTTGATTGATCATGTAGTTTCGTTTCATGAGTGATGAAGTTTGTGATTCATTGGCGATTGGATTTATTTGTTCTTTGATTTACTTGACCATTGGTTTCATGAAAATATATAGGTGTTATGGTTAAACCCTTGAAATATTTCATTTGACATGATACCTAGTTTCAAAATGCATTGGTACCTCGCTTAAACTCTTTATATGAATTGATACATCGTATGTGATATAGTCAAAACATTGGTATTGGTTTTGATTTGTAAGTTTGGCTTAAAACTATGGCATAACTTTGATTGTGCGCTTTGTTTTAATACACTTACCATTGGTTTCATTTGTCGGCCAAGTCACATGATTGTTGAACTATACTATAATGGGTAGAACAGCTATAAGCCGGCGGTTGTACCTTGGCAATAATTATTATGCATGGCAGAGATAAGCTCCACCACCTTTGCACGATGACATTAATGTCTATCCCTTATCCCTGTTTCACCTCTGTTAGCTCGGGTAACCCTTTGTGCACTCTGCTCTTGTGTGTGCTATGATCCAAACCCTGGCTTGTTCACTGTGTGCTCGGCTCCATGGCACCGGTGGTGCGAATCGAGCCGAATGGTAGCCAAGCCTTACTACTGTTCGACAATGCCTGGAAAGACTTGGAGGATAACGATTGGCTCACCTTCATGTGGAGGTTTGAGGGTTTTAATCTAGCTGTGGCACAGCAGTTCTCCCTGACTTTTGATGGCTTTAGAGCCAAGGTGGGTGACATTCAGATGGAAATCAATGAGGATTTTATCAGTTCTGCTACAGGGTTACCTGCCACGGGCCAGCGTTGGTTCAAAAATTTGAAAGTGGAAGAGGTTCCATGGCCACTTTTGTTCGTCTCATGAAAGGTCACATCTTGTGATAGAGGTATGCCCATATCCATGCTTAAACAACGATGGCATGACCTTTTGATAATAGTCAAACAATTTGTGACCTGTGAGGGTCGATATGGACTCGTTTTTCTCTACCACCTGCGTTTGTTAATGAATTTTATGGGATACTCGTTGAATATGCCCTTTTAATTCCAGCGTAGCCTATATAAAATGTTGAAAAGGTTTAAAAGGGAGAAGGCTGACAGTAGCATGTTCCACCATGGACTTATTAAACTTATCATTGTTTATTACTTAAGTCTCCATGGTGATAGTTGGCGAGCTTTTATCGCTCGAAATGGTTTTGATGATACAGACCCTGTCCAAATTGACAAGCCTATGGTGAATGAAACCAAGGTCAGGCCACCCATTCCCTTCCATGTCCTATTTCCCTCTCCTAAGCCTTCGGTCGACCCTGATATTGACTTACCAGACGTTATAACTAAAAAGGCTTGTGAGCAAAAAGGCCAAGGCAAACCCTATTGTTGATGCCAAGGGTAAAAAGAACGCTCGGCTTATTTCGAGGATGGATAGGAATAAACCTAAACCCACTGCTGAGCAGAAGCCCATAGTCCTTAGTGAGGATTCGGACTCTGACATAGAACGCTTCCTAGCCAGTGAGTACCCTTACTCATAGGGTCTGTGCTCCGAGCCACCTTATGATTTCGTTGCTAATCTTCCCCCTTGCCTAAGGAATAATCCCAATTACCCAGGGATCAAACTACCTAATGAAACCCTCGGAAATGTAACTAAACCCTCACCTGCACTTTCGAAGCCAACACACTCGTCCTATGACCAATGTGATTTATGGTTGGAACGATACTACCAATCGAAAATCCAATCATTGGAAAATCAAGTTGCAGTATTGACCAGCCAAAGAGACAAACTTCAAGCGATTGATAGGAAGCAGAGAACCATTGGTTCCATCGTTTTTAAGAATGTTGAATCGGCCACAGCCGTTGTCAACTCCAAATTGTCATGATCAAGCTATCTGCTCACCACACAGGTATGAATTTTGATATCATTTTCGTTTTGTCAATGACCAGGATTAATATAATGATGTGAGTTTGGTTTTCGAATAGTTCTGTCTATCCTTTGAATTGGCTCTGTCATAATGTTGTTCATCCTGTGCATTGTTTTCGTGGTGCTAAAAATAAATGAAGTTTCGATTTGGATACACAATTTGCTCATTCCCAGTTTAGCCACTGATATATTTTTATCGGATTTGATTGGTTTTCGATTGGATTTGATTTGATCGTTTTTCTGATTGAGTTAACGAAATTGATGGTTTGCTTTAGATTGGATTTGTTTGTATCCAATTTGAATAGGAAGTTTTTCATGCTAGATTTAGAATGCGATCATGTTTTGATTTGATTTCGTTATGGATAGTTTGTATGTTGTGATTGTCAAACGATTTCATGAGTTTGGTTGTTATGATCTTTTAATATGATGTGTCATGTAATCTTCTAAAACAGGAATACAACTCTGTTAAGCTCTGATTTGGAAAGAACGACTCTGTTTTTATGGAAACGATACTCTCATTTAAGTCTGTGCAAATGATATTCGCGCCCGAATCATGGAATGGTTTTGATTCGCAATGACTATGTTAAAATCCATCTGTTCGATTCGCTTGATTGGATTGATGTGTATCTTCAATTAGTTCGATCATTTTCATGAGTTGGATTCGTATCATAAATGTTGCTCTGTTTGATTTTAAATTTGCAAAACGAATTGGTCGACATATGTTATCTCTATCAAATCCGGTTATAATTCGTTTGAAAGAAACGATTTCGTTCATTGTCAATCGAGTTTGTTTGCCCCAAATAGCAATAACAAACGATCAGATAATTCTCACGAACCCTGTTACCAATTGAGTGATCTCATTACGATTTCGTTTGTGGTAATTTACGTGCCAGTTTTGGTTTAATTCGCTCATGGCATGGATCGTTTTACAGTTATGTCGATTTCAAAATGAGCTTGTTTGGATTCGATCGTGTCTCCTGTCTATGAGGCAGCATAACAATTTCCTGCGATTTTATTTAATTATATTGATTTCATTTTGATATGAAACGATTTCATAACTATTTGATTATGATTTTGTTCACCCGATTTTGTGGTAACAAATGAAACAGAGTACACGTATCTCTGCAGTCATTTGATTGATCTTGATCCTGTTTGATTTTGAATGGTATAACAATTTCAATTTGAATGACTCGTTTTCAAATAGCTATTGGATGTTAGGTGAATTTAATTCTTTAAAAGATTTGAGTTGATTTTAATGCTGATTATGTGTCTTATTTAGACCAGCTACAGAATCGCAAGATTTTGTAGCTAGTGTATAGAATTAGATTTTTATCATTTTATTAATAAAGGATCCTTCTAACTTGTCCATTTTTTACCCTTTTCAGGTACATCTGAATTGCATTGGACATAATGGACAGTCTAGGGGATATTTGTGTGTTTTAGTTTTATTTTAGGTTCCTAGTTTAGTCAGACTTGGGAGATCTTCCCAGATTTTATGTAAACAGTTTTGATAACTTCTACAAGGAGGTTTTACCCTGTGGAAAACCTTTAAATACTTATTATTTTTTGTAATAATGGGCATCCTCATTTGTGGGAGAACCAGGCTATGGATTCTTGATACAAACTGAGACAGAAGTTGATGTTCTGCTACAGCTTTCTCTTTCATAATATCAATCTTTTGTTTCAAGTTTATGCATGTTATTTGTAATTGATTATAGACTACTTTAGCTATCATAGTCTATTGCAGAATGATGTGATTTAATTAATGTGATCCATGTCTGATTTATTTCATTACTTTAAAAAATATAGCAATTACTTTGTTCAGTTAATGAATGACAGATTACTCTTCTTCGTCAATTGAATAATTTTGTATAAGTCTTTGCATACAGGTTTATCTAACTGTGAAGATTTATAAATCATAAGATTGTTGTAAATTTTTATGTCTTGTTTGTCCTGTAATTATATTAAATAGCACTGCAGCTTACCATTTACGAGAAGCTCCTAGATAATTCGGTGCGGGTTTCCTCCTTCCGATCAGCTGAGAAAATAATCATATACAGGACAAACCTGGAGCATTTCTCCAAGTCAGTTTGTGATTTATTTTCGTTATTTTGTTTAGTATAATATTAGTAGTTTAGTTAGATATATGTTTAGTTAGATGTGTAGTTAGAATTACGTATATTAGTTATTTAGTTTAGTTAGTTTTTTATGTTTTATTTATGTTCATAAAATTATAAAATCAACAAAATTATCTTTCTCTGTCTTAGGGTAGAATGCAAATGAGTTTTTCAGGTTTTATTCAAATCTGTAAATTGTAGATATTGTACATTTTGTGAATAAGTTATATTTCCATTAGTAGTTAGATAGTTAATTAGTTAGAGTTAGTGTAGTAGTAGTTAGTAGATTGTATATAGAATAGTTAGTTTAGTTTATTAGTTTGTTTTAGTTAGTTTTAGTTAGGTTAGTTTAGTTTGTTTAATTGTTATTGTTAGTTAGATTAGTTATTGTAGATTAATTTTCTTTTGTTTTATTAGGACCTTATATCRGCTAACAGAGCTGCTAAACCCGTTAGGGTGGTTCATCCCAAACGGATTGGGTTATTAGACAACCCCAGACCGGTTCCACTCTCCCAGTTGACGGACGGTCAATTTCGCCCGTCAATAGAATTCCAGGATCCACATCACCTCTAGGTGACATCATTGTGCCCCATCACTTCAGCTCTTCAAGCTTCAGGACTTCAGGAGTCTCCATACTAGCACACTTCCAATTCTCTAGAACTCTGAATTCCCAAACTCGCCAATATGTCGCCATGTGTCCTCCTAGATCGAATGACTAAGATTCACTTTGAGTCTTCACCCAAAATCCATGGATCTGTACCATGTGTCCTCCTTAATCTGATGGTTGAGGCTCACTTCGAGTCTTCGGACTTCGAAAATCTCAAATTTCAAAAGTTATCTGACCCCACTGGCTTTTATCTGAAGCCCTAATATGTTGACGTGTGGCTCTTGGCAGATCAATGGCTGAGATCCTTTCAGATCTTCGGGTTTCAAAAATCTCAAACTTCACACCCCCTCGAAGTACACGAAATTTGGTCGCATGTCCCCTTCAATCGAACGGTTGAGGCTTACTTTGAGCCTTCACCCGAAATCCATAGATTTACGCCACATCTCTCCTGGATCAGATGGACCAGATTCACCTCGAACGATACGACGCTTGAGATTTACTTCGGCTCTCTGGGCTTCGGGAGTTTCAAATCTCAACTGAAAACCTCTTGAACAAATTTCTCCAGAGTTACCGATCTGTTGACATGTACCTATTGATGATCAATGATCAGGATCTACTTCGGCTATTTCACCTCCTCCTCGTCCAAAAATTCTGGAGTTGTGGATCTTGCACCACCTATCTCTTCTTGATGATGGATGACCCCAAACTACTTCGTCTATACGGAGTTTTGATGTTCGAGCACTAGCAAGTCACATCACAGCATTCCTTTCAATTTGCGGGGGCACGCATCGATGGTTTGGAGTAACCTGTTTTTCTCCCTGCAATTATCCTGATGCTGACACATAACCCCTTGGTGAAACCATGGTATTGATTGCGGGATCGCCTTAGGAAATTTTTTCCCATGCAACTTGCTTCCCCGCAATTCCTCCTATCTGTTCATCTCACTCTCCAATGGGATCTGACAGTTGCGACCTTATCCCTTGATTCCTTTTCATCGAACGATCCTAGATCTTTCCTGATACTACAGTGGCGATCACTCCTGAATTTGAAGAGGAACGATCACGATCCTTAAAATCCCTTACAACGGGTCTCTGATGTTCTATCTCCTGCGTAGATTATGCAATGCCATTCCTCCTAAGATTTTCAAATTCACAGTCATAATTCGATCTCGACCCCGAGACTCTGATCAATAGACCCGGCCCATACCGTCCCGGTGTTTCAACCAAAATATATGATACCAATATATAACATCCCTAGCCACCCATGGGCTGGGGCATGCTACCTACAAGCCCTCCCTTAGACTTCTTTCTTTTATCGATACCTTTTTAAAATTTCAGGATGCATAAAAGAGAAGACTTTAACGACATGCACAGCAATAGTCAGCAAGCATTCATAGTCTAAAGATTCAATTAAATGATAATTAAATATACACAATGGAATACATTCATACACAGATAATAATATCACAACAGAGAGCACTTATATTTATAAAAAGGTGACACCAACTGGATGCATACCAAGGATGTTCCATTCAATTGTAGACACCACTGCTCCAAATCTCAACAAGAGTGTCACCCTTGAGTCAGGGCTATGAATCCATAAGGACGGTTCCAGAGTGTACTTGGGTTCCCAAACCATTCATCTCTCAAGCTCTCATAGGTTTCCCAGCACACACAACAATCCAAGTACCCAACCTGTACCACCGAAGAGAATCAACCTCCACCCTTCTCTGCCACGCAGTCCCTCAAGAAATCCTTCTCCTTTTTCCAGGGCCTCCGGCACAACTAGTCTAGAATATCAATGTTGGAAATCTTAGTACTCGCACTTGTGAGAAAAATAGGGCACAGGCCAATGCATTTCAAACATGCAGTCCCCAGGTCATGGCTGGATTGCACCAGTGACCATTACGGCCAACTATCCCGTGGCTAATTCTCAGAAGTTCTTTTTCCCTCTTCCAATCCAAGATGCAGGTGGGGATGGATCAATGGATGGGAAAGTGACTGCATGGAATGGCGTGAGGGAAATAATGGTACAAAATGTAGGAGTGAAGGAGCAGATGAGCCAATGACCAACTACCAACAACCAACGACCAACCCCACAATTAGACCAGGGATGGGTTTAAGTATTCCTGTGGGGAATCAAAAACCTCCTAGCCTTCCCCAAGAAGCTCACGTAACTAATCCCCTCCCTTAGGAAAAAGGGTAATTAACATAGGAATAAACATTTATCCCCTCAAGCCCCCTCTCTTGTGGAATCATATCCCCCTATAACTCTAGTCCTTGTCCATCTAGTAGCCAACAATGTGTTTATTATTAATAATTATCAAAACATTACATTTCTTGGGCATATAGGCCCTTTAATAATTGTTTGGGCACTCAGGCCTCTCAACATTGTAACAATACATTATTTAAAATGAGGGTTCAAAACCCGGGGTGTTACATTACCCAACCTGCAACAGTCATTTGAGATTGAGACAGATGTTTTAGACTATGATGTGAGCACAGTTCTCAATCAGCATGGACATCCCTTGGCCTATCATAGTGAGACACTATCAAATATTGTACGTAAGTACCCCACTTATGATGAAGAAATGAAATCCATTATACAACCCTGCCGCCAGTGGAGGCATTACATTCTTGGAAAGGAGACAATTATCCACACTAATCATAAGCCTCTGTAGTTCATGCAGACACAAAAAAAATTATAGAATGATCACCATCATAAGTGGTCCACATACTTTCAGCAGTTTCATCTCAACATCAATTATAATATAGGGAGCACCAACCGCATTGCTAACTTCCTCAATCGACCTCCAGTTTCCACGCTAACCATGATGCTACACTCTTGCAGACATTAGACCTCTGAATGGCCCCAAATCTGTGAGATATCCTGACTTCGCCACTACCTACCAGATTCTAGGAAAAAACATAGTTGTTGTTGATTTTCATCTTCACGATGGGTTGTTGTGCCATCTGGGCCATCTCTACATTCCATCAAGAAAGAGAGTGAAGTTTATTTGGGAAGCACACTACAGTCAGGTGGCAATACGCTTTGGTGTAAAGAAGACAATGGCAGTGTTGCATTAACATTTCTATTGGATGAAACTATGACAGGATGTCAGCAAGAAATCAGGTGTAGTAATCCAACACATTTTCCAATAGGTTCAGGATATTTTGTAGAATTCCAATGCCAAGTACAAGTAGCGCCATGAACAACATCGGTTGCCACACAAGTTTCAGGTGGGAGATAAATTTTGGTTGCACTTTCAGAAAGAACGCCTTACAAGACCCCATCAGAATCTTCATCCACTCCGCTATGGACCTTCCAAGATTGTGGGTGACAATGTTTTTGAGATCAACGTTCCCCCCTTCCTTGGATTGCACCCAATGTTTAATGTGGACCTCCTTCAGCCATACTTTCCACCATTATTGGACACCTCAGAGGTAGAAGAACAATTGACACCGATAGAGCTCAACCCTGACTTCATGGAATAGGCATCCACTAATTAGATCATGGACACACAAGTCAAAGGAACGCACCAACAAAAGTTTCAAATTTATCATGTTGTCAAAGAAGGGAAGCTTCTGCACCAAGGAAAGTGGCTCAATTAGATCTAAATTCAGCAAAACTTTCCTCATCTAATGGGGGAACTCAATGCAATGGAGACCATTTCTTCCTAAGGGGAGAGGATTGATCCAGGTGGATATTTTGGGCCACCCACCTATTCCAGCTGGCTCACATATAGATTTCATCTTGGCAGTTTCATTTTTCATCTTAGCAATTTTTTTCTAGCTTTTCGGGTCCTAAACTTCCAGGGTCATTTTGAGGCCCTAAACAGTGTTTTTTGGGCCTGCCACAGTGACACTATAGATGAATTTAGAGTTTTACGGAATAATCTGTAGTCCTCGAATATAGATTTCCAATGGGCTATCGTGTTCCTAAAATGGAGATTGTATGCAAAAGTTACGACCCCGGGAAGTTGATGTACCAACTTACCCCAACGGGGACCACATGACTGGCACTTCATCTCCTAGGGTTAGGTTTTTGGATGTCTAGGGTTTTTTCATTCATGTTTTATGTAAAAATTCCTTTGGAGCCTCATTATACTCATCTTCTTGTGAACGAGTGTAGTCGTCACATCTCTTCTCAGAGATAAGTTGCTACCATTCTAGCAAGCTTGTTTCAGTCTGCATTTTGCAATTTCAACATATTTCTTATTTAATAGAAGTCAAGTTTTACTGTATCTCTTTTATTATTCATGATGTCTTTGTGTTAATATTATAGATCTGTGTTTTCATTTCATTCCACTCATAAGTCTGGATCATCGACTCCCTCAATACCTATCAAGTGTCAGCAAAATTCCTTCTTTGCTTCTACACTCTCGAATGACTCCACACTAGCAAAAGTTCTTCTTTGCTATCTCTATGTGAATGTGTCTTCCTCCTTCTCCTACCCTTTCTTTTATAATCATGAGTTACAATCTATTTCTAATCTCAAAAGTGATCTATGGTTGAGATTATTTCTCACACTCACTTTTAGATTTAGATTACATGTTGCATGATAAGTACTTTTAGCATGTTTCATAAATAAATCAATTAACTAATTACATAATTAATTAATAAAAACAAACTACTTTAATAATTCATTTAACTAAAGTAAATTCAAGAGTAGAAGGATTTGGACAATTTCCACACATCTAGACACATAGACCTGTGCAGAAATACCTATCTGATGCTACCACTAACAACAACAAGAAGAATGAAAGGGCGTGCATTACTCTGGTGGGATGGACTACAAGTTGAGAGGAAAAACAATGGCAAGAGAAGAATTAAAAGTTGGGATAGAATGGTAGCAAATTTGAAAGGTAAGTTCATGTACAGATATTATCAACTCAATCTTTTTAGACAAATGAAACATATGAAGCAAAAAGGTATGTCAGTTAATGAGTACAATGAATATTTTTACAAATAAAACATTAGAGCTGGTCATATGGAAGAAAACCTAGAAAATGTTGTTGGATATATTAATGCACTAAGATATGAGATTAAAGATGAAATTGGCATTTTATCTCTAAGAACTATTAAGGAGGCATATCATTTCTCTCAAGAAAGAAGAAAACTTGGCAATGAAATAAGGTCAAAGAGGAAGAGGTTAGAGTCTAGAAAGATCCATATGACAACAAAGTGGCAGAGGAGTATTACCATCTGAAAAGAAAGAGGCCAACATTTCATACCATTAAGAAAAATCATCAAGAAGTGGTGATTTAAGAGGAAATATACATCATCAAAGAGGTAGAGGTTCTCTTATTAGATGTTATATATGCAATAAGTTTGGGCATAGATATTATGAGTGTCCAGAAAATGCTTCCACGAGTTGAGGGAGTGAAAATGTTTTTCAAGATTATGAAGAAAGTGTGAAGTCACCTATGCATGAGAATGCACCAGAGGCTGGAGAGTCTTTGTTGATGAAGAGAGTTTTGTTGAAACCAATCAAAGAGATAAAACAACTTGCACAAAGTACAACACTCTTTAGAACTGTATGTAAATCCAAAGGTAAATGTTGTAAAGTCATTATTGATAGTGGAAGTACTAATAATTTTAGGTCTACATAAATGGTTGAAAATTTGGGATTGAAGAAGACAATACATCCTATTCCATACAAAGTGTCATGATTGCAGAAGGGACATCATTTGTTGGTCAATGAGAAATGTGAAGTGGAGTTTCATATTGGAAACTACAAAGACAAGTTACTTTGTGACATTATGCCTATGGATGTGTGTCATGTTTTGTTAGGTAGACCTTGGCAATATGAAAAGAAGGAAATAAAAATATGAAGGAGAAACACATACACATTTGAGAAGGATGGAGAGAAGCATACACGCTTTCCATTAAAATATGAAGGTGAAGTTGAAGAAGTCATCCTTAAGGTGTTGCTAATTAGTGTGAAATAATTTCTACAAGAAATTAAGAATGAGGAGGTACATTTTTCTTTAATGGGTAAGCCAAAGGTGATTCTTACTAGCACAAATTTAAATAATTTTCTTAAAGATGTTAAAAATCTGTTGGATGTGTTTGGTGATATTTTGGTTGATGATTTTCCAAGTGAGTCACCTCCCATAATAAGCATTATCCATCATATAGATTTGATTCCAAAGACTAATCTTCCTAATAAGGAAGCATACCGAATGACTCCAAAGAAAAATGAGGAGATTGAAAATTAGGTACAAGAGTTGTTGGATAAGGGGATGATGAGGGAAAGTCTTAGCCCATGTGTTGTTCCTATAGTTTTGAGTCCAAAGAAATATGGAGGATGGATAATGTGCACGGACTCCAGAGCTATAAACAAAATTTTAATTAGGTACAAATTTCCATTACATCGTATTGAGGATTTGATGGATTGTTTGAGTGGTGATGAATATTTTTCAAAATTAGATTTGAAGAGTGCGTATCATCATATAAGAGTTAGAGAAGGAGATGAATAGAAAACATATTTTAAAACAAATAATGGGTTACATGAATGGTTGGTAATGCTTTTTGAGATTGCAAATGCTCCTAGCACTTTTATGAGATTGTTGAAGGAAGTATTTAAAGAATTTATTGGTAAATTTGTTATAGTTTACGTAGATGATATCCAGGTCTACATTCTGTCTAGAGAACAATATTTGAGGCATATCAAATTGATTTTGAGTAAATTGCAAAAGAAAATCTACTAATCAATATGAAAATGTGTAGTTTTGTGAGGACAAGATTAGTTTATTTGGATTTTTTAATATCAAGAAATGGTTTGAAGATGGATCAAGAGAAGAGACCAAGGCTCGAATAAATTGCCCTACCCCAAGGAGTATTTTTAAGGTGAGAATCTTTCATGGTTTGGCAAGTTTTTATAGAAAAATTATCGGAATTTTAATGGAATTTGTGCTCCAATCGTGGAGGAAAATAAATAAAGCAAAGAGACATTTAAGTGGACAGAAGTAACTAATAAAATATTTAAGTTATTGAAGCAGAAAATTACAGAGCAACCTATTTTAATTTTACCATATTTTAACAAATGTTTTCAAGTTGAATGTGATGTCAGTGGGACTTCAATAGGAATTGTTTTAAGTTAGGATGGAAAACCAATTGCTTATTTTAGTGAAAAACTCAATGAAGCAAAGAATAAATACTCCTCATATGATAACAAATTTTACGCCATTGTTCAAGAATTGAAGAAATGGAGACATTACCTCATGCCTAAACAATTTTTCCTTTATACTGATAACCATGTCTTACATTTTATTAACATTCAAACAAAAGTAAGTCAGAGGCATGTTAAGTGGGTTGAGTTTTTGCAAAACAAATCCTTTGTTATCAAACATATAAGTGGAAAATCGAACAAGGTAGTAGATGCATTAAGTGGAGTCAATTTAATTTTGCATGAGTTTCAATTGAATGTCTTAGGATTTGATGATTTGAAAGAGATGTGTAAGGATGTTGTAGATTTTAAAGATGCTTATGCAGCATGTGAGAATCCAGTAAGCAGAAATATAGTTCCCTGGTTAGATTATATGATACAAGAGGGATTTTTATTCAAAGGCGACAAATTATGCATTCCAAAATGTTCAATGAGGGAAAATTTGTTGAAGGAAAAGCATAGTGGAGGATTACTAGGACATTTTGGACAAAAAAAAAAAATTCTCAGTTAAATGCATTTTATTTATGGCCCAGTATGCAAGATGATGTTAAAAGATTTGTTGAAAGATGCAGGGTATGTCAACATGCAAAGGGAAAAAGTTAGAACGTTGGATTGTATCAGTGATTGTCAATTCCTAGCAGACCATGGGATTATGTAAGTGTGGACTTTGTGTTAGAATTACCAAGAAAGAAAGGTAATGATTCAATTTATGTTGTTGTTGATATATTCTCAAAGATCTCACATTTCATATCTTTCACAAAGATGAGTGATGCAACATATATTTCAAATTTATTCTTTAAATAAGTAGTTAGAATGCATGGATTGCCAAAATTTATTATTTCTGATAGGGACACAAAAATTGAAGGTCATTTTTGGAGAAATCCATGGAGAAAAATAGGAACTAAACTCAATTTTAGTTATCGTACCACCCACAGTTTGATGGGAAAACAGAGGTGGTAAATAGAATTTTGGGAAATCTTTTGAGGAGTTTGGTAGGCGAACATCCCAAGAAGTGGGATTGGGTACTTACATAGGAAAAGTTTTCATATAACGATTCACCTAATAGAAACACTGAGTTAATTCCATTTCAAATTTTATATGGAATGAACCCAAGAGCAATTTATGAATTAATAAATTTAGGAAAACAAGAAACGAGAAGTGTTGACAGTGAATACTTTGCAATAGGTATGTAGGAACTACAAGAAAGAGTCAAACAACATCTATAGGAAACAAGTAGCAAGTACAAACAATGAGCAGACTTGAATAGGAGATAGTTGAATTTTGAAGTTGGGGACTTGGTTATGGCACATCTTAGAAAGGAAATATTTCCTAAAGGGGAATGCAACAAATTGAAGCTTAAAAACATTGGACCTACTAAAGTGTTGAGGAAGTTTTTCTCAAATGCTCATCAAATAGAACTTCCAAGTAACATTGGAATTTCTCCAATTTTTAATGTTTCAAATTTGTACCCCTTCAAAGGAGCAACTAACATTTCAATAGATGTACCTATTAATGATGAAATTTAGATCATTGAATGGGAGAAACAACTACTTATCCCAAAAAAAGGTTGAATTGGTTCTAGACAAGAAGGTAGTGAAGACGACAAGGAAAAAAGAGTGTTTTCAGTACTTAGTCAAATAGAAGGACTAGACAACAATTGCTCGTATTACTCTATGTGTAATTTAACATCATATGATCATTATTTTCCAAAAGGTTTCACCACACTAGCTAATTTTACATGTACATCCTTCTTAACCTTATGTCTTTTGTCAACATTTTAATACTCAATAATGAGACAATTTTTTTTTATCTTCTTTGGCATGATCAAACTAGATGAATTTCATCTTGTGTATCTCATCATATTTTTTGAGTCTCAAGTCATTGATATCAATGTTATTTAAGATGGAATCATCAATATTAGACACACAGAGTAAATTCTAATTTAAAAAAAAATTGTTTTGAAAAAATCTTAGAATTAACTATGCATGCATGTGTCTTTGTATGTGTTTAGGCCAATTATTTTTGTGACTTCCATCAATAGGTTCTTCAACGAACATCCACATTAACATTAAAATGCAATTTCTTTTTTACATTATCATTATTTGCATTTCCAATTCTCAATTTTTTTTCCCTACTTTATATATCTTATGATGTTCATTATGGAGATCATCATTTTGGGTGCCATCATATTTATTGTGTCATTCACTATTCTTCTTCAAAAAAACCAAATATTTATATTTTTTTAAGAAAAAACAAAATACGTATAACAATAAAAAAAAACTTCAACTTGAAAATAAATTGTAACTATATTCTCAAATCCCAACAATTTAGAATTTAAAAAAAAAAAAAATGAAATTGAAAAATGAAATTGAAAAATAAAATCATGATCATTAATATAAACACCAAAATATGTAAAAAGAGGTCTCAAGGTAGATTCTCACCCTGATTTACTTGTGCTCCATTCTTGCGGGCTAGGTGAAAGATAAAACAAATCTCAACAATTTAAAATTAAAAAATAAAATCATAAAAATCATCATCAATATAAACACCAATAAAAGAGAGAAAAATCCCCCAAAGAAATCCCAACAATTTAAAATTGAAAAATAAAATCGTCAAAATCATGATCATGAAGATAGAAAAATTAAGAACAAGAATGGGACAAAGGAGTCTGACAAAATTTTGTATTGCTGTCATACTATTTAGTGAATAGGGTTTGTGATGTATCTTAGTTTTTAATCCCAATTACTTAACCACTTCTTCTGAAATTAAGTTAGCTTGAGATCCGTTATCTAACAAAGTGTCGACCTTGGTATGTTTCTTAATGACCCTTATATGAAACAATTTACTTCTAGAATCATAACCATCACCAATTTTACCTGGCAAACCAATTGTTGTGATTTTAGTCTCATCACCTGAATCTCGACCCAAGTCTGTTGGTTGTGCTAATGTTGCAACTGTTTTTCTCCCTTTCCTCTCTTTCAACCACTTCAGTTTATTTTCTAGGTGAAATTGCCAGCAATGCTCATCATCATGCCCTTCTTTCTTGCAATTCTTGCAAGAGAGATTCTCTTCCTTCACTATCGCTCAGTTTTCTTTCTTCCCATTCCATTTTCCTTTTCCTTCCTTCTTTGATGATGATTCCCCTGATACATCAACTCCAAATTTTCCTGCTTCAATATACGTTTCTTGAACAGAAACCTCATGATCAAGATTAGTAGGTCCAAACATAAAAAAATGTATTATGAATATGTGCAGGAAAACCTCCTATATACTTCATAATATTTTCTTGTGTATGTAATGGAATATTTAAGGTCAAAACCATCTTACTAAATTCATCTGTGTATTCTTGCACTGATTGTTATTTTCTTCATTTAAGACTTTTCCATTCAATTAAGCCTTCTCCTTATGCCCCAAAAGATAGAACTGTTTTCTAAGTGCAAAAATAAAATATTTCCATGATGGGAATACATTACCAATTCGATGAGTACCATGTTGCAACTTAATCTTCGACCAAATGAATGTTGTGCTTGCAAGAAGAAGCAATGCCAATTTGATCTTGATTTCCTCATCATTGATTTGTTGCACATTGCAATATACCTCCATCTGTCTGACCCAGTTATCAAGCTTCTCAGCATTGACTTCTCCATTATACATGGACAACTCAAATTTCACATCAATTTTAGGTAATGGCATGTCAGGCTTATGTTTATGGGAATGTTTTCTTGTAGAAGTAGGATTTGAAATTGTACTTGAAGAATAAGAAGATGGAAATGAAGGAGGTGAAGGAGGAGATTTTGGAGGGTCCTCTCCTTATTCACTTTTTTATTTCTTTGAATATTCTCCTTGAACATGTCTCTTTCATTCCAAGTAATCATCATACAACACGTTTACCATCTCTGACATGGCAAAGAAAGTTTTTTCAAACTCTCTTTCGTTTTGAGAAAGTCCTTATTCCGATGCCATCTTCTCACTTTGAGATGTCCTTTTTCTTGATCCAATCTCAAGATATCCTTCTACAAACTCTCCTTCACCATGAATTAACTTTTCCTTCATGATCGTGCATACTCAAAAACAACCAACTGTCAACCTGCTCTGATACCACTTGATCTAAAATGATATTTTAAATGACTTGGTTAAGTATTTTGCATGGGTTGATTTACCATTTAGAAATTAAAGGGAAGAAGTATTTTTAATAAAAAAAATGTTGTAGCCATTATAAATAATGCAAAACATAAAATTAGCATTAATAACAACAAACCATAACTCCAAAACTTGATAATGGAGTTCGGCAATGTTTCCTACATCTTCGAGCCTGTCTTTAGTGGGGAAGGATTTCTTATTAATATTCAATGCTTCAAAATTACATCAATTTGTTCTCTGACCGACACCAAAAATTCTTCTCTATCTCGAGAACTCAACGCAACAGATGACATTGAAAAAAGTGGAGTAGAACTCCCAGAAACGGCCTCCAAATCTCAGCTACTCTTTTGGCTTCCCTACATAAAAATGGATTGGACTTCACCAATTATTCATAATTCTAATTTTCTGAACATGTTTTCCATGTAAAATAGTTGGGGTTTACATAGGATTTGAGTTGGGGGTCACATCCCAATTTCCTCCCAAAATCTGGCCTCAATATGGGCTCCAGATCCTCAAAACATAGTCGAATCCAATTTAAATTGGTTGAAATATATAAACAACTCCAATTTATAAAGTTTAAAACCCACATTTTGGAAACAATTGGCATGCACACCCCTTTGTCGTAGTATCTTGGTCATATGGGTTGTCATATGGCTAAGCACCAGCACCCAAATGTTCACACCCCTGGTCCTTAGGTTCATGGTTTTCAGCCATGGTCACATACTATCCCACCCTAGTCGGTGGGTAGCCCCCAACGACAAGTCGCTACCCCATATGCTCGCCATGGTGAACATAAAACCCTGGGTGGTGGTGGTGGTTCCAAGTCCCTTCATTCTGATTTCTTGGTTAACAGAGGTCCATTAGGTCGTTACATGCCCGAGAGGTCAGGAGGTCAATCCACTGAAAGGCCAAACAAATTTTGATCCGACCCTTATTAGCCTAATCTTGGGTGCTACGTGGCACCTTGTGATTGGGCCATGTGTCATGCTCTGACTAGATCGTATAGCCCAGTCAATTGCATAGCCACCGACCCAGTCAGTCGCCAACTCAGCTTCATAGTCAGCATGTACTACCACGTGACACCTCCTCAACATGCCACTTCACTACCATGCATCCTTCCATACTTCCACGTGTCTGAACCAAGGTCTTCCATGTCACTTTATGGACTTCCATGTTAGCGTCCATATAGTCCAGTCATCCACCACATCAGCACCTGAAAACGCCAAATATGCATGCCATGTGTCAGACTCTAGTGCTTTCATGTCATCATGATGTCATTATGAAGTCATCTACCATTTCATGTTGACGTACTGCTGACATCAAAAGTACAGACTGTTGACTTTAACTTTGACTCTTTTTTTACATGTTTGCGAAAAACTTCAGATCGCAATATCTTTCGCATACGGATTCCATTTTTGAAAAAAAATATATTGTCAGAATCGGAATGAAGAGAACTACACGATGGCACTAGTTTTGTCTTAATCTGAGAAATTTTAATTTTTGGTCTTTTTGGATCCATTTGGATCACTTCGCCAAGTGACTAGGGGCAGTGGCAAGGAAAACTTTGTGTGGGGCCAGTCGCAACAAAAAGTGTTCAATGATTTGAAGAAACACTTGTGCTCATCCCTGGTACTCTCATTACCTGTAACATCCCTAGCCACCCATGGGTTGGGAAATGCTACCTACAAGCCTACCCTTGGACTTATTTCTTTTACTGATACCTTTTTAAAATTTCAGGATGCATAAAAGAAAAGACTTTAACGTCATGCACAGCAGTAGTTAGCAAGCATGCATAATCTAAAGATTCAATTAAACGATAATTAAAAATACACAGTGGAATACATTCATGCATAGATAATAATATCACAACAGAGAGCACTTATCTTTATAAAAAGGCGACACCAACTGGATGCAAACCAAGGACGTTCCACCCAACTGTAGACACCACTGCTCCAAGTCTCAACAGCATTATCACCCGCGATCCAGGTCTATGAATCCACAAGGACGATTCCAGAGTGTACTTGGGTTCACAAACCAGTCGAATCTCAAGCTCTCACAGGTTTCCCAGCACCCACAAAAATCCAAGTACCCAGCTCTCTTCTACCCAACCTGTACCGCCCAAGAGAATGGACCTCCACCCTTCTCTGCCACGCAGTCCCTCAGGCAGTCCTTATCCTTTTTCCATGGCCTCCAGCACAGCTAGCTCAAAATATCAATTCTAGAACTCTCGGGACTTGCATTTGTGAGAAAAACAGGGCATGGGACAACACATCTCAGACATGCAGGCCCCAGGTCATTGCTGGATTACACCAGCGACCATTACAGCCAACTATCCCGTGGCTAATTCTCAGCAATTCCTTTCCCCTCTTCCAATCCAAGACATGGGCGGGGATGGATCAATGGATGGTAAGTGAGTGCATGGAAGGGCATGAGGTAAATAATGGTACGAAATGCAAGAGTGAAGGAGCAGACGAACCAATGACCAATGACCAAAAACCAATCCCACAATCAGACCAGTGATGTGTTTAAGTATTCTCGTGGGGAATAAAGAACCTTTTGTCCTTCCCTAAGAAGCTCGCGTAACTTATCCCCTCCCTTGGGAAAAAGGGTAATTAACATAGGAATAAACATTTATCCCCTCAAGCCCCCTCTATTGTGGAATCATAACCCCCTATAACTCGATTCCTTGTCCGTCTAGCATCTAACGATGTGTTTGTTATTAATAATGATCAAAACATTACATTTCTTGGGCATATTGGCCCTTTAATAATTATTTGGGCACTCACACCTCTCAACATTGTAACAATACATTATTTAAAATGGGGGTTTGAAACCCAGGGTGTGACATCCCCTCCCCCTTATCTTGGCACTGTCCTCAATGCATATACAAAATAGAGATCAAAATATCAAATTTATTCAAAACGTTGTAGGTACTCTTCCTGCATGGCATCTTCATGCTCTCAGGTAGCATATTCAGGACCGTAGCAGGTCCACTGAATTTTTACCAACTCTATAACTCGATTCTGGAGCATTTTGACCTTTCTATCCAATACCCACACTGGTTGAACCTAAAAGTATCCCTCTATCTCTACCTAAATCAAATGCCAATCAATAACATGGTTAGGGTCATGTACATATTTCTTTAGTAAAAATACATGAAATACATTATGCACATTCATCAAATCATGCAATGCAAGCATGTATTCAACTGACCCTATTTTGTCCAATATTTCAAATGGACCACAGAAACTGGCTGCCATCTTTGTACAACTACCCAATTTCAAAGATCTTTTCTTGGGATTCACTTTCAAATGTACATGCTCCCCTACCTTAAATTCTCTAGTTGTCTGGTTCTTGTCTGCATAAACTTTTTGTCTATCCTGAGTTGCCTTTAAATTGTGTTTGATCTTAACCACCCGGTCTTCCATGTCCCTGAGAAACTCCGGCCCAAGTACCACTCTATCTGTTGGGTTGTCCCAGCTTACTGGAGTATCTCATTTCCTACCATACAAGGCTTCAAATGGTCTCATTCTCAATGAAGCTTGATACCCATTATTATATGCAAACTCAACCAAGTGTAAGTAATCTTCCCACTTAGATGGCTTGTCCATCACATACATTCTCTGCATGTCTTCAATTATTCGATTGACCCTCTTTGTTTTTCCATCTGTTTGTGGATGATATCTTGTGCAGAAGTTTAGATTTGTGCCAAATCCTTTAAACAATCCCCTCCAGAAATTGGAGTTAAACTTTGTATCTCTTTCTGAGACAATTGTCCTAGGTATCCCATGCAACCTAGAAATTTCCTTCATGAAAATTTCTGCAATATTAGTCATTGTATGTGTTGTCTTCACACACACAAAATGAGCATCCTTTGTTCATTTTTCAACCACCGCCATGATTGAATCATGTTTCTTATTCATTATGGGTAATCCTATGATGAAATCCATGGTGATCACTTCCCATTTCTTCTCTGGGATTGGCAATGGCTGCAGCAACCCCGTTGGGTTCCTATGATCAACCTTCACCTTTTGAAATTCCATACATCGAGCGATGTAATAAGCAACGTCCTTCTTCATTCCTAGCCAAAAGAATTGGCTTCTTACTGTTGTAATCATTTTCTGCTAGCCGGGATGTCCAGCATAAGGAACATCATGCATTTCCTTCAGTACCAATTTCTTCAGTTCTCCAAAACTAGGAACATAGATTCTATTTTTATGCATGAGTAATTTGTCTTCCTTTATCTCATACTCCTTTATTTTTTGTTGTACCTCTCCTTGTTTTAAGCTTTCCTTTACCTGTAGGTAATGTTGGTCTGTAACAAGACCATCTCAAATGTTTCTCTTAAATTTTGACTAATGCATACTGATAGCAGTAGCATGCATGGTATGCACTCTTATACTAAGTGCATCAGAAACTTTGTTCTCCTTTCCCTTGATATGATTGATATTGAAGCTATATTCACTTAAAAATTACAGCCATCTTGGTTGCCTGCCATTCAATGTTGGTTGTTCAAAAAGATACTTCAGGCCAATGTGGTCTATCCTTAATTTGAATTTTTTCCCCATGAGATAATGCCTCCACATCCTCAAGGCATGAACAATGGCAGAAAGTTCCAAGTCATGTGTGCCATAGTTCCTCTCATGTTCCTTAAGCTTTCTGGACTCATATCCAATGACATGTCCATTCTACGTGAGGACTCCCCCAATTCCTTCCTTACATGCGTATGTACATACCAAAAAACTTTCAATTGGGTCAGCAATCTTTAACACAGGTGCACTAGTAAGTAATTCCTTCAACAAATTAAAATTATTTTCACACTTGAGTGTCCATTCAAATTTAGTTCCCTTCTTTTGCAAAGAAGTGATGGGATGAGCAATCTTAGAGAAACCTACACTCAACCTTATGTATTAGCCATCTAATCCCATAAAATATCTGACATCTGACACATTACTGGATGTTGGCCATCCTCTAATGGCTTCGATCTTCTCTGGATCTGCTGCTATGCCCTGCTCTGAAATGATGCGTCCCAAGTAATGGATCTACTTTTGATAGAAAGAACACTTACTCAACTTGGAATACAACTGATGTTCTCTCAGTACTTTCAATACTAGTCTTAAGTGATGTTCATGCTCCTCTTCAAACTTAGAATAGATAAGTATGTCATCCAGGAATGCTCTGACAAGCTTATCCAAATAATTTTTGAATATGCCATTCATTAAGCACATGAATACACCTGGTGCATTGGTCAGTCCAAATGGCACCACTACAAATTCATAATGCCCATACATGGTCCTTAAGGCTGTCTTATGAATGTCTTCTTCCTTGATTCTTACCTAATGGTATCTTGCCCTCAGGTCAATCTTTGAAAATATCTTTGCTCCTCTTAGTTGATCAAAGAGGTCATCAATTCGGGGTAGAGGATACTTGTTCTTTATAGTGTACTTGTTCAGTTGTCGGAAGTCAATACATAGCCTCAAGGTTCCATCATTCTTTTTGACAAAAGGTATTGGTGCTCCCCAAGGTGAAACACTTGGATGTATGTACCCTTTCTTCACCAATTCCTCCAACTACATTTGTAATTCTTTTAACTCTGGTGTTCTCATTCTGTAAGGTTTTTTTGACACCAGGGCAGCTCTTGGCACTAAATCAATTGATAAATCTATCTCCCTCCTTGGTGGAAATCCTGGTATTTCTTGGAATACATCTTCAAATTCTCATAGCACTGAGAAATATTCAAGGCTTGGCCCCTTTGTATTATTTGTCTCTTCCACATGAGCTACATACAATTGGCATCCTTTCCTAAAACATCTTTTTAGCTGTAAGGATGAAATCTCCCTTATAGAGATGGGTCTTGGGACTCCTTTCACAGTGCTCTATTTTCCATTTCCATTAAGACATGTAAATGTCTGGTTATGACAATCTAGGACAGCATGATGCTTGTCCAACCAATCCATTCCAATCAGAATATCATAAGACCCCAATGGTATGATATTTAGATCCATACTAGTATTCATACCATTGAGACTTATGGAACAACTTCTGACCATATCATGGATTCTTCTTTTGGTTCCAGTGGATAACTAAACCAAACTTGCTTCACCAAGTTTACTTTTCTCCAAATGTAATCTATCCACTATCTTAGGATCAGTGTAGAAATGACTTTCTCCTGAATCAATCAAAATAGAAACATGATTATTTATGATCTTACCTTCCACCTCGATCATATTGGACTGGTACTCTGCTTGTCGATCATTTAAAGCTGCATAGATTCTTCCCATATCTTTGACTGTTGTAGCCTCTTGGATGGTGTGCACATTATTCACTCTGTCCTTTATGTGTGGTAAATCCTTGTACAGGTGATCTTCCTTGCATCCCCAACATCGGATTGGTGGTCTTCCCTTTTTTCCCAAGGAATCTTCCTTCTTGAAATCTCCCTTAGCATACTGATCTTGACAATTTCTATTAGGCTCATTCCTGTTGAAGGAAGGTTTGAATCCTTTCCTCCTCTGATCATACTTGGCATTTTTGTTATCCTTCCAATATTTCTGCAAAGATTCTCTTCCTAGGCCTTGCTCATACAGGTATTTATCCTTCCCGATGGCTTCAATCAAGGTCTTGGGCTCATCATACTTGATCTTTTCATTATAAAAGGCTGGCAGACCACTTAGAAATATCTGTATTTTCACTTTCTCATCACCAATGAACCTAACATAATTTAACAATCCCAATAACTTCTTCTTGTACTCTTCCATAGTCATGCTTCCCAACCGAAGTTCAAAGAACTCCTTCATTTTATTGTCATAGAAATGCTCTGAGAGGTACTCCTTCTGGCAATACTTATTGAACTGCTTCCAAGTGATCCTACTTTCATTAACATGTTCCACTTGCTTCAGTTGGTCCCACCACATTGCATCTTTCCCGTGTAAATGGTGGGTGGAAATCCTGGCTTCCAGGTTGGACGAATAGTTATGCAACTGAAAATATATCCTGAGCCCAAGAAACCATGCTTCGGCATCATCTTCCCTTTCTCTTTCACCCTCAAAAGAAGGTGTCTTGAGCTTCCTCATCTCTCCTTGCAAACTATCTAACTCTTGTTTCCTTCTTTGGTGTCTGACATGAGACACCTATGGACTTCTTACGGGATTATCCAATGCATAAAACATTTTTTCTGAGTAAGGAGGTGAGTGGTGTCCATGAGCTTTGCTAGCACTTCTGAAACAACCAGCTCTTCCATGATCATCCCTTCTTTCATGGAACCTGCCTTCTTCTTCTTGACTTGAGTTTGATCCATTATTCATTTGTCTCTGCAACTGATTTAATATCTGCAACACTCGAGCATTTATCTGACTTTTCTCTCTCATCAGTCTCTCGTTGTCTTCTTTGTAGCTCTGCACTTCCATATTCATGCTTCTTACCATTTCTATTAACGTTTCCTGCTCTCCTTTTCCCTTCCATCCATTGGACTCTGTCTTTTCATTACCAACTCTAGTATTCTGGCCTTC
>ML783776.1:772515-785902 GCA_009831015.1 Picea engelmannii
CTTGCAAAGGTTCAACCAGATCGAGCCCCAACTCCTTATACCCCGATCTCGTTGGGGACATGCAAAGAAGGATCGAGAATGAGCAGACCGCTCTGATACCACTGATCTAGATTTATGTAGGAACACAATGAAATACAGAAATATACATAAACACAGAGATGCAGCGGAAATAAGACTTCATTTCATTAATAACAAATGATTGAAATATGCTTACAGACAGAATGGAAATAAACTAGCTAGGGCGTTGGTAGCTTATCTCTGAGAAGAGATGTGGTCGCTACTCGCATTCGTGAGAAGATGATTACAATGAGGCTCTGAAGGCCCTTTTACAATAAACGAGAATGCCAAAATTCCTAGACATCCAAAAACCTAACCCTGGGAGATGAAGCGCCAAAAGTCATGTGGACCCCGTTTGGGTAAGTTGGTGCATCAACTTCCCAGGGTCGTAACTTTTGCATACGATCTTTGTTTTAGGCATATGATAGCTCGTTGGAAATATCTATCCGGGGCCTACAACGCTCGAGACAAAATAGCATCATTAGATGCTATTTTACGAGAGCAACATGCCCAAAAAAACATCGTTTAGGGCCTCAAAATGGCCCAGAAGTTTAGGACCCGAAAAAAACTGCTAAAAATAGTAAACTGTGCGAAAACTGAAAAACTAAAAGAAGCAATGGTGGGGGTCCAAGTGGAATAGGTGGGTGGCCACCAATATCCACCTGGATCACTTTCCTTGCCGAGCTAGTACATGGAAAGCCTAAACCCACAAAGCTCTTGAAAGGATTGTTTGTTCATCGGTTAAGTGTTAGGGACCTAAACCCCTAACTTCTCATGTAGGTAGAATAATATATTTCCCTGTAATAAAGGTCAATACTAGTTAATAAGGCATATTTAATAAATATGAACAAGTCTTTAGTAATAATACCTAATAGAAGCTTCCACTTATAGAAAGATCTTCCTCTAGAATGTTCTTTAGAAGATAGAATTAGTATAAATAAGAGTAGAAGGTATGAGAGGGATTTGTCTTGAGAATTATTATAATAAACGTTTACTATGTTGGAGGTTTCCCCCTCGAAGAGGCAAGTGAACATTGTTTCGTATCAATAAAGGTATTATTTTTGTGTTGTGGTTCCATATATTTTGTTGTTCCTATGCTATATTTTTGTTCTCTGTTGTTATTCCACTAGCATTCACTGCAATATTGTTGTTTTCTGCTATTATAATAAATTTGGCTCCTAACAAGTGGTATCATAGCACTTTCCTTGGCAGGATTTGTGGGTTAATTTTGTTTTCCAGGGTAGAGATGTGTTTCGACGTCTTTAAGCTACAGAGATCTATTGTTCAACGCATAAATCCGTGGTCAGGGAAGCATACACACATGAAATACAAGAGGTACTTAAGAGAACAATTGTTGGCCACCCTTGTAACCCATGTTGGTACCCCTTCGAGTGGTAGCGCATCATACAACACATGTATACAGACTTGTGCTTCCATGTACCTCTGGTGTATATGGAGACCCCCTAACTCTCCTAAAACCATCCATAAAACAATTGATCGGCCGCCTAAATGCTATAGTGCCACCGAGAACAACACTCAGGAAGATACTCTCTAGTACCTCGGTAGTCAGGTAGTACGACTAATGCAAGGTATAACCTCCTTAGTTAGTGTCGTGAGATATTGGGTCAAGTACCACTGTTGGACCTGCACGTATATCAGAGAGCTATAGCACAGGGAAAACCCTTGTCTATCGGCACCCTGAAAACCCTAACCCTTGGAAAGGAAACCAAATAGAAAGGGAACATAGAAGATCTATTTTCATGCAACCGTTCCTTCGACATTCGGGTTGCAAAAATTACAAACAGAAAAGGAACAAAGAAGATATATTTCCCTACAACCTTTCCTCATGCATTCGGGTTGCGAAAATTATTATACATTTATTTCATTTTTCTGTTAATAATTTGGGCATTTCGATACTACAGTATTATTTAGATCTCCATAAAACCCTAGTGAAGTAAAAAAAAAAAAGGAAGGAAAAAAGGGAAAAAAAGGAGCAAACAAAAAACATGGGACCTTCCAATACCCTTATTTGAGACATATCTCATTGGATTCCTCTTTTCTCCTGGATCATTTTGACACCTATCATTTTTAACATATTTTTGACCCCCCAAACCCTTATGTTAGTCCTATCTCATTGGATTCTCGTTTTCACCCCTATCGTTGTGATCCCTATCATTTTTAACCTTTTTGTTTACTTTCCTGCACCCTTATTTGACACCTATCTCATTGCATTCCTCTTCTCACACTGAACACACTCATATACATCATTTTGTACTATCCCTCTTCCGTTCCCCTCCTCCACCCATGGCCAACACTCGCAACAAAGAATTCCTTCACCTACAAGATTAATCCAAAGAACACAAGGTATACATCCGAAGAATGACCTCTGAAATTGCTTCCAATAATTCCCGCTTGGACACCTTCGAGGCCAAAGTTACCGATGAATTGGCAGAGGTTAAGGGTGAATTGTCCTCCCTCACCTAGTGGTTGAAACAATCCCTTGGCTCTCCCTCCCTTGAAAAACCTTCCCACTCTAAAGGTGAGAAATCTTCCCATAATATGTCCCTTCATTCCAATTCCCTTCCTCGTGACCCCTACCTTCCACGAGTTGAAGTGAACAAATTTGATGGATTTGATCCCACTAGTTGGGTCACTCAAATGGAACATTATTTCTCCTTGCATGGAATTACTGATGATCTAGCCAAACTTCATTATGGTGTCCTCTATTTGGATCCAGAACATTGGCAATGGTGGTAATGGCATAGAAATACATGCCAGGGGTATGTTGCTTGGACTCAGTTTCTAGCAGACCTATATGACCGCCTTGACACTGACACTCACTATCTTGGTTGTTTGACCAAGTTGAAGAAATCTGGCATAATGGAAGAATTAATATCTACCTTTGAACACTTGGCTTTCATAACAAAGGGCATGCTAATGCCTTCTTCCGGGAATGTTTTATTAGTGGCCTCAAAGAGGAAATTCGAGCCCAGGTCCTCATGGATCAACCTCACAATTGGTTGGAAGCTACTCAACGTGCTAAGGAAGCCCAAAACATTATCTCTTATCAGACCCAAAAACCTTCCTTTCTTCCTTGCACTCGACCTACTAACCCTGCCCCTAAGCCCACTCCCCTCAAGATCCATAAATTAACTCGAGCTGAAATGGCAGAATGCCAACTCAAGAGCCTTTGTTATAATTGTGATGACAAATATTTTCTAGGGCACAAGTGTAAGAAACAAAAGTTGTTTATGGCCATCTCTGGGGATGTTTCTAAAGAAGAGTTCGAGATCCCCCTGTGGCAGGGTTACCCGAGCCAACTGATATTACTCCACCCTCTAACCAACCAAAAGTAGAACCGGTCATTTCATTGAATTCTCTCACTAGATTCTCTGCTCCCCAAACCCTCAAGCTCATTGGCTACATTAAGAATCGAAAGGTCATCATCTTAATTGACAGTGACAACACTCATAATTTATTCATCGTTGTATTGCCCAAGAAAACCATTTCTATATACATTCAGTCAACAAATTTCAAATCATGATTGTTAATGGTGGTTCCATGAAATGTGGGGGGCGTTGCAAAAAATGTGTGTCTCCAAATTGGGCAGTACCACTTGAAATATCATATGTTTTCTATTGACATGGGTGGTTATTATATTGTCCTTGGTGCAGAATGGTTACACACTCTTTGTCCCATCCTCATGGATTTTAAGGAATTAACCATGCAATTCCAATAGGAAGGACAAAAATATAAATTCCAAGAAATCACAGTAGGATCCCCTAAGATCATTAGTTCCCATCGAATGGAAAAGATCCTCAAAAAAGGTCATTCCAACATTATTTCCTAACTCCATTCTATTCAAGCAATTGAGACACCTGTGGTGAATTGGCAGAGGTTAATGGTGAATTGTCCTCCCTCACCTAGTGGTTGAAACAATCCCTTGGCTCTACCTCCCTTGAAAAACCTTCCCACTCCGAAGGTGAGAAATCTTCCCATAATATGTCCCTTCATTCTAATTCCCTTCCTTGTGACCCCCACCTTCCCCGAGTTGAAGTGAACAAATTTGATGGATCCGATCCCACTGGTTGGGTCACTCAAATGGAACATTATTTCTCCTTGCATGGAATTACTGATGATCTGGCCAAACTTCATTATGGTGTCCTCTATTTGGATCCAAAACATTGGAAATGGTGGTAATGGCATAGAAATACATGCCAGGGGTATGTTGCTTGGACTTAGTTTGTGGCAGAGCTATATGACCGCTTTGACACTGACACCCACTATCTTGGTTGTTTGACCAAGTTGAAGCAATCTGGCATGATGGAAGAATTAATATCTACCTTTGAACACTTGGCTTTAAGAACAAAGGGCATGTCTAATGCCTTCTTCTGGGAATGTTTTATTAGTGGCCTCAAAGAGGAAATTCGAGCCCAAGTCCTCATGGATCATCCTCACACTTGGTTGGAAGCTACTCAATGTGCTAAGGAAGCCCAAAACATTATCTCTTATCAGACCCACAAACCTTCCTTTCTTCCTCGCACTCGACCTACTAACCCTGCCCCTAAGCCCACTCCCCTCAAGATCCATAAATTAACTCAAGCTGAAATGGCAGAATGACAACTCAAGAGCCTTTGTTATAATTGTGATGACAAATATTTTCTAGGGCACAAGTGTAAGAAACAAAATTTGTTTATGGCCATCTCTGAGGATGTTTCTAAAGAAGAGTTTGAGATCCCCCTGTGGCAGGGTTACCTGAGTCAACTGATATTACTCCACCCTCTGACCAACCAAAAGTAGAACCGGTCATTTCATTGAATGCTCTCACTAGATTCTTTGCTCCCCAAACCCTCAAGCTCATTGGCTACATTAAGAATCAAAAGGTCATCATCTTAATTGACAGTGGCAACACTCATAATTTATTCATCATTGTATTGACCAAGAAAACCATTTCTATATACATGCAGTCAACAAATTTCAAATCATGATTGTCAATGGTGGTTCCATGAAATATGGAGGGTGTTGCGAAAAATGTGTCTCCAAATTGGGCAGTACCACCTGAAATATCATATGTTTTCTATTGACATGGGTGGTTATTATATTGTCCTTGGTGCATAATGGTTACACACTCTTGGTCCCATCCTCATGGATTTTAAGGAATTAACCATGCAATTCCAACAGAAAGGACAAAAATATAAATTCCAAGAAATCACAGTAGGATCCCCTGAGATCATTAGTTCCCATCGAATGGAAAAGATCCTCAAAAAGGGTCATTCCAACATTATTTCCCAACTCCATTCTATTCAAGCAATTGAGACACCTGTGGTGCATCCTGGCCTTCAATGTATCATCTCCAAACACCAAGCTATTTTTTCCAATCCCCGAAGACTTCCTTATTCTCATGGTGTTCATGATCATTCCATTCCTCTCATCCCTGACAGTCTTGCTCCTAATGTTCACCCTTATCGTCATCCCTTTTCCCAAAAGAATGAAATTGAGAAAATTGTTCAAGAATTGCTATATGTAAGTGTTATTTGCCCTAGTACCAACCCCTATTCTTCCCCTGTCGTCATGGTTCTCAAAAAAGAAGGTACTTGGTATATGTGTCTCGACTTTCATGCCCTCAATAAACTCACCATCAAAGACGGATTTCCCATTCCTGTCATTGGTGATCTTTTGGATCAATTAAGTGGTGCTCAATATTTTACTAAACTTTATCTACGTTCTAGCTACCACCAGATACATATGCAAGACGAAGACATTCCTGATACTACTTTTCGAACTCATGAGGGTCACCATGAATTCTTGGTCATGCCCTTTGGCCCATGTAATTCTCCCTCCACTTTCCAAAGTATCATGAACCATGTTTTCCGTCCTTTTCTCCATCATTTTTTCCTAGTTTTCTTTGATGATATTCTCATCTATAGTAAAACCTGGGCAGACCATCTTACCCATGTGGATCAAGTTCTCAGTCTACTCTCTCAGCACCAACTTTTTCTCAAGAAATCTAAATGTTCCTTTGGAACTTTGGAAGTGGAGTACTTGGGTCATATTTTCGGCAAAGATGGTGTAAGGGTGAATCGCAAGTTTTTTAAGAATTATGGAAAAATTGAAGCACCTCTTATTGCTCTCCTAAAAAATAATGCTTTCACTTGGACTCCAACAACTGATCAATCCTTTCAAGCATTGAAAGAAGCCATGCACACAACTTCTATCTTGGCCCTTTCTAACTTCACAAAGACTTTTGTCCTCAAATAAGATGCCTCCAGGAAAGAAATTGGCACAGTACTCATGCAAGAGGGTAAACCCTTGGCCTTCACTAGAAAACAACTCTCAGAGTGGCATCTTGGCCAATCAATATATGAAAAGGAAATGTTGGCTATTCTGCATGTTGTGGATCTCTGACATCCTTATCTCTTGGGGAAATGCTTCCAAATTAAAACCAACCATTAGAGCTTCAAGTATTTCCTAGAACAAAGGATTTCATCCTAGGAGCAACAAAAATGGGTGACCAAGCTATTTGGCTATGATTATGAGATCGTTTATAAGAAGGGGAAAAAATGTAGTGGTTGATGCTCTGTCTAGAAAGTACGAAGAAGAAGGATCATTTTTTTCCCTCTCCCTCATTGTACCCTATTGGCTCCAAGTTGTTCGCTAGGAATGGCTGCAAGACCCCAAAAATTCTCAACTGATCCAACAATTGCAAGACAACTCTCCAGTTTCTCCAGCGTACTCTTGGAATAATGAAGAGTTTCACTACAAAGGGCATCTATATTTAAGCCACCTGTCACAACTTAAATCCACGGTGCTTTTTGAGCTTCATACTTCACCCACAACAAGACATTTCGGGTTTACCAAAACCTATGAATGAGTTAAACGTTCTTTTTTCTGGGATGGTATGAGACAAGACGTTCGCACCTTTGTGGCTGAATATGATGTTTGTCAATGAAACAAGGGGGAAACTGTCAAAGCTCTGGGCACACTACAACCACTTTCGATTCCACTAGCTATTTGGAGAGACATTTCTATGGATTTCATTGTGGGCTTACCTAAATCTGGCAATAAGTCAGTCATCATGGTGGTAGTTGATCGCCTTTCCAAATATGCTCATTTTTGTGCTCTTCAACACCCATTCACAACATCCATAGTGGATGAGATTTTCATGGATCATATTTTCAAGATTCATGGCATGCCTCATTCTATTGTATCTGACAGAGATCCCACTTTTACCAGCAATTTTTGGCAAGAACTTTTCAAGCTCCAGGGCACACAATTACATCTCAATACTGCTTATCACCCACAGAATGATGGCCAAACTGAAGTTGTTAGTAAGTGTTTGGAAACATATTTGAGGTGTTTTTCATCTGACCAACAACATCAATGGGCTAAGTGGTTACCCCTAGCTAAATGGTGGTATAACACATCTTATCATACTTCTACCCACATGAATCCTTTTGAAGCAGTATATGGACAAAATCCCCCATCAGTTCTTTCCTACATACCAGGGGTCTCGAAGGTTCAAGAGGTTGAAAAAACTCTTACAGTCCGTGCCACCATTCTCCATGCTCTCAAATCCAATTTGGTCATGGCTTAGAATCGTATGAAACAACAAGCAGATCAAGGACATTCAGAACACCAATTTGCTACAGGAGACCGAGTGTTTCTTCGTCTACAACCTTACAAGAAGAATTCACTCAAATTTGAACATTGTCAGAAGATTGCTCCCAAATTTTATGGTCCTTATACCATTCTCAAGAACGTGGGAACAATGGCCTATCAATTAGCGCTTCTGAGTCATTCTAAGATTCATCTTGTTTTTCATGTCTCATGCTTAAAGAAGGTGATTGGGACTAAGTGCCAAACTCAAACCAATATTCCAGAGTCGAATGTTGAAGGTTCCATATGGTTGTAGCCACATACAATCTTGGACCAACGTGAATTTCATCTCCGTCAACGTGAATTTAGTGTAGTGGAAAGATACAACTCTAGAAGATGCCACCTGGGAGCTGACCACTATTCTCCATGAATTTCCTCTTCTCAATCCTCGAGGAAAATGATGTTCTTTAAGGGGGAGGGCATGTTAGGGACTTAAACCCCTAACTTCTCATGTAGGTAGAATAACATATTTCCATGTAATAAAGGTTGATACTTGTTAATAAGGCCTATTTAATAAATATGAACAAGTCAATGTAAGAAAACTTAATAGAAGCTTCTACTTCTAGAAAGATCTTCCTCTATAATGTTTTTTAGAAGATAGAATTAGTATAAATAACAGTAGAATGTATGAGATGGATTTGTCTTGAGAATTATTGTAATAGATCTCTACTCTGGAGGTTTCCCCCTCAAAGAGGCAAGTGAACATTGCTTCTTATCAATAAAAGTATTATTTTGGTGTTGTGGCTCCATATATTTTATTGTTCCACTGCTATATCTTTGTTCTTTGTTATTATTCCATTGACATTCATTGAAATAATATTGTTTTATTCTATTATAATAAATAGGATACCTAACATTAAGTTGCCAAGAAGCCACTGCTATGTCCATCTCTCTAATTGAAGCCTTTGATTACTCCATAAAATTCTATCATTTTTCCTTTTATCACAAAGGATACAACTTTGTTCTTGGATTATCCAAGGGTTTTATGTGTCTGAAAAACTCATAACCACTAGACCAATATATACACATCTCTCTTCATAGTATAGATTTTTGACATGACATATCTAGGAGCACATTATCTAAAAGAGCCTAGCACTCGAACCTTTTGATGCGAAAATTCACGCGTGCCCACTTCCATGTGCTTAACACGTGTATTCCTTTTCTTCACACCACCATCCACTAACACGTGCGCCAACTTCCATGTGCTTAGCACGTGTATGCTAAGAGGTTCATTGCTACATCCAATCATGGCATTTGTTTGGAAATGGGATGATCCATGGTGTCCACAATGTTGTTGCATTGATGATAAATAACAAGTTGATCATTCTCCTTTTTTCCAAATCGCTGCACACAGGTCCAATTCTAAGTGTGTGAGAGAAGGGAACTTCCATACGAATACAAACAACGATTCCTTATTTCCCAATGAGGCACTACGGTAGAAAATATTTCAATGACATAGTCAAAGATATGAGCGAGTGAGCGGAAACATAAATAAACATCATCCATTTCCATATTTCAAATATTTCGACCTTCTTCTAAGAAGAAGAACCACAGATCATGTTTTATAGGAATAAGAGATCACATGACTACTTCATCAAATATGTTTCATACGAATCATTAGTTAATATGCTTCTCTCCTCTCTCAACATTTGGTTGATATTTCCATCACATTGTCGGGGTCAAGTGGTGGGAATAATCGAACAAAACTGAAATAATGGCCCTTAACATAATTCTATTTTAACCTTTAATATTAATATTCGATTTTTATTTGAGAATAGGGCAAAGGCATTTTCACCTTTAATATTAATATTCGATTTTTATTTGAGAATAGGGCAAAGACATTTTCACCTTTATATTTTGAGTTTTATCGTCATGTTTCTTTGTTGTTTAGTTTTTTTTTTTAATTCATAAAATTTATATGCAATTTCTTATTTGAGCACTTCAAAAAAGAAACTTTTGGTACATGCAAAATATAGTGTGAACTATATCATCCACCATGCAGAAGTATTTTAGCACTTTTAATTTCAAACTTGTGTGGCACAGACTAAGCTACTATGCAACACTTGTTATAAGGAGGATAATATTATTTTTTTAACAGAATGAAAAAGTTTTTATAATATCAATATCTATTTTCTTGAAGAATGGAATTTTTTTTAGAATATCAATATCAATTTTCTTGCAGAATGAATTTTTTTTTAGAATATTGATATCTATTTTCTTGCCAATTTTCAGCCAATTCTAAGAAGTTTATTTTTTTCACGAATCTTGAGGTCACCTACTCCATCGTGGTGCATTAACTAGTCACTTGAGCAATTGTTCTTTCATGGAGGATTCTATATTTTAAGGATTTCACTTCAATGCATCAAGTACTCCCTTATAGTGATTTTTCTTTATTAACAAATTCCTTATTTTTTAGAATTTCACCATGTTCATCAAGTATTCCATTGGATTGATTTCTCTTTAATGGTGAATTCCTTAACTTTTTTCAATTTGAACTCTACAACACAAATATGGGGTGAGAGAGGTTGGTTTGACGATATGGTTGCGATGTAGTTGTTGCATTCTCCCCAATTTGATTCAAATCTTTGATGAGACCTTCACCATTGAGATAAGTCTAGAAGGATAGTTGCCCCCAATGAGTGGGACTGTAACGTACCCAACCTCAAAGATGAATCTCGTTACAATCATTTCGACTAGCATATCGATTTAAATGCAGAAAATACATGCAAGGTGAACACATCCATTTAAACATGCACAACAACCATTAAATGACTAGCATATAGATTTAAATGTGGAAAATACATGCAACGTGAACACATCCATTTAAACATGCACATCCACCATTAAACACACACAACAACATTCATACATATAAAAAAAATTACAGAGAAAAAAACGTATTTTTTTTCATGTAGAAATAAAAATGCATTCATCATGAAGCTTATGCACCAATAGTCGTAGTGGGATTATATCCTCCAAAAAAGTAAACAAAATGCCACCAACCTCGAGTGTTTGGGTGTCTTATAGTTTCCTCAAGAGTTCATAAAGTATTTGAGAATGTAATTTTTCATAGTTAGACATAATGTAGAATATGTTTCTAGATAAACATTGTCTACACAGTTTTCAAAACATCCAACATTTCAAGTGGACACTCCACCCATCACGAGTAAGAATTGGGTAAAGAATTAAAAATAGAGCCAAACTAGTTGTTGAGATCAAATAAAGAACTAAATAACAAACTCAAGGTGGCCTTTGAGATTAATTAAAGGTGAAAAATTAATTAGGGGAGAAAATAAATATATCAATAGATCAAATTAACCGTTAAATGTGAAAAATATTAAAAAGGGGGGTTGGATAAGAATTGATAATAATAATAATAATAATACTAGAGATAATGAATAAATGACGTGTTTGAATTGTTGAGATTGTAGCAAGTAAGGTCTTCCATCATCATTACAACGTCCTAACATGATGGAGGACAATGAAAATTAGGATAAGTCGATTAATTAAATGTTTTCCTAAGTCTAACTTAGGAAAATAACTGTTGATGTGTTATAACATTCAATTGACTTTATTGAGTACATTTTATAAGGTTAGAGTGAAAAATAATTTAAGTTGTGGTCTTTTAATCATGACCATTGATCTCATATTGATGGAGAGAAAATATTTCATCCCTCCATCACTTTGGATATTAGGGTTTCACTCACTCAACAAAGTATATTAGCAGATCGACTTGGCTGGGGAGTGCAGTTGAGCAAGAGAATTCAATTTCTGAGAGAGATTGAAATGCAAGTTTGCTAGGAGATTTCTTGCAGGAGGACTGAGGAGACATTGACAGGTGAATCGACTCATTTCTTCACCAAAGCGCAGAGGAATTCTTCATATCTTACAAGGCCGAGTTAGAGAGACGCGGAGGTGACACAGGAGGGCTGTACGATTACGCAGAGGCTCACCATTTCTTCTTTTGTTTCATTCTGGGAGGTTGTTGAAGGGTTTTAGGGAGGCTGTATGATTCTGTTGAGGAGGGTTTACTGAGATTGATCAATTATTGACTGAGACCGATTTTCCATTGTAATATATCTCTATATTTTCCTGCATATTAATAAAAATCCACAAATCTGCTGCACTGGTTTTCCCTCCAAGGTTTTTCCATGGACGATTGTCCAAAAACAAGTGTGTACAAGTGATGTGATTGCTATTATTCTTTGCTATTTTAATTCCTGGTTATTATTTTTTTTGTGCATATTATTTATGTGAAGAGAAAACATAGAAAAATTAGTTGAATAATTGAAAAGTGAACTAGGTTTTAGAAATTTCACATGGTATCAGAGAAAGACAACAAAAGCATACAAAATATTATTAGATCTGAACGTATATGAAGTAAATCATACAAATCTAAGCACAAATCAAGGCAACATCAATATTTCAACATTAAGGGTTTGAACCTTGAGGGTTTGAACAAGATGACCATGAGTTTGAGAGTGGAAGATAGGCTACAAGGGGCTCAGAATCACCCCACCTGGAAGGAAAGGATGACAATGATATTAGAATTCAATGATGTGTCAGATCAAGTTAGTGACAAGGAAAAAACTCCCACAGGTGCAACTAAATTGCTCATCTGGAAGAAAGGTGAGTATAAGGAAAAGAGCCTGATTCTTGATGGGATAAAGGAACTTGTGGTCCCACATCTCTCAGTAAAAGCTAAGGAAAAAGATATGTGGAAATCCCTAAATGACCTCTACCAAAAAAAAATGAAAACAAAGTGATGGCTCTACGCAAGAAATTGCATAGGACCAAGATGGCCAAAAGTGAGGTTGTGATTCCTTATCTTACTAGAATAACTTAAATCAAAGATGACCTTGTAGAGGCTGGTGAAAACATTGAAGATCGTAAGTTCGTGCATATTGCACTAGATGGTTTCACTAAGTCATGGGGCATTTTTGTCCATGGTGTGGTAGCTCGGGATAAGCTCCATGATTGGAAACGGATGTGGGATGATTTTTTGCAGGAAGAGATTAGAATTGGTCAAGGGGGCTATCATCTTCAACTCATGTAGAGGAGGAAGAAGGTTTGTCCCTTGCAGGAAAAGCAAAGGGAAAGAAGAAGAAGAAAGGTGAAAAGAAAAACATTGAGTTCTCAAAAGTCAAGTGCTTCTAGTTTCACATAAACTGAGTCAACATTGGGGATAGAGACCCTGATCAATTATGATGCATACAGTCTTCCATATTTTCATCTTCTGCTCATTACAAATCAAATTTTTGATACAAAAACTTGCCAAACTTGTCAAGGATCCACTACTTCCTTCCTTGTCACAATGCAAGTTCAACATCCACATCATGCTCATTCAACATCAATTACAAAAATGTTTTCCCTCTCTCTTGAAAGTATTGGAGGCCAATGTTTATGTTGTTGGGAAGAATGATAGAGTTGTTGGGAAGAATCATAAGAATATTGGTTTTTAACATATGACTGATTCTTAATGTTTTTAATATTTATGTTGTGTGTGCACATAGTGGATTACTATTGAAATTATTATTGTCGATAAATTCTTGGTTTCCTATTCTTGTGACTAGTTGAGATCTTATCTCCAACTAGACTTATTTTTATAGTTTGTATTTCTTAAAATCTTGTTGAACATATATCTCCTAGTTTATTGAGATAGTTCTCTTTATAT
>ML783776.1:789099-801877 GCA_009831015.1 Picea engelmannii
GACTTGTCATTGAGGAGAAGAGGCGCATCTCAGGAGAGATAGTTCAGTGTATTCCAGGAGGAAGACACCAGTTGGCTGATTTCGGTGTTGAAAGACACACCCTAGTCACCGGGAAGATCATTCAGGTCTTCCATCATTCTTCAATGCTCCCATATTCTGGGTATTATCTTTTAGTTTCTTATTTGTATTCCGGCTAAGATCCTTTTGTCTTTGGATCTAGCCGAGTGTTGTTATTCAGTCGTAGTTGCTTATTTATATTCCGGCTAAGATCCTTTGTATGTTGATCTAGTCGAGTATTGTCAGTATTTAGCCGCATTCGACCATTTTTGTAATCCACAGAGATATCATAATACAAACTTGCAGTCCTTTGTCGCATTTATTATTTGTATGATCATTTATATGTTGTAAACCTTTGATCCTACACACACATTAGCAACGTTTCCTAGACTAGCCAAGTCAGGAACATTACAAGGAATCAACGCAGAGATCAGACACATAGCCACACGGTTCAAACAGACGAACGGAAGAATGGAGGAGGACCCCCAAACTTAGCTGACGCTTCAGCTTTTAACCGCATGCGCCCAGGTCAACACTTGTCTTCCTGGAGCTGCATGCGTTCCCTTTTACACACTTGGAGTTGCCTGCATTGCCTCTCCCAGGACTTAGGATAAAAACATATATTTCACATGGCTTTTGGAATAATATTAAAATATTATTCTCAAGGACTTAAGCCCCTAGGCTCAACACTTAGCCTCTCTTCCCAACCTTCCATCCCCCAATTCCTTGCCCATTCTGTGGAAGCTTAGTCCCCCATCACTCATTCATCGTGGTCGGTCTGCACGCAGTGGTGTTTATATTAATATTGTGCATAATTACATGTATAAAAATCAGGCTCCTAGCCCTCAACACTTAGGCTCCCTGGCCTAAATAAAACATAAACCCACTAGCTTATATAAACTTGGCTCACCAGCGTATAAAACAAAATTACAATTCATAATACAATTGGGACACGTCCTTAAGGTATTACACTTACCTATCTCCCATAATTTTTTTTTTCTTTTTTCTTTTTCTCATCATGAGGATGTGGCCTTCCTTATGGTAATGACCCTCATCAAATCATATTCACCCCATCTTCCATGGAAAGGCCTAGAGACCCCTACCAAAACTTGAAATCCCCTCATTCTCCCCCACAAAACATCTCTTAAATATACATTTGCAGAATAACCCATAAAAATTTCTTCGCAAGATAAGCCCTTGAGGAATAAATTTTATGGAAATTAAAGAGAGTTAAAAGTGGGAAATCTTGAAAATAAAAATAAAAATTATATGGATAGTTTGAATTATAATTTTTAAATATAAATTTATTTTAGATTTGAGTTTATTTTCATTTATGGTTCCGGCCTTTTTTAGGCTTTCCATATATTCTCATACATGTTTGGTGGTTTTTTTTAAGAAAAGAACTAGCTCCTCCTAACCATTGCTTAGAATCTACGTTATTTGAATTAAATATTTATTATGTGCTCAATATTCAAGCATGTATAAACTTTTTAAATGTCTTTTAATGAAACTCTCCTCATTTTGTCATATTTTTGGGTTTTTAAAATTTGTTTTATATGGATTTTTAATAAAAAAACATTGTTTGTTAATATGAAATTTACTTTTCTTTTTACATAAATTATTATAAATTTTTAAGAAACCCTTTTTTAAAACTCAACATAATTTTTTAAAGCATATGCCTTTTAGGAAGGACTTTGTAAACAAGAATGGATGCTCTCAAGACAAATCCAAATGTTTTGAACACTTAAGTTTCTAAGCACAAGTACAATTTCTTTTAATGGAAAAACAACAAAAACTGGTTACAAAACATAAGATGGAAGGGGTATTAAAAAATAAATAAAAATGTAAATTTTTTAATATTAAATTGTTAAATATATAATGAAATGTCTAATAATAATGTAATAAAATTTAAAATAAAAATTAAATATGTATTAAAATATCTAAAATGAAATTTAATAATTTTTTTTATACATGTAGATATTGTATTTTAAATCTATTTTTTTCATCTAAATTTAAAATGATATTTATAATTTTATAAAAAAAATTGATAAAAAATTAAAATTTCTTACCATATACTTTTTTTTAAAAGAAATTTCCACACAAATTTCAAATCAAATAAAATTTGTTTTCAACATAAATAAAATGAAAATCTAGTAAACAAACATTCAACATAAATAAAATGAAAATCTAGTAAACAAACACTTATGGTATAGTGACCTTTGTGTGTGAGATAAGGCACACTTATCTAACAAAGTGGATGGCCATTATCTATTCTAATTCCTTCTATATTATGATGTCACTACCCAATATACTTTTATTATCATTAAAGGTTTTGGAGATTGTATTATGTTTTTCTATGGTTTTGGAGATTGTATTATGTTTTTTTCTGTACTTTGGTTTTGTTGTTGGTTCCTCATATGTTGGTTGCGGTCATGTGATATGTTATCAATTACTTATAATGTATTCTATGTTTATGATTATAATGGAGATGGTTGTTGGATTTGTTATCATATATTATATGAATGTCTTTTTTTTTTTTAATTGTATTTAGATAAATTCCTATTTGCAATTAAAGTTAATGAAATCTTTAAATATCATTGTGATGTAACCATTTCTTTTTATTCAACATTATTTTTAAAGGAAAATTCAACTATGCTTTGGGTGAGACATCTTTTTTATGGAAAGTTTAAATGATATCATTATCTCTTATTTGACTTTATCTTTAAAGGAAACTTCAATTATGACTTAGGTGGGACATCCTTTTTATGGAAGGTTTAAATGCTAACATTGTAGACTATAATGGACCTTTGTTAGAAACCTCTATGAAGCCCATATCTTTATTTGACCCAATAGAGCATCTTCCTAGATAATTTAGCTTGAAAGATCTTGTAAAAATGATAAAGATGAGTGAAATATTTAATAGAATGGAAAATGAAAAGGAATTAACAAAGTTAGAAGGATAAAAATGAAGCCTAATAAGTCTTCCAAAGGTGATAGGGAAGTAAAGGGTGTGTTAGCACTAGGAATCACCCTCAGATTGTAATGAGGATAAGCCCAATACCCATCAATTTATATAGTAAATGTAAATGAGTTTTAAGGGGGTCAAATGGATAAGACTCGAGATAATAACGTTCTAACTCATAAAATCTGGGCTGGCATGCACAAGGAATTGAGGTATTGTATCAACTTCAGTCAGTAAGTTGGAGTAAAGGTGAATAGGAGGAAGACTTTGGTGAGAAAGTCTAGAGGTCTACTATGGACATCAGGTCTTCCAACAACCTAATTAGGAAAAAAACTCAAACACAAGATATTCTTGAATTCAAATTTTCAAGGAAACTGAAAGACATTATAACAACACTATAATCAAACATTCATCATAATATAGTTACAACAATCCATGTGAATCAATCAATCATAAACTCTCTCAGTATCAGAGGAAAATAAGATGGAAGAAGAAAATTGACTTAGATTAATCAAGAAGTCTCAAATCAAGTTACATAACCAGAGAACCAGTGTTCTTCATCAAAATATTACAATAAGGGAGCCTAGCTCAACCATCAACCATTACAAAATATCAAAACTGCCTATATATAAGCATAATTGTTGCAACCATCAGGAGTGTGATCGGATTGTTGCATTCAAAGTTTTCAGTTGACGTTTGCTCTGTCAGACTGTGCAAATAGTCTTCTATTGTCAAACACGAGCTCTAAATCTGCTAGTCTTTCTGGATTTCCATTTATGTGCTAAGATGAGGTTTTAGCCACCTCCCTCAGTTTCAATAATTGCCTTCATTGGGATCAGAACGGGGTCTAACATCCATGAATACTCCATGCGACACCACCGACTTTCTTTGAGTCAATCCTGATGCCTCGAGGCCATGCAATTATTCTTCCATGGCCAATATGGGTGCAATAGGTGGCTCGACTTAATTCGATTTGAGGGTGGTTTGATTGTGAAAACCTAAACATTTTTGTTTCCCTTTAGAAATCATGGGCAGAATGACACATGATTTACAACAAGATGCTCCTAAGGTTAGATTTGAATCATTGTCTGATTCCAATGAGATATGCTGCAAATTATTGTGATAACATCTGGCTCCACAGGGGATGACATGCTCCCTGCGAGCTGCCAAGAACAAGTAGTTCCAGTGCCTTATTTGTTGGGCTATGGAGTCATGCTTAGAAAACATCCTTTTGAAGGCAATAGACTGAGAACTTAAACTATTCTATTTTAAAATAAAAAACAAACACACCTGATCCCAAGGGAGCTTATTTATGTACAAAACCTAAACTATCTGACTTTTACAATGGGCTAGGTGAAGGAAAACTTCCACCATAGCCATTCAAACTGTTTGATAATTGAATCCTTCGCTTCACCGCAAATGATCCATAAGAAAAAAGGAAAGTGTGATAGATGGATAATTTCATTCTTATGATCACCCATATTACCTTCAAATGCTGATAAAAATATCAAGCCTGCATGCTCCAAAGCATTTGAAAAGTGTAACTTTATGTACTCGTTGACATGGTCATGAAATTGAAGGCAAGGGATGATTAACTTATGAAAGGTTACCTTCAATGTTTCAAAGCTGCTGACAACTGGCTTGAAGTCCTCTACATGCATACTTGATTGAATGATATCCACAGGCATCTGTGGGTCAAAAAGTTGCTTGCTGTCAACTGTAGGTACAAGTGGAAGAAGGATGGACGTAGGAGGCTGTTGATCCACTGATGACTGCTTATTTACTTCTGGCTGTGTATATATGATCTCTTCACGTGCCTCAACTAAGGGTTGCTCCTGGTCAAACTCTCGGGTTATGTCTTCTATGACAAGGCCAACCTCTGCATCATCCTTACTATCTTCATAGTGATCAAATATAAGATAAGATTGCTTCTCATCATCACTAGAATATTGATAAAAAATGGGTTTCCCTTCACATCTATGATCAACCTTTAGAACAATAATTTCATCAAGAATATAACTGTTAAAAATATCCATTTCAGGAACAGTAGTAACTGTTGCTTCTAGCTGTTCATACACATGATTTTCATCAAGACATGGCTGCTCATTGATACGTGCTTCGAAAACAAAATCATCCTCAATATTTCATTGATAGGGACATCAAGTAAAACCCCCCTCATGTTTAGAGTTGATATGATACTGACCTTGAATCTTGCCACAAGCTCGAAGGTTCTCCTCCACTTCCTCAACATCCATGAACAACTGTGATAAAGATGTAGATTTTCTTTCCCTAAGATAAAAAACAAGGTCAGAGTGCTTTGATACTATGTAATACACCATGGCAGCGGTCTCAGAAGGTTTAATTTCTAGGGGCAGGCTGCAATACAAGCTATGAAACCTTTGATTAAAAGAAGACATAACTTCCCTTTTTCCCCTTCTCAAAGTAGTGAACTCATGTAGGTATTGATCAAATGACTTGTTCTCACCCCAATACCTTAAAAATGTATTGCATAATTCAACCCAAGAACCAATGGAGTCAGCTCCCAAACCCTTAAACCATACACCAACATCTCCTAACAAGGATTTGGAAAACAACCTCATGGTAACATCCTCATAAATTATCTCAAACTGATCAATAAAGTTCTTGAAAACCTCCACATGCCTCACAGCTGTAACATGATCCTCTCTAGAAAAATGGGGAAAGTACTTAAAGAAATAAGGAGGATAAGGATGAAGATGATATGGAAGCTTTAAAGGTTTAAACAACTTGTATCTGATTCTAGTTTGAAAACTAGTGGGCTCAATATGATGCTTATCACACTGATGGCAAGGCTCAATAGTAACAACATGATGTGATGATATTTGAGGAGGCTGTGGATCAGTTTCAACCTCCTCGGGGCTGCAAGGGTGATTGAGTTCATGAGGTGTTTCAATATGAAGCTCATCTTTATGAGTAGGTTGAGCTGAGGATATAATATCAACATCTACAACAGAGGAATAAAGTAGGTCTTCTTCTTCCATGGATGGATATATAAAGGAAGGTTGGTGATCAACTGAATAAACAAAACACAATATCATCCTCTTTATATGTGAAGGGAAAAACAAAAATGAGCCGATAAAGAATAACAAAAGCTCATGAAGAAAGCTCATAAGATGATACCTAGTCATTCCCTTCATATTTCTGTCAGTAGGATCCTCCCCAGTGGAGTCTCTGATGTGGATTCGCCAGGTAGATGATTACAGTCAATTTGTGTATCCCTCTCTTGTCTACCATCAAGAGTTGGATCTATGTCGTTCTTCCCAGGGAGCTCTTCAATCTGCTCAAATCTGTCCCCAACAATGACACCATTTATGTTAGCACTAGGAATCACCCTCAGACTGTAATGAGGATAAGCCCAATACCCATCAATTTATACAGTAAATGTAAATGAGTTTTAAGGGGGTCAAATGGATAAGACTCGAGATAATAACGTTCTAACTCAGAAAATATGGGTTGGAATGCACAAGCAATTGAGGTCTTGTATCAACTTCAGTCAGTAAGTTAGAGTAAAGGTGAATAGGAGGAAGACTTTGGTGAGAAAGTGTAGAGGTCTGCTATGGACATCAGGTCTTCCAGTAGCCTAAGGAGGAAAAAACTCAAACACAAGATCTTCTTGAATTCAAAATTTCAAGGAAACTGAAAGACATTATAACAACACTATAATCAAACATTCATCATAATACAATTACAACAATCCATGTGAATCAATCAATCATAAACTCTCTCAGTATCAGATTCAAATAAGATGGAAGAAGAAAGATGACTTAGATGAATCAAGAAGTCTCAAATCAAGTTACATAACTAGAGAACCGATGTTCTTCATCAAAATATTACAATAAGGTATCCTAGCTCAACAAAATATCAAAACTACCTATATATAAGCAGAACTGCTACAACCATAAGGAGTGTGATCATATTGTTGCATTCAAAGTTTTCAGTCAGCTTCTGCTCTTTTAGACTGTGCAAACAGTCTTTTGTCATTAGACGCGAGCTCTAAATCTGCTAGTCTTTCTGGCTTTCCATTTATGTGCTGAGACGAGGTTTCAACCACCTCCCTCAGTTTCAATAACTGCCTTCATCGGGATCAGAACAGGGCCTGAAATCCATGAATACTCCAGGCGGCACCAACAACTTTATTCAGGTCAATCCGGATGCCTCGAGGCCATGCAAATATTCTTCTGTGGCCAATACTAGCGCAGTAGGTGGCTTGACTTAATTTGATTTGAGGGTGGTTTGACCAGGTGCAAACCCAAACATTTTCGTTTCCCTTTGGAAATCATGGGAAGAATGCCACATGATTTACAACAAGATGCTCCTGGGGTCAGATCTGAGTCATTGTCTGATTCCAATGAGATATGCTGCAAATTCTTGTGATAACATAGTGTTTATTTTAAGGGAAGTATTTAGGGTGTTTATTTAAGGAAAGAATTATAGGGTTTATTCCTTATAGTTACGTATGCACTAAGAAGTTTTTGATTTCCAATTCATTTGGGCCTTTGGACAAAACTACTCTTTATTTAGGATGAACATATCCACATATTGTTAACGAAACATGGACGACACCCCTCCAAAAAGTTGATAGTTAGGGATTTGGTTTTGAATCATAAACCATATATTCTATATCTACTGGAGTTTTAGACTTCAAGTTTTGACCCCATACAATAATGTCTTTTTGTTGAAATGTTGGACTATCTCAATGACTTATCACACACAAGGTTTTAGAGGTGTCTTTTTAGTAGCTTCTTCTTGGCTAAAATGTTCTGGATCATTTCTTTACATTTTGACCCATTCAATATATGTGTCTGTATCACTTGGAATATAAATTAAATGGTAGGGTTTTTATTTATCCATGCTCCATGTATATTAATAGATCATCTTCAATGATGTGATTGGATCCCCAATTATCTTATATTTGCAAAAGTTTATTTTATTAGTAGCATGGTGAAGGAGATATGGATGGTAGAGTGGCCTCTATAATTTTGTGGGAGGAGAACTATGTGTTGATTCTTTGAGATTCTAGGTTTTAGATATTTGATGTGAACTACAGTAACGCACATTTGGATTACGGTGGCTATTTCATATGGTTAAAGATACGGAGAGTTGCTAACATGATTCATGAGACATTAGATAAAAGCTATGTTTCTAAGGAATATTTTTACTTATTTAATATAAGTGGATGGTGTGTATGTACTCTATCATAGTTTATAGGTTCAAATAAATATTGAAGTTATTCGATGATGGAGATTGGTATTGAAATTTCTTTTCCTCCATTCTCATTCGATTTAAATGTTTTTCCTCTTCATGATTGTTGTGAATTAATCATAAGCGTCTAACTTAGTTCTAGGGAAAATATGGGTGAATCGTATGGTGGGAAGTAGCTATTATGAAAACCATCAAATTTCTTCATGGTTACTTAGGAAAAATAGTGGCGAAATTTAGAAGAAAAAAGAGAATAACAAGCAAGTTAAAATCTACACCTTATTGGAAGAAGGTTTTCACAATATTATTTTTAATGAATTTTATCCTAATAAAACACTTCCTTAAGTGTATTAAGTGTATTTAAGAGTATAATAGGTGTGGAGATTAAATTTGATCTCTCCTATATGGGGTTAGAAAAGGGAATTCTACATGTTCTTCATATTTATATGTTTCAGGTTGTTGTTTTTTTTGTCAAACTCTTCACATTTTAGGAAGATGAAAAAAACATATTAGAGCCTTCGTATGGTGTAAATTGGAGGTCACCATTGCTAATTGTTGTACCATAGAAATTTTGTACTTTATCTAAAAAAAAAGGTTATCTAATTCAAATTCATTCTATACTTCAAGGAATTTCTCTTTGAGCTAAATGGATTGAAAGATGCAATTCTATGTTGAACATTGGAAAACATTGCTTAAACATGTAATTTATAATGGGTATCATGTTAACAAGATTAGAGGCCCAATTATTCTTTGTGATGTTATTTCTTCTTGTCAGGATTCAAAATTAGTGGCTCTTTCGCACTTTAAATTATTTGGGAAGCCTAAAATAGGTAGCTCCAACTCTCTTTTGGCATTGGAACAGTATTTGATGAGGATTGGATCTGGCTTGTTATTTAATTTTGACATGGAAGACACACCACCCCACTCTAACCCACCTGGACATGTATTTCCCCAAACAATTTCCCAAGAAAGGAATTTTTTGGTGGAGCGATTTGTGGGATGACGGTGATAGATCATGCAAAACTTGGACCAATATTTCATAAGAGTTTAATTTGTTTTATTTTGATCATCCTACTATTAAGGGTATACAACAACCCATTCCTCTAAATGAGATATACAAACTCAAGATATTCACTGCAGGCCTTATTTTGAGAGATTGTCTATGGAGGTATGATAAACCTATATGGATATGAAAACATAAGAGGATTGATCAATGTCTCAATGATGACATCCTCATCCAAGAGAAGCTATAAAATAGATAGAGTATGTTAGATGAGGAAGCCAAGTGGTTGAGTTGTGTACATATAACATGGACCTTCAAATTTTATTTCAAATTGTGTGTGTTTGCATGACTTCTAGTTTTTCAAGGTCTACCCTCCAAGGAGCCTCTATCAAGCTTGAATTTGATTGATGATAGTTGTCCAAATTATGATTTAGTTGAAGTTATTTGTCTCCTATTTTGTTTTGTCATGTTTCTTGAGAATGTTTTGAGTTTTGATTAGTCCTCTTGGATACACATTATTTTTAGCAAAATCGATTGAAATGTTGTTCTTTTAGGTGATGTTGATTCCATGTGTCCATTCAACTTTAGATGGGTTTGGTATACCTTTCCTACCCATGTTAGGTAAATCACTCACAATATCTCGCCCCTTGATTGGAAAAATATTCAAGTTGCTTGAACTATAGATTGGTCAAGATGATAAACAACCCAATAATTCCCATCAAAGCCAACTAGTTACTACTAAGGAACAACCCCACTACTCCCACTCTTTTTTCATAACTTGGATCAGAGGGAAAAGGACCAACGTTGCTTCCTTTCAAGTAAATGGGTAAAACCTAAACTTATGAGCATTAGTTTTATAATAATAAGTTTTGTAAAGAACCGATACAATTTGGCACTCTATTTGAGTGGCCACTCTGTACGTTCTTTGGAAAACATAGCATGAGGTGTATAGTCTTCTTTAAAAAGCGTTTTTTTTTTAAATGTTTGTTTATACAATATAGTCTTTAACAAAATATCATTTTAAAAGATTTACATAGTTGTTCTATTAAAGTAAAATTGGACTCGAAGGCAATGCCAAATTAAACACCAATGCTTTTGACGTCCATAGTGAAACTGGTCATTAAACTAGCCCCAAAACACCTTGGGATGAACAAATGTCTAAAATTTGAAATACAATAGAGATTGATGATGAGCAACATTTCCTTTGATTTTGCCATACCTTTAAGAATATAAGACATAACTTAACCTAGTTTCATAACTTAATTACTATTTTATTTACTACACTTAAAAAAACTATAATAATTTTAATAATTTCATTTTCACCATATTCAAATATAGAAATGACATTACCCATAATATAATATTTAGTCTAGATACCTTTATTAATTTCATATTTTCATTCCCATTATATTTCTCTCATCCAAATCCCTTTATTGTTTTCATAAATAAAAAAATGTTAAACTCATCACCATCAATATGAATAATGTTTAAAAAAATATTTTTTCCAATATCATAATAAGTTTTATTGGGTACAATGCATTGAGTGTTTACACACTAGAATTAAGTTTGAAAATTGAACATAATGCATGAAAATCAACTTTTCTTCACAAAGGTGAATGTGTTGCAAGGATGATGCCTCTCCACAACAAGACTGGACAAAATTTTGTAGACTTGTGAGGCATACTATTTTGGTAACTACAGTACATACAATTTCACTGAGTAATTTCCCACCCATCACAATCACAAAGAGGTAGGCATGGTCGGGGGAAAGTACAAAAAGAGGCATCGTATGTGGTTGAATATCATGCATCGAATCCAAAAAAATCAGAAGACGCACGTTACTCCCAAAAATATTTGATGTCTTCAGTAATAAGAAAACAAAAGTTTTGAATTCAAGTAAAACAAACATGATATATGCCAATCGGTCCAGTGGGTGGCTGTCAATTTCCGTATCGCCATTTCAACTTCAATGGAAGTTCATGGCGTCCGGAAACTTCAATGTTTGGAATCCACAGGAGACGGTGTCCATGTGGGGCTTATTCTTCAAGCAAGATTTATAGTAATTCAAACCAAGTGGAGCCCACCACTTGAACAAGAGATTTCTTTTTAGAATTAATTTATTAATAATAATAAAAAAATTATTAAAGAGAAAAGTCTAATTTCAAATTCTAATTATACACGATTCTAATTTCAAAATTTTTAATATAATAAATAAAAATTAATTTATTAATTAAAAAAAACAACATTATTACATAGAGAAGCCCAATTTCACTCAAGAGTAAAAGATATTACAATTCCAATGAGCTTTGCTTTCTATTTTACTAACTAAAGAAGTTACATTTTCACTGCTCCATACACACAAATGGAAACCTTGAAAGGAATTGGGTGAGATGAATACAACTAAATAAATAAAATCAATGAGTTTGATATGGTCAAAGGATTACAAAACCCATTGAAAAGGGGAATTTCTTCATTGTACATGCTTTAATATATGGCATAATAAATTTATTTTATGATATTCAACTATTGTATCATGTGCAACCTAATTAGCCCTTTCAAAATATCGAGGTAAATACCATGCAATACAATTTAATAATAAATTTATTTTATGATATTCAACTATTGTATCATATGCAACCTAATCAGCCCTTTCAAAATATCGAGGTAAATAGCCTGCAACACAATTTAATATCCTATCATTTGGAATGACATAAGAAGAACACAATAATATAAAAATACAAATTAATGAGCTTTTTCTTGAATGATATAAGAAGAATACTTTTATTTATGTGATGCTATAAGCATATAAATAAATTAATAAAAACTAAAAACATATTGAATTTTAATATAGTGAGAAATTTAAATTATCTCCAAAATAAACACATACAATTTATAATCTTTAGGTTTCAAATACGCCAGAAAAAAAGCAATTAGATTGCATTGCAAAGAAAAGATTAATAAAATAGATAAACAACGTCAGAGAAAGAAAGAAATTAGATTGCATTGCAAAGAAAAGATTAATAAAATAAATAAACAAAAAAAAGAAGATAATGTCGAGGGTGTGGAGCATTGGTAGGGCAACCAACTATGTTGCATGGTTTCCTTGTCCTTTCCCTTGCTATTGTAAATAATTTGTTTTATATGTAGTAATAAAGTTGTTGGCAATTTGGTTGTCATTGATGTCAACCTTGATAGATAGGTGAAGTATCATTGATCGATTGGTTTGAGAAGCATTGTCAATATTGGACATAATGTTATGAAGGTGACTTGAATGTCAAGCATTTTCAATATTAGACATAATATTATGAATATGACTTGAATGTCAATAGTGTAAATTCTAACCTTGTACAATAGCTACTGCAAACTGATATTCAGAAAAGAACAGGAAAGATACAATGGCAAATACAAACATTACACAGAGATTTTTCACATGGAAACCCAAAACCGGGAAAACCAGCGTATATTATATTCATACATTGTGTTACATTGTTTACAATACAATATACATATAGGATCCA
>ML783777.1:0-15277 GCA_009831015.1 Picea engelmannii
GGGATGCCCTAGTGTCTCAAGCAAGCTAGTAAAGCATAGAATTGATTCCTCTTTGAACAATTTCAAAATCTCATAAAATCACACATTCCAATGAATATATTTTATTTGTCCAATGCAATTTTCAGATTAGTGCCTTGCAAAAAATTTGGTATATGGAGTCTTGAATGTATGAGTTAGATCCACAAAAAATCTAATGGTGTAAGCCCTTTTACTCCGTAGATCATGCAAACCTAACAAAAGTAAATCTAGAAGGGTTTAAGCCCTTTTACTCCTCCTAACAACCTTGCAATAAATGGCTTATAAACTAGCAATAAGATGAACCTTGGTGGAGGATGTATTCTCTTATACTCCTCCAAGAGTTTAAGACAAGATTATGAATGAAATCAGTAGAAAATACCAAGAAAATGCAGAAATTTCCTTACCAATTCCACAAAAAAAAGCAATATCAAACCCTAGTTACCAAGCAAATGTCCATCCAAGAGCAAGAGAAAAAACATCTAAGAGGGGTGCACCATCCTAGCTCCACAATATACCAAAGAAAGACACCATAAAGTAGTTTCACGAGAGAGAGAGAGAGAGAGAGAGAGAGAGAGAGAGAGAGAGAGAGAGAGAGAATGCCCAAGAGATGCGCAAATTTCAGCCAAGTATCCTTCTCACAATGGGAGAGTTATATCTTAAAATGAAATGCAATTATTCTTATTTATACAAAACTCCTAAAAAGTATTTTTCCACTTAACTTAGGGTAAACCACAAAGTAGGGAGGCCAATCTCCCTTAATTTTCCCCTTTACAACTTTAGTTGTCAATTTTCACATAAGAAAACCCTAAAAAGACATGACGTCACCCCTTTAGTGCAACGTTTTGACACTTGAAGCAAGCCGTTGAGCTTGGAGATGAAACATTGGGCCTCAAAAGGTCTCCTTCTAATGCGCTAGGGTCTTCTCCATCAAGCTAAGGCTTATCCTCTTCAAAAAGTTCCAAGTGTCAATCATCAACACCACCACCACCAAAACCATAGCCCCAACAAAACGTCAATCCCCAAGATGTAGCACTCTAGCCTCCAAAGGCAAATAGTTGGGGTGATGAAGGTCTAGGATAGGTCCTCTAAGGTGTCTCTCAAGCCTCCTAAGTCTATCAGCATAATCCTTAGTGTTTTGTTTGATCCTTATGAGTATGTAATCGGTAAGTTCATTTTTGTAACCTTTTGGAGGACCAAAAGGTCTTAGTGGGGAGGTGTGATCCAAAATGGATCCTAAAACCAAATGGGTCCAGGAAGGCCTAAAAATCAAAGTGTTCATAATCGCTTCAAAATGGATGTATGCATAGGCCTTGTCGATACGAACCCAACACAACTTGAATGGGCTCAAACGGACACCGTATGCGAAGATATCGCGGTCTGTTCGTTTTGCCAAACAAACAAAATTTTTGATGACTGTACAGTTCGTATAGTGTTGACGTGGAAGATGACTGTACATGACGTATGGCCATACAATGACATGGCAGATGTGTTGGATGCTGACTGGGCAAGCACATATGTAGACATGTGGTTGAATTATATGTTGACACATGGTAGTATGTGGGCGAACAAAAATGTGCCACGTGGCACCTCTCCATTGGTCGGCGGTTGGAAAAATGTTATGGACTCCACCAGAGTCGAACCTATGACCTCCGGGCGTGGCGGAATGACTTGGAAGGTCCGGGTTACCAACCCACCCCGATAGTTCTTATTACTCTATATTTAAATGTTATATTTAAAATTGAATGGTTGTTCGTTGGGTGGATTAAAGGGCTGGTGCCTAGCCCCAGCACCCGACGTACATGACCATATTACATGTGACCCTTGTGTTATATTGTTTGGCGCGCATATTGTATTGTAGCCTAGCCCCCGACGCATTAACATTTCATATAACTGCAACATATGACCCAAACCTCTGAACTGATAGCGTAGATGTGTGGGTTTAGTGTCAGTTAGCCGTGATAGCCCTCCGACCAGGGTGCGTAACTAGGTTCTATAACAGTATGAGCGCGTGGAAAGGGTAAGGCCGAGAGACATGGCCACAACACATGACTAGGGGCCAACATATAAGGGGCCAACATATAAGAGCTCGAGGATCTAGTGCTGTGCCTTATATTAGCCTAAAAGTGGGTTTTTTAACTTTATTATAAAACTTTTAATGCATTTTAAACTAGTTTTGGGAGATTTAGTCAATTTTTGGAGGATCTTGGGCCCTTTTGGAGGCCAGATTTTGGGGGGAAGTTGGGAGTTTGTTGCCAACTTCAAGCCTATATAAACCAGAGGTTCTTGGCAGCCTTAGGGGTGGTTCATCATAGGAAAATGTTGAAGAATTGTAAAGGTAAAGCCATTTTTATGCAGGGAAGCTATTGAGGAGAGCAACTTTGCGGGCCATTTCTGGGAGCTGCGTTCATCCGTTTTCAGTGTCGTCAGTTTTGATGGGTTCTTGAGATCTAGCAGAACACATCCAGATCAATTTGTAATCCATTTGGAAATTTTATGATGTACATTTGAATCTTTGAAGAGAAATAAGAAAGCCTCACCCATTGAGATAAAGGCCCGAAGATGTAGGCGATATTTCCGAACTCCGTTATCAACTTTGTTGTTTATGGTTTGTTGTTTCTTTATGCTTATTTCCAAATTTGTATATTCTATTATAGCTTCCATGTTTCATCATTAATTCTTCCTCTTTCATCAAATTCCTAAATGGTTTATGAACTCATGTTTTTAAAACTCAACCATTGCCTTTAAAAGATATTTTCAGATCACTTTTCCCCTTTACAACTTTAATTTTCAATTTGCACATAAGAAAACCTGAAAAAAGACATGACGTCACCCCTTTAGGGCAACGTTTTGACACTTGGAGCAAGTTGTTGAGCTTGGAGATGAAACGTTGGGCCTCTAAAGGTCTCCTTCTCATATTCTAGGTTCTTCTCCATCATGCTAAGGCTTATCCTCTTCAAAAAGTGCAAAGTGCCAATCGTCAACACCACCACCACCAAAACCCTAACCCCAACAAAACGTCAAGCCCCAAGATGTAGTGCTCTAGCCTATAAAGGCAAATCGTTGGGGTGATGAAGGTCTAGGATAGGTCCTCTAAGGTGTCTCTCTTGCCTCCAAAGGCTATCATCATCATCTGGTGTGCGGGCCATGGTATCCAACATGTGCGCTTGATGCCCCAAGGAAGCCCAAGTTAGGCTTGTTCCTCCAAAAATTTCCACCAAGTAAGGTCCTGCAAAGATAATGAATGCACCCTCCAAGGATCTCAAGTCAAACGCATCATGATGAGTAAATGAAATCGATAAAAGAGCCACTTAAGTATGCACACCAAAGCTACCTTACAAATTAAACAAGTGCTCAAAGACCCTATCTAATTTTCCAAGTTGAGGTATGGGTGGGTTGAAAAGTGACCTATTGGGTGAATCATTCCTCAAGTCAAGGGACGTTTCCTAGGTGGACCCTCTCTAAGCCATGTAAAGAAGATGAAATGGATGTGGGTAAGACTTCTTGGCATGAGGTTCATGACATACAAGGGTTTGTATTGTCTCATCCATGGGTGCCTTTGTAGAGGGTGTGTTGCACCTTAGTTTGTAATGCAACCTTTTTCCAAGCCCATTCATTTTTCCATTAGTTTATTAAAGGCCATAATGATTGGGTACTCCCCTAGGGTAACAAAAAATTGGGGGGAAGTACCACAAAGTCACTTTAAGTCATAAATACACTAAGTGCCATCCGGGTAAAGCAATTATTGTAACGCACCAGTGAAAACCTTCTTAGCAAGCGAGACATTTATATGTATGTTGTTTGCTTTTGCAGGTTTTAATTTTCAGGAGAAATGTTTCATCGTTATCAAAACCTCTTTGGGTGAGCATATATAAGGTTTATGATTTTGGCTTTTAACTTTTTCCAGCCACCTTCTCTCTAGGCCTTCAACCCCTTGTTTCCATGAGATGAGGTACAATCCCTTCTTGGGTCAGTACACCCGAAAATACCATAATATGGGGACATGTGTTATAACCCTAATTTGCACCAGACATGCATACCTAGCAACAGGCCATCTTACTTACTATTTTTACCAAGCCAATACTAAATAACTCTTCTTAAAAACCAAAATTTTGAAGATGTATGCACCCTGCACCACTATTGCCCACATATGTAAGCTAGTTGCATCAGTACTGCCTGCGTATGTACGCTAGCTACACCATTACAACCCTCGTATACCCACAAAAGTTGCAAAAAATAAAAAGTTGCAAGGGAATACATGCTTTTGGGTAGTTTCCTAACCAATTGACCACCCATAGCCCGTCACCCAACCGAATAACCATCTTTTTGGTATATTAAATAAGGTTTTGGGGTCCCATTCCAAGGAGAAGCATGAAAGCAGTGAAACTCTGCCCATTTCATAATCTCCCCTTGCCCCAAGAATTTGCAACCACATTGTGAGTTTTGAGCCATAATTCCCTATTCTTGCCTTTTTTCCTCATCCATAAGCCTATGCCCATTCTCTAGAGAGAAGTGTGAGAGAAGAAGGATATGTGGAAGTAGTTGGAGCTTGGTAAAGAGGAGCCCAAGACCGGGTTCGAGGAGTTGTCACCGATCTCGTTTTGTAAGTGACTTTATGAGATTAATATAAAGAAGTACTTTTATCGTCCCACCATATGATGTGTTTAATCTTTATGTTCGATTTACATTTTGTTATGACATCTAACCCATGAGTTCATATATAGAATGCATGTTCGTAGTTTCTTTTTTGTCTTTTGGTGAATGCAGGTCAGCCTTGGGAGGATATTTGCAGTCGAGAAGCGACCGAACGCATTGGGATCGACACCGGACGCAGAGTTTAAGGTAAGACTACCAGATCCCTATACTTTGTACTTTATATATGAATGTGGGGTATTGTCGGGACAATTGTTAAAAGTAGGAGACTTTAGACGATTAGCTTTGCCTGCACTTTAGAACCCTAGTGTAGTCTGTAGCGGTTTTTTCCCACTATAGCAGAATTGGCGACCATACTGGGGAACCTCTAGGGTTTTTAGGGGATTTTTGTATTTGGGTATCTTTAATTGGTTTATTTACTATTTTTTGAGTTTCTATAAGTTTTTGTGTCTTTAAGGGATTATGGTCTTCCATACCAGTACTCCCTGCCTGTGCTTGACCGTTAATTTTTCTTATTAGAGAAGTCACAGAGGTGTACACGTTCTATAGTGGGTCTACACGCATACATACCTGCCCTATCTTTGGACAACCTGCGTACATACGTAGGCTGCTGAAGTATCAATTGCGTGCCTGTGTCAAGAAAAACTTTTTTAAAGAAGAGGCAACCATCCTCTTCGTTGAATGAAGCCATATTTTTCAGGGGTTTTCTTGATTTAGCCCTGGTATTTGTTTCTTGTAGTCTTTGGCCTAGGTCTGACAACAATTATCTTTTTCTTTATCAAGATTTCTTGTTTTCTTGATTAGGGTTTGAGACAAGTTTTGTGAGTTTTTTTGATTAACTTGTTTAGCATTGTTAGTAACTCTCTGTGAGCCGCAATAGACCAGAAGTTGGTTTTTGGTCTCATCTTGTCTTCACTTTTCCCTTTTTACTTGCTTTAGAAGAAAAGAAAAAAAATCATTTTCAAGTTTCTTATTTTGGAGCATATAAAAAAAAGAAGAAGAAGTTTTCAGTTTCTTGTTTGGTTAAGTAGTTAGGTTAGTTGTTTTTTCAGGAAGAAGAGTGCTTTCTTAAGTTCTTTATTGAATACTTAGGACTTTAAGTAGCTCGCTGTCGAGCGAAATTCAGTTTTGAGTTTTTCTTTTAAAATATCTTAGAGAGAAAAGTTAGTTAGAAAATTTGGTTAAAGAGTGTTCAATTTGCAAATCTTTGTATGTTGAAAAAGAAGTAATTTTGTTTCCAACATTTGTTCTTCTCTTTCGTCTCTTTACAAACACCATCAATTTCATTTCTGTTCCTTTGACTTAATATAAACCACTTGAAATTAACGCTGAATTAAAATTAATCAGACATTGTGTTTGTAGGGTCCATTAACTAGTTTAGACTAGAGCCTTGATTTAGGTTGGAGAGGAAAATATTCAAGGCTATAAAACAAACATAGGAGTCTGTGCTAGGGAGTGAAGAAGTCTAGTAACGTGGAAACTATTAGGGACCCCCCTCTAGCATAGGGGATAAAAACAAGGTTGCGTGCGGAAAGGTAGTAGAGATAACCCCTCCAAAGTAGACCAATCGTAGCAGAGGAATGCATGTAGAGGACTTATCTTGGGATTACGTTGATCGCATTTGCCACAGAGCTTTGTGGGTCTCAAATCCATTCGAGGTCCTCAGTCGTCTTCCGGAACAATTGCTTTTGATACCCTTGAAAGGTTTCAGGTTTGATACCCTGCTCATTGCGGTCCACCTGACTGTCAACTGTACCCACTCGGTAGTTGTTCACGAGCTGGCAACTTAGTTGTCTTTGATTTTAGGGACTTACACAGGTGACTGTAGGGGTATACCATGGTACCTAGGGAATACATTGGGCCATGCTTTGCAGAGTATACCCAGAGGGTGCTTCCGTGTTTGAGTTGCACTTGCACCGATAAGTTGCTCTAGTGTTGGCTATTGTAACTGTTCTTCCAACTAGTAATAGTGGTTTGCTTGCTGCATCTCATAGGAACTTTTTCTAGTGCGTGTTTTGGTCTTCAACGTTAGAAATCCTTAATGTGTCATTGATCTTCTCACACAGTGGAAGATCAAGAGGTCGCTGGTCATGAAGGCTTTTGGGCCTGCCGCTGGTTAGCTTGGAGCCACCACCACCACCATGAAGGAAAAGACTTGACCAAGAAGGTTCATTTGAGGCGACCGAGCCACATGAGGCTATACCTGAGCCATCTCTGAGAGGAGAACATTCGTTTCTAGAGGGACCTACTATTTCTGACCTTGGAGTGGAATCTCTTGGCCCGTATAACTCACCGATCACTGACTTGTTGGCGCCATTTCTGATACAAATTGCCCCTCCAAGGGTAACACATCACGAGCATCGGATAATCCTTCAAGCAACGATGGAAGCAAATGTTACTACTTCGACAAGGAGTCCTCATACTCCCTCTACAACTGCCACAACTGGGGGTGTTCCAACTCCTAACTCACCTTCGCAGGTCCGGGCCACCATGGTCTCGACCGCCTCTACCTTAGGCAGTGGTCCGATTCCGTCCATGGGGACGATCACTACACCGTTTACGCAGAGTGCGACGGGCCCTCTGTTTTCACACGGGATGCCCAACTTTGACACGAACTCGGTCCTTTCCTACTCCACCCTACAAACTTTGGGTCTGGGGGTAGGGAGCTCAAACGATCCTCTGCAAGGGTCCATGGGGGGCACCTCAGCCCCTTATAATGCTTTCCATTATGGTGGGGGTCATATACCTTCGTCGTCTCCCTCGCTCGGTGGCGCTCCTCAACAACCTGTCTGGCCGACCATGAACTACAACCTGTCTAGAGTAGGTACTCAAGGACCTTCTTCTAGTACCACACCGATGGGTTCTTTGCCATTCTCTTTATTTGACGCATTTGGTAACAACGCATTCACATTGACTGCCATCTCAGTCGGGGGCAACCTTAGTTTTGGACCACAAAATCCTGTGCAGGGTACTATTCCTGTGCAGGGGGCACACACTTCTCAAGGACCTTGGAATCCATGGTAGGGATCAGTTCCCTCGTTAAGGATGCTGACTGGAGAAACCCCTTTCGTGGTCAATGGAACCCCGAGCAAGGCTCATTACCTATGCCTGTGGGATCGACAGGGGGCAACCCTTTCTAGAACCTTTGGAACACTACGTCAGGAGCAATCCCTTCTCAGCCCTCAACGTCCTACTACGGGAGTCAATCGATGACGTCTCAACAAGCGCAACATCTGAATGCCAGCCCAGGCCACGGTTTTACCAGAACCCAGGCCAACAGCCTAACTTTTCTTGGCAACCTGGTGCCAACCAAATTTCAGGCTCCTATCCTCCTATACATACTCAACAACCTAAGCTACCTTTTCTGGTGACTTTGCATTTGCCAGACTTGTTAAGATTATTGAATGACCCAATCTGTCACGATCCACGTTGGCATGCTATGCCGACCAAGTTTCCCTCAGACATTCCAAAGTTCAAAGGCAAGCCTAACAAATATCCATGTGATCATGTGACCACATTTCACCTATGGTGCTCGTCCAAATCTTTGAGAGACGACTCTGTCCAGTTGCATATGTTTCAATGCACTATTATCGGGAGTGCTGCGAAATGGTACATCTAGCTCGACCGCTTAATATACTCTACTTTTGGTGAATTGGCAATGGTTTTCTTAAACCATTTTCAATTACCTATGAGAGATGATGCCGACACAGAACTGCTGGCCAACTTTGAGCAGACAAAGGATGACCATATCTCTGATCACATCTGAGAATGGCGATGCCAGCAAAGTTTGATTAAAGTACTAGTTCCACCAACATTCCTGCTAGAATGGTTCCTTAAGTCTTTGGTACCCAACTATCCAAGGACGTAGTAACGTTGGGGGTCTTTTCGGAGGAAGAAGCGATAATGAGATCTCAACAACTAGATCTGATTTACTCTCGGTCTGGTTTTCTTTACGAAGTTTTTCCAGATGCGCCATGGTCTAGTCTTGATAAGATCATACACAAATATGTACCACATGTTGATGACATTGTTGGTTCAACACAAGAAAATCCCACTAATCCGCTGTCAAACCAATTGCAACAATTGTTGATACAACAGACAATGGCCAACCCAACTCCTAGTTCGACAACTCCCCCTGCTCAGACGTCGGATGAACACAATGTGCAATCGACAAATCCAAAGGCCAACCAGCAGGTCGGAGGGAAGAAAAAACATCAAAAGAAGAGTAATGGGGATAAGAAACCCACCAATAATGCTGGCGGGGGAAACACAGAGAGAAATAAGTTGAAGTATCTATGCAACCTCTGCACGGAATACCACCCGACTCACCTATTCCCTCGACTCGCGGAGGCCCAAAAGTTATGAGTGCAACAACAACATGTAGTGTTAATGAACCCATTTCCTCATGGGAAAAATTTAACTCAAGCCTCTTGGAACGCGGACGAGGGCAATCAGGGACCCCCTTCGTCGTCTAGCAATCCCTCGACTTTGAACGTCTATATGTTGAAAGGTGAAGCTCACATAGCTACTAGGGCACATGATTACAAAACACCAAGTACTGCTGAAAAGGGTAAAGAAGCCGAAGACCTGTCCGTTCCTCTCCAGATAGAGAGAACGATGGGTGAAACAATGACTCGCATCCCGAAAGGGGAATTTAAGAAGGCTTCACATAATCCAAACGCGAGGGCCACCCAGAACTACTCTGTGGTGGAGGATTTGTTACAAACCCCTTGCATGATGTCTTCTTTGGAGGTCCTCCAGAGCTGCCCTTCACAGAGAAAGGCTCTGCTAGCTGCCTTAGGATCCACTGAGACATGTAATCCAAGAACTATCACGCTTGATACAATTGATTTGAAATCTCATCTCCCATACCACGTCCCATTTCATATAGTAGTGGCTCACCCCACAAAATCGTCTACTCGGAATATTTTCTTCACGATGATTGACGAGGGCGCCTCAACTTGCGTGATGTCGTTGGCGTGTTGGAAGGCCATTGGCCAACCCGTTCTGTCTCCTTCACCTACTTTTCTTACGGCTTTTGACAATCGTTCTTTCAGACTACATGGAATCATTCCTTCTTTCCCCATGCAGTTAGGTGGGAAGACCATGTGCGTCGAAGTTGAAGTGGTTGATGCGCCTCTCGACTACAACCTCCTATTAGGAAGGAGTTGGACATATGCCATGCATGCAGTGGTTGCTACAGTTTTTTGGGTCTAGTTGTTTCCACATTAGGGTCGATTCGTGACCATTGATCAATTGTCCTTCTCCAGACCTGACCCTTCATTGGGGGCATCGACGATCCCGATGATTTGTAACCCACAGCCCGACATCGTCAATGTGGGGGTTGGTTTGTGCCCACCTCTCATGGGTACTTTCGATTACCCGCCTCCTTCCAACGATGTCAAAATGATATCGGTTGTCCCCGACAAGCCTAAGGCTGAAATATTTTCAGTGTCATCGTTCCACATGACTTACTTTAATGATCCATGGATTCTTCCTTCCCCATTAGCCATGATGGAAGGGACAGAGCACCATGGCATGTCTATGGCCTTGTCCACGACATAAGTTGCATACTCTATAGTCCAACAAGCTTCATCTGACCCCGATCCGACTCCTACACCAGAGTTAGATCCAGTTCTTGAGCCTACTTGGGCTCAAGGTTCCCTTTCCACTACCAATTCCTTAGACTTGGCCTTTCCCTTTGACGAGGCGATTTTAGAGGCATTGAATAGTTTCGACAGACCCTGGGATGATCCCCATCACAAATCATATTTCCTCCAAGAGTTAGGAAGAATAGAGGCATGAGAATTTGTGTTGACTATGACCGGAGATAGGTCTTGTCCTATCAATCCTTTGGCTACGCACGCAATTTATGCCGAGGGTAATATGGAAACCATCGCTAAAACGATACCCATTGATATCTCCAGAACCCCTGGCGTCGTGGAGAATGTCTTCATCGGAGTGGACTGTTCCCCTAAGGAGATTCAAATCTATACAGATTTATTTAAAGAATTCTGTGACATTTTTGCCTGGTCTTACGAGGAAATGCAAGGCATTGATCCAAGGATCGTCGAACATGAGATTACGACTTACCCTGACGCCAAGCTGGTTGGGCAGAAGCTTAGTTCGGTTAATCCTCAGAGAGTAGCAACTATTAAGGCTGAAGTAGAAAAACTACTCAAAGCTGGTTTCATCTACCCCGTCCAATTGACTCAATGGGTGTCGAATCCCATTCCAGTCAACAAAAAGCAGGGTACGATTCACGTATGTACGAACTTTCATGATTTGAACAAGGCCTGTCCAAAGGATAATTTCCCCACCCCATTTATTGACCAGATTGTCGATGAATGCGCAGGCTGCGAGGTCATTTCTCATGGATGGTTTCTCGGGATATAATTAGATACAGATCAAACCCAAAGACCAACATAAAACAAATTTTATCTGTCCATGGGGTACATTTGCTTAGCGGAAGATGCATTTTGGCCTGAAGAATGTTGGAGCCACTTTTCAGCGGGCCATGTCTTTTGTTTTGCACGATCTCAAACACCTAGTCAAGGCTTATCTCGATGATTTAGTGTCATGATCTCGTAAGAGGGATGATCATCTTACACACGTCTGACTTATCTTTGAGCATTGTCGCTAATATCAAATTCGCTTGAATCCAAACAAATGCAATTTTTGCCTGACATCGGGTTGTCTGCTAGGTTTCATAGTTTCGACAACAGTGATCATGGTCGATTCTCTAAAGGTTGAGGCGATAGTTCAGTTGCCTCCCCCGTGCATAGTTCCTCAGCTTCAGAGTTTACAGGAAAAATGAATTTTTTATGGCGTTTCATCGCAAACTATGCCGAGATCACAAAAGGGTTCATGCGTTTACTAAAGAAGGACGTTCCTTTCCATTGGGACGAAGCCGCTCAACTCTCTTTCGAAGCATTGAAACATGCCCTCACGTCTGCCCCCTTTCTTTGGCCACCCAATTATAATAAATATTTCTTATTATACTTGGCCGCTGCAGAGTCGACCATCGACATGGTCTTGGTTCAAGAGGATGATTTTCTTGAAGAGCACGTGATTTACTACCTGAGACGAGGCTTGGTTGGACAAGAAATCAACTACTCCCATGTTGAGAAACTTATGTTGGCAGAAGTTCATGCTGTCCAACGATTCCGTCACTATATCCTGTTTCACAAGACCACCATCATTGCCATTGTGAATCCATTCCAATATGTGTTGACATGACACATAATCGACGGAAAGATCAATAGATGAATACTTATCATCCAGGAATTTGACTTGGATTTTGTTTCAACGAAATCCAAAAAGTCGTTGGTCTTTGCGGAACTCATCTCGGAACTTCCGGTCGATTCAGATGATGTTATACCCGAAGAGTCGCCTATTAAAGGAGATATGTTTTTGATCGCATCTTCGGATCCCTGGTATGGAGATCTACTAGTCTATATCCAGACTTTGAAGTGCCCCGCCTCTACTTCTCGTGATGAGTGTTGATGTATACGCCATCAGGAAAAAACTATCTTATTCTCGAAGACACTTTGTATCATCGAGGTATAGATTGCATCCTTCATCGATGTCTCACCCATGAGGAAGCATAACTCGTGCTTAGCGACTGTCACACTGGAGCATGTGGTGGTCATTTGTCTGGGTTGGCAACAACCCAGAATATTCTATGAGTCGATTATTATTGGCCGATTTAATCAAATATTGCGTTGAATCAGTCAAGAAGTGCCACCCATGTCAGATCTTCTCACGAAAGATGAGGGCACATCCTACTCTCATGTTTCTCTTCATCACAGTTGGCCCCTTCACCAAGTGGGGGATTGATTATACTACATGCCAACCCCCCTCAACCAGGGGGAATCATTATATCATCATAGCAGTGGACTACTTCACCAAGTGGGTCGAAGCTATGCCAACGTTCAAGGATGATGGAGAGACAACAACTCTCTTCCTATTTGATAAGATAATAGCAAGGTTCAACGTCCTGAAGGAGATTGTCATCGACCATGGCAGTCAATTTCAGAATAAAATGATGTCTGAGTTCACGTCAAATCTAGGGTTGAGACAAGAACACTCATCACCTTATTACCCACAAGCAAATGGTCAGGTGGAAGCTGTGAATAAGTCACTCAAGACAATTCTACAACAAACGATCAATTCGACCAAAAAAATTTGGCATTTGATGTTATACTCGACATTGTGGGCCTACCAAACGTTTATAAATACTGCCACCGGTTTCTCACCTTTTCAACTTGTTTACGGGTTGGAAGCAATCTTGGCTATAGAATGCCAGATCCCATCTCTTAAGTTGGTAGTACAGTTGTTTCTAGACACTTCACCGCTTGAGGAACACTTATTATATCTCGAGCAACTCGATGAGCAACGACGTGATGCAACCTTGCCTAACTAGGCTCACAAGAAAAGAGTCAAGTGTCAGTATGATCGGTCCGTTCGTCCTTGGATTTTCTCCGAAGCGACCTTGTCCTGGTCTATGACCAAGATAAGGATCTCCTGGGGGCAGTGAAGTTCAAACCCATGTGGTTCTAACTATTCATCGTGAAGGAAGTATTAAAGAAGGGCACTTATTATCTGGTTGACTTTGAAGGGAAAGCTTTAGCGGAGCCTAGAAATGGGTTCTTCCTCAAGAAGTATTACTCGTAGTTGGGTCGCCTTGGGTGACTTCTTATATATATGCATAGTTCTTATACATTTTAGTCTTTGTCTCTTGTTTTATGGACGTGTCGTTTTTTATGTCAACTTTTTCATTGTGGCAGATGTCAAGTGAATCATACGTGTTCATTGGATTTGTGGACGGTGCTAGCCGACACATTCGGAGGCTTGCTTCCCCAGTTTGGGTAATGTTCACACCCCAAGGCACGTTGTTATCTTCTGGAGGTATCTGTTTAGGTGACGCCACAAACAATGTCACCGAATACAGTGCAATAATAGAGTTGCTTCGTGATGCCTTGTCGCATGGTATCTCTTACCTCCGGGTCTACTTAGATGCATAATTGGTTGTGTCCTAGTTAAATGGGGTTTACCGTGTTTACGATCCTACTCTACATTGACGATTCCTTACGGTATGTCTCTTAGAATGTTGTTTTGATTATATTACATATATCCATGTTCCTAGGAGATTGAATCAAGTGACAGATACTCTAGCTAATCAAGTATTAGATTGGCATTGCAAACACATAAGAAAAAACAAACACATCCACATGTAAATACATTTGTAAATAAATGTAACCCATAAGACAAAAAGATGTATATATATATAAATATATATATCGAAAGTATTAGAGTAGATAGGTGGGCACAAGCGCCTCAAAAAATAACGAGTCTGGTATATAACACGGGGCTTATGCCCTCAAAAATATACAAAGAGTGCCCTTGACACATAAATGGTCCACCCTCAGCTAAGCACGAGGCCTATTGGCCCTGCCATAGTGAACTACAATGTTTGCCAAACATCGAAATAGCTGGACCCAGGTCCATGGAAACCCAACAACATGAGGTTGCATAGATGGTGGGAGATCATCGATCTCGGCCATAGGCATAGTATGAGTGAGTGCGGACAGGTTCCGCTCCACTCGTCTCAAAACTCTCTCAGCCTCTTCGACTAGAGGTACCCCCATTGCTGCTGCTGCCTTTGGTCGTGGATGACGCCTGCTCCGCGCAAAATCAGCTGGATGCACTGGTCCCACATCTGTACACAATAGATACATTGTTGTCAGGTGCTCTGGTACACATAAAAAATGATATATATAAAAAAAAATTAAAAATTAAAAAATTTTAAAATAAAAACGTACCTATTTCTCCTCGCTCCGCTCCGGGAGGTACGGGAATGTCAGGATATCTGGAGAAGTTGATCCCAGCATAGGGGTAGTCCTCTGTAGTCGGAATATGCCGAGACCACCAGTTAAAAAAAGTATCATCGAAGGCCTCAATGGTCCTCCCCCCCCTTGTCATGGCAACAATGCTGCCCATCTGCATACTGATTGGAAGGAGGCCACGTGCCCCCGTATTGTCTTTCGGGGACTAAGAATGGGTACCCTCTCGAAGAAGAAAGAGCAAAGAACAGTCCCGAACCCGAAGTTCTTGTTGTTCTACCCACGACATTCTGTGAGCTGTCTCTTCATGCACTCTAGCATGGTTGTACTCCAATCGAACACTCGTGCATTTAAGTACTGTACTACGCAATGCATATGCTCCCGGGAGGCCTGATGTAAGGCCGCGGATCCAATGATCCTCCTAATAAGTAAAACTATCACTTTCAATGATAGGTTGGTGATTTTGTGGATCGGTACCTGGGAACCCAGTTTATCTGTTCCAGCCTCACAGTGTTGTTCGATCAACTCGGAAATGTTGTGAGGCCTACATGGAGAAGCACAAAGTTTGAATGGTTCCCCTCTCCTTGAGAGGCCAGTCAAAAAATAAATATCTTCAGTTTTTGGAGTCAACGACTATCCCTCGAGCATAAAAGCCTCTGCATTTGGGTGCCAGTAATCCACAAAGGCATTCAACAACCTAGGTTGTGCCCGCATAAGTGGACACAGAAAGAATTTCCACAACCCGCATTGTTTTAATGTGGCGA
>ML783777.1:15377-60410 GCA_009831015.1 Picea engelmannii
GGGATGCCCTAGTGTCTCAAGCAAGCTAGTAAAGCATAGAATTGATTCCTCTTTGAACAATTTCAAAATCTCATAAAATCACACATTCCAATGAATATATTTTATTTGTCCAATGCAATTTTCAGATTAGTGCCTTGCAAAAAATTTGGTATATGGAGTCTTGAATGTATGAGTTAGATCCACAAAAAATCTAATGGTGTAAGCCCTTTTACTCCGTAGATCATGCAAACCTAACAAAAGTAAATCTAGAAGGGTTTAAGCCCTTTTACTCCTCCTAACAACCTTGCAATAAATGGCTTATAAACTAGCAATAAGATGAACCTTGGTGGAGGATGTATTCTCTTATACTCCTCCAAGAGTTTAAGACAAGATTATGAATGAAATCAGTAGAAAATACCAAGAAAATGCAGAAATTTCCTTACCAATTCCACAAAAAAAAGCAATATCAAACCCTAGTTACCAAGCAAATGTCCATCCAAGAGCAAGAGAAAAAACATCTAAGAGGGGTGCACCATCCTAGCTCCACAATATACCAAAGAAAGACACCATAAAGTAGTTTCACGAGAGAGAGAGAGAGAGAGAGAGAGAGAGAGAGAGAGAGAGAGAGAGAGAGAATGCCCAAGAGATGCGCAAATTTCAGCCAAGTATCCTTCTCACAATGGGAGAGTTATATCTTAAAATGAAATGCAATTATTCTTATTTATACAAAACTCCTAAAAAGTATTTTTCCACTTAACTTAGGGTAAACCACAAAGTAGGGAGGCCAATCTCCCTTAATTTTCCCCTTTACAACTTTAGTTGTCAATTTTCACATAAGAAAACCCTAAAAAGACATGACGTCACCCCTTTAGTGCAACGTTTTGACACTTGAAGCAAGCCGTTGAGCTTGGAGATGAAACATTGGGCCTCAAAAGGTCTCCTTCTAATGCGCTAGGGTCTTCTCCATCAAGCTAAGGCTTATCCTCTTCAAAAAGTTCCAAGTGTCAATCATCAACACCACCACCACCAAAACCATAGCCCCAACAAAACGTCAATCCCCAAGATGTAGCACTCTAGCCTCCAAAGGCAAATAGTTGGGGTGATGAAGGTCTAGGATAGGTCCTCTAAGGTGTCTCTCAAGCCTCCTAAGTCTATCAGCATAATCCTTAGTGTTTTGTTTGATCCTTATGAGTATGTAATCGGTAAGTTCATTTTTGTAACCTTTTGGAGGACCAAAAGGTCTTAGTGGGGAGGTGTGATCCAAAATGGATCCTAAAACCAAATGGGTCCAGGAAGGCCTAAAAATCAAAGTGTTCATAATCGCTTCAAAATGGATGTATGCATAGGCCTTGTCGATACGAACCCAACACAACTTGAATGGGCTCAAACGGACACCGTATGCGAAGATATCGCGGTCTGTTCGTTTTGCCAAACAAACAAAATTTTTGATGACTGTACAGTTCGTATAGTGTTGACGTGGAAGATGACTGTACATGACGTATGGCCATACAATGACATGGCAGATGTGTTGGATGCTGACTGGGCAAGCACATATGTAGACATGTGGTTGAATTATATGTTGACACATGGTAGTATGTGGGCGAACAAAAATGTGCCACGTGGCACCTCTCCATTGGTCGGCGGTTGGAAAAATGTTATGGACTCCACCAGAGTCGAACCTATGACCTCCGGGCGTGGCGGAATGACTTGGAAGGTCCGGGTTACCAACCCACCCCGATAGTTCTTATTACTCTATATTTAAATGTTATATTTAAAATTGAATGGTTGTTCGTTGGGTGGATTAAAGGGCTGGTGCCTAGCCCCAGCACCCGACGTACATGACCATATTACATGTGACCCTTGTGTTATATTGTTTGGCGCGCATATTGTATTGTAGCCTAGCCCCCGACGCATTAACATTTCATATAACTGCAACATATGACCCAAACCTCTGAACTGATAGCGTAGATGTGTGGGTTTAGTGTCAGTTAGCCGTGATAGCCCTCCGACCAGGGTGCGTAACTAGGTTCTATAACAGTATGAGCGCGTGGAAAGGGTAAGGCCGAGAGACATGGCCACAACACATGACTAGGGGCCAACATATAAGGGGCCAACATATAAGAGCTCGAGGATCTAGTGCTGTGCCTTATATTAGCCTAAAAGTGGGTTTTTTAACTTTATTATAAAACTTTTAATGCATTTTAAACTAGTTTTGGGAGATTTAGTCAATTTTTGGAGGATCTTGGGCCCTTTTGGAGGCCAGATTTTGGGGGGAAGTTGGGAGTTTGTTGCCAACTTCAAGCCTATATAAACCAGAGGTTCTTGGCAGCCTTAGGGGTGGTTCATCATAGGAAAATGTTGAAGAATTGTAAAGGTAAAGCCATTTTTATGCAGGGAAGCTATTGAGGAGAGCAACTTTGCGGGCCATTTCTGGGAGCTGCGTTCATCCGTTTTCAGTGTCGTCAGTTTTGATGGGTTCTTGAGATCTAGCAGAACACATCCAGATCAATTTGTAATCCATTTGGAAATTTTATGATGTACATTTGAATCTTTGAAGAGAAATAAGAAAGCCTCACCCATTGAGATAAAGGCCCGAAGATGTAGGCGATATTTCCGAACTCCGTTATCAACTTTGTTGTTTATGGTTTGTTGTTTCTTTATGCTTATTTCCAAATTTGTATATTCTATTATAGCTTCCATGTTTCATCATTAATTCTTCCTCTTTCATCAAATTCCTAAATGGTTTATGAACTCATGTTTTTAAAACTCAACCATTGCCTTTAAAAGATATTTTCAGATCACTTTTCCCCTTTACAACTTTAATTTTCAATTTGCACATAAGAAAACCTGAAAAAAGACATGACGTCACCCCTTTAGGGCAACGTTTTGACACTTGGAGCAAGTTGTTGAGCTTGGAGATGAAACGTTGGGCCTCTAAAGGTCTCCTTCTCATATTCTAGGTTCTTCTCCATCATGCTAAGGCTTATCCTCTTCAAAAAGTGCAAAGTGCCAATCGTCAACACCACCACCACCAAAACCCTAACCCCAACAAAACGTCAAGCCCCAAGATGTAGTGCTCTAGCCTATAAAGGCAAATCGTTGGGGTGATGAAGGTCTAGGATAGGTCCTCTAAGGTGTCTCTCTTGCCTCCAAAGGCTATCATCATCATCTGGTGTGCGGGCCATGGTATCCAACATGTGCGCTTGATGCCCCAAGGAAGCCCAAGTTAGGCTTGTTCCTCCAAAAATTTCCACCAAGTAAGGTCCTGCAAAGATAATGAATGCACCCTCCAAGGATCTCAAGTCAAACGCATCATGATGAGTAAATGAAATCGATAAAAGAGCCACTTAAGTATGCACACCAAAGCTACCTTACAAATTAAACAAGTGCTCAAAGACCCTATCTAATTTTCCAAGTTGAGGTATGGGTGGGTTGAAAAGTGACCTATTGGGTGAATCATTCCTCAAGTCAAGGGACGTTTCCTAGGTGGACCCTCTCTAAGCCATGTAAAGAAGATGAAATGGATGTGGGTAAGACTTCTTGGCATGAGGTTCATGACATACAAGGGTTTGTATTGTCTCATCCATGGGTGCCTTTGTAGAGGGTGTGTTGCACCTTAGTTTGTAATGCAACCTTTTTCCAAGCCCATTCATTTTTCCATTAGTTTATTAAAGGCCATAATGATTGGGTACTCCCCTAGGGTAACAAAAAATTGGGGGGAAGTACCACAAAGTCACTTTAAGTCATAAATACACTAAGTGCCATCCGGGTAAAGCAATTATTGTAACGCACCAGTGAAAACCTTCTTAGCAAGCGAGACATTTATATGTATGTTGTTTGCTTTTGCAGGTTTTAATTTTCAGGAGAAATGTTTCATCGTTATCAAAACCTCTTTGGGTGAGCATATATAAGGTTTATGATTTTGGCTTTTAACTTTTTCCAGCCACCTTCTCTCTAGGCCTTCAACCCCTTGTTTCCATGAGATGAGGTACAATCCCTTCTTGGGTCAGTACACCCGAAAATACCATAATATGGGGACATGTGTTATAACCCTAATTTGCACCAGACATGCATACCTAGCAACAGGCCATCTTACTTACTATTTTTACCAAGCCAATACTAAATAACTCTTCTTAAAAACCAAAATTTTGAAGATGTATGCACCCTGCACCACTATTGCCCACATATGTAAGCTAGTTGCATCAGTACTGCCTGCGTATGTACGCTAGCTACACCATTACAACCCTCGTATACCCACAAAAGTTGCAAAAAATAAAAAGTTGCAAGGGAATACATGCTTTTGGGTAGTTTCCTAACCAATTGACCACCCATAGCCCGTCACCCAACCGAATAACCATCTTTTTGGTATATTAAATAAGGTTTTGGGGTCCCATTCCAAGGAGAAGCATGAAAGCAGTGAAACTCTGCCCATTTCATAATCTCCCCTTGCCCCAAGAATTTGCAACCACATTGTGAGTTTTGAGCCATAATTCCCTATTCTTGCCTTTTTTCCTCATCCATAAGCCTATGCCCATTCTCTAGAGAGAAGTGTGAGAGAAGAAGGATATGTGGAAGTAGTTGGAGCTTGGTAAAGAGGAGCCCAAGACCGGGTTCGAGGAGTTGTCACCGATCTCGTTTTGTAAGTGACTTTATGAGATTAATATAAAGAAGTACTTTTATCGTCCCACCATATGATGTGTTTAATCTTTATGTTCGATTTACATTTTGTTATGACATCTAACCCATGAGTTCATATATAGAATGCATGTTCGTAGTTTCTTTTTTGTCTTTTGGTGAATGCAGGTCAGCCTTGGGAGGATATTTGCAGTCGAGAAGCGACCGAACGCATTGGGATCGACACCGGACGCAGAGTTTAAGGTAAGACTACCAGATCCCTATACTTTGTACTTTATATATGAATGTGGGGTATTGTCGGGACAATTGTTAAAAGTAGGAGACTTTAGACGATTAGCTTTGCCTGCACTTTAGAACCCTAGTGTAGTCTGTAGCGGTTTTTTCCCACTATAGCAGAATTGGCGACCATACTGGGGAACCTCTAGGGTTTTTAGGGGATTTTTGTATTTGGGTATCTTTAATTGGTTTATTTACTATTTTTTGAGTTTCTATAAGTTTTTGTGTCTTTAAGGGATTATGGTCTTCCATACCAGTACTCCCTGCCTGTGCTTGACCGTTAATTTTTCTTATTAGAGAAGTCACAGAGGTGTACACGTTCTATAGTGGGTCTACACGCATACATACCTGCCCTATCTTTGGACAACCTGCGTACATACGTAGGCTGCTGAAGTATCAATTGCGTGCCTGTGTCAAGAAAAACTTTTTTAAAGAAGAGGCAACCATCCTCTTCGTTGAATGAAGCCATATTTTTCAGGGGTTTTCTTGATTTAGCCCTGGTATTTGTTTCTTGTAGTCTTTGGCCTAGGTCTGACAACAATTATCTTTTTCTTTATCAAGATTTCTTGTTTTCTTGATTAGGGTTTGAGACAAGTTTTGTGAGTTTTTTTGATTAACTTGTTTAGCATTGTTAGTAACTCTCTGTGAGCCGCAATAGACCAGAAGTTGGTTTTTGGTCTCATCTTGTCTTCACTTTTCCCTTTTTACTTGCTTTAGAAGAAAAGAAAAAAAATCATTTTCAAGTTTCTTATTTTGGAGCATATAAAAAAAAGAAGAAGAAGTTTTCAGTTTCTTGTTTGGTTAAGTAGTTAGGTTAGTTGTTTTTTCAGGAAGAAGAGTGCTTTCTTAAGTTCTTTATTGAATACTTAGGACTTTAAGTAGCTCGCTGTCGAGCGAAATTCAGTTTTGAGTTTTTCTTTTAAAATATCTTAGAGAGAAAAGTTAGTTAGAAAATTTGGTTAAAGAGTGTTCAATTTGCAAATCTTTGTATGTTGAAAAAGAAGTAATTTTGTTTCCAACATTTGTTCTTCTCTTTCGTCTCTTTACAAACACCATCAATTTCATTTCTGTTCCTTTGACTTAATATAAACCACTTGAAATTAACGCTGAATTAAAATTAATCAGACATTGTGTTTGTAGGGTCCATTAACTAGTTTAGACTAGAGCCTTGATTTAGGTTGGAGAGGAAAATATTCAAGGCTATAAAACAAACATAGGAGTCTGTGCTAGGGAGTGAAGAAGTCTAGTAACGTGGAAACTATTAGGGACCCCCCTCTAGCATAGGGGATAAAAACAAGGTTGCGTGCGGAAAGGTAGTAGAGATAACCCCTCCAAAGTAGACCAATCGTAGCAGAGGAATGCATGTAGAGGACTTATCTTGGGATTACGTTGATCGCATTTGCCACAGAGCTTTGTGGGTCTCAAATCCATTCGAGGTCCTCAGTCGTCTTCCGGAACAATTGCTTTTGATACCCTTGAAAGGTTTCAGGTTTGATACCCTGCTCATTGCGGTCCACCTGACTGTCAACTGTACCCACTCGGTAGTTGTTCACGAGCTGGCAACTTAGTTGTCTTTGATTTTAGGGACTTACACAGGTGACTGTAGGGGTATACCATGGTACCTAGGGAATACATTGGGCCATGCTTTGCAGAGTATACCCAGAGGGTGCTTCCGTGTTTGAGTTGCACTTGCACCGATAAGTTGCTCTAGTGTTGGCTATTGTAACTGTTCTTCCAACTAGTAATAGTGGTTTGCTTGCTGCATCTCATAGGAACTTTTTCTAGTGCGTGTTTTGGTCTTCAACGTTAGAAATCCTTAATGTGTCATTGATCTTCTCACACAGTGGAAGATCAAGAGGTCGCTGGTCATGAAGGCTTTTGGGCCTGCCGCTGGTTAGCTTGGAGCCACCACCACCACCATGAAGGAAAAGACTTGACCAAGAAGGTTCATTTGAGGCGACCGAGCCACATGAGGCTATACCTGAGCCATCTCTGAGAGGAGAACATTCGTTTCTAGAGGGACCTACTATTTCTGACCTTGGAGTGGAATCTCTTGGCCCGTATAACTCACCGATCACTGACTTGTTGGCGCCATTTCTGATACAAATTGCCCCTCCAAGGGTAACACATCACGAGCATCGGATAATCCTTCAAGCAACGATGGAAGCAAATGTTACTACTTCGACAAGGAGTCCTCATACTCCCTCTACAACTGCCACAACTGGGGGTGTTCCAACTCCTAACTCACCTTCGCAGGTCCGGGCCACCATGGTCTCGACCGCCTCTACCTTAGGCAGTGGTCCGATTCCGTCCATGGGGACGATCACTACACCGTTTACGCAGAGTGCGACGGGCCCTCTGTTTTCACACGGGATGCCCAACTTTGACACGAACTCGGTCCTTTCCTACTCCACCCTACAAACTTTGGGTCTGGGGGTAGGGAGCTCAAACGATCCTCTGCAAGGGTCCATGGGGGGCACCTCAGCCCCTTATAATGCTTTCCATTATGGTGGGGGTCATATACCTTCGTCGTCTCCCTCGCTCGGTGGCGCTCCTCAACAACCTGTCTGGCCGACCATGAACTACAACCTGTCTAGAGTAGGTACTCAAGGACCTTCTTCTAGTACCACACCGATGGGTTCTTTGCCATTCTCTTTATTTGACGCATTTGGTAACAACGCATTCACATTGACTGCCATCTCAGTCGGGGGCAACCTTAGTTTTGGACCACAAAATCCTGTGCAGGGTACTATTCCTGTGCAGGGGGCACACACTTCTCAAGGACCTTGGAATCCATGGTAGGGATCAGTTCCCTCGTTAAGGATGCTGACTGGAGAAACCCCTTTCGTGGTCAATGGAACCCCGAGCAAGGCTCATTACCTATGCCTGTGGGATCGACAGGGGGCAACCCTTTCTAGAACCTTTGGAACACTACGTCAGGAGCAATCCCTTCTCAGCCCTCAACGTCCTACTACGGGAGTCAATCGATGACGTCTCAACAAGCGCAACATCTGAATGCCAGCCCAGGCCACGGTTTTACCAGAACCCAGGCCAACAGCCTAACTTTTCTTGGCAACCTGGTGCCAACCAAATTTCAGGCTCCTATCCTCCTATACATACTCAACAACCTAAGCTACCTTTTCTGGTGACTTTGCATTTGCCAGACTTGTTAAGATTATTGAATGACCCAATCTGTCACGATCCACGTTGGCATGCTATGCCGACCAAGTTTCCCTCAGACATTCCAAAGTTCAAAGGCAAGCCTAACAAATATCCATGTGATCATGTGACCACATTTCACCTATGGTGCTCGTCCAAATCTTTGAGAGACGACTCTGTCCAGTTGCATATGTTTCAATGCACTATTATCGGGAGTGCTGCGAAATGGTACATCTAGCTCGACCGCTTAATATACTCTACTTTTGGTGAATTGGCAATGGTTTTCTTAAACCATTTTCAATTACCTATGAGAGATGATGCCGACACAGAACTGCTGGCCAACTTTGAGCAGACAAAGGATGACCATATCTCTGATCACATCTGAGAATGGCGATGCCAGCAAAGTTTGATTAAAGTACTAGTTCCACCAACATTCCTGCTAGAATGGTTCCTTAAGTCTTTGGTACCCAACTATCCAAGGACGTAGTAACGTTGGGGGTCTTTTCGGAGGAAGAAGCGATAATGAGATCTCAACAACTAGATCTGATTTACTCTCGGTCTGGTTTTCTTTACGAAGTTTTTCCAGATGCGCCATGGTCTAGTCTTGATAAGATCATACACAAATATGTACCACATGTTGATGACATTGTTGGTTCAACACAAGAAAATCCCACTAATCCGCTGTCAAACCAATTGCAACAATTGTTGATACAACAGACAATGGCCAACCCAACTCCTAGTTCGACAACTCCCCCTGCTCAGACGTCGGATGAACACAATGTGCAATCGACAAATCCAAAGGCCAACCAGCAGGTCGGAGGGAAGAAAAAACATCAAAAGAAGAGTAATGGGGATAAGAAACCCACCAATAATGCTGGCGGGGGAAACACAGAGAGAAATAAGTTGAAGTATCTATGCAACCTCTGCACGGAATACCACCCGACTCACCTATTCCCTCGACTCGCGGAGGCCCAAAAGTTATGAGTGCAACAACAACATGTAGTGTTAATGAACCCATTTCCTCATGGGAAAAATTTAACTCAAGCCTCTTGGAACGCGGACGAGGGCAATCAGGGACCCCCTTCGTCGTCTAGCAATCCCTCGACTTTGAACGTCTATATGTTGAAAGGTGAAGCTCACATAGCTACTAGGGCACATGATTACAAAACACCAAGTACTGCTGAAAAGGGTAAAGAAGCCGAAGACCTGTCCGTTCCTCTCCAGATAGAGAGAACGATGGGTGAAACAATGACTCGCATCCCGAAAGGGGAATTTAAGAAGGCTTCACATAATCCAAACGCGAGGGCCACCCAGAACTACTCTGTGGTGGAGGATTTGTTACAAACCCCTTGCATGATGTCTTCTTTGGAGGTCCTCCAGAGCTGCCCTTCACAGAGAAAGGCTCTGCTAGCTGCCTTAGGATCCACTGAGACATGTAATCCAAGAACTATCACGCTTGATACAATTGATTTGAAATCTCATCTCCCATACCACGTCCCATTTCATATAGTAGTGGCTCACCCCACAAAATCGTCTACTCGGAATATTTTCTTCACGATGATTGACGAGGGCGCCTCAACTTGCGTGATGTCGTTGGCGTGTTGGAAGGCCATTGGCCAACCCGTTCTGTCTCCTTCACCTACTTTTCTTACGGCTTTTGACAATCGTTCTTTCAGACTACATGGAATCATTCCTTCTTTCCCCATGCAGTTAGGTGGGAAGACCATGTGCGTCGAAGTTGAAGTGGTTGATGCGCCTCTCGACTACAACCTCCTATTAGGAAGGAGTTGGACATATGCCATGCATGCAGTGGTTGCTACAGTTTTTTGGGTCTAGTTGTTTCCACATTAGGGTCGATTCGTGACCATTGATCAATTGTCCTTCTCCAGACCTGACCCTTCATTGGGGGCATCGACGATCCCGATGATTTGTAACCCACAGCCCGACATCGTCAATGTGGGGGTTGGTTTGTGCCCACCTCTCATGGGTACTTTCGATTACCCGCCTCCTTCCAACGATGTCAAAATGATATCGGTTGTCCCCGACAAGCCTAAGGCTGAAATATTTTCAGTGTCATCGTTCCACATGACTTACTTTAATGATCCATGGATTCTTCCTTCCCCATTAGCCATGATGGAAGGGACAGAGCACCATGGCATGTCTATGGCCTTGTCCACGACATAAGTTGCATACTCTATAGTCCAACAAGCTTCATCTGACCCCGATCCGACTCCTACACCAGAGTTAGATCCAGTTCTTGAGCCTACTTGGGCTCAAGGTTCCCTTTCCACTACCAATTCCTTAGACTTGGCCTTTCCCTTTGACGAGGCGATTTTAGAGGCATTGAATAGTTTCGACAGACCCTGGGATGATCCCCATCACAAATCATATTTCCTCCAAGAGTTAGGAAGAATAGAGGCATGAGAATTTGTGTTGACTATGACCGGAGATAGGTCTTGTCCTATCAATCCTTTGGCTACGCACGCAATTTATGCCGAGGGTAATATGGAAACCATCGCTAAAACGATACCCATTGATATCTCCAGAACCCCTGGCGTCGTGGAGAATGTCTTCATCGGAGTGGACTGTTCCCCTAAGGAGATTCAAATCTATACAGATTTATTTAAAGAATTCTGTGACATTTTTGCCTGGTCTTACGAGGAAATGCAAGGCATTGATCCAAGGATCGTCGAACATGAGATTACGACTTACCCTGACGCCAAGCTGGTTGGGCAGAAGCTTAGTTCGGTTAATCCTCAGAGAGTAGCAACTATTAAGGCTGAAGTAGAAAAACTACTCAAAGCTGGTTTCATCTACCCCGTCCAATTGACTCAATGGGTGTCGAATCCCATTCCAGTCAACAAAAAGCAGGGTACGATTCACGTATGTACGAACTTTCGTGATTTGAACAAGGCCTGTCCAAAGGATAATTTCCCCACCCCATTTATTGACTAGATTGTCGATGAATGCGCAGGCTGCGAGGTCATTTCTCATGGATGGCTTCTCGAGATATAATTAGATACAGATCAAACCCAAAGACCAACATAAAACAAATTTTATCTGTCCATGGGGTACATTTGCTTAGCGGAAGATGCATTTTGGCCTGAAGAATGCTGGAGCCACTTTTCAGCGGGCCATGTCTTTTGTTTTGCACGATCTCAAACACCTAGTCAAGGCTTATCTCGATGATTTAGTGTCATGATCTCGTAAGAGGGATGATCATCTCACACACGTCTGACTTATCTTTGAGCATTGTCGCTAATATCAAATTCGCTTGAATCCAAACAAATGCAGTTTTTTCCTGACATTGGGTTGTCTTCTAGGTTTCATAGTTTCGACAATAGTGATCATGGTCGATTCTCTAAAGGTTGAGGCGATAGTTTAGTTGCCTCCCCCGTGCATACTTCCTCAGCTTCAGAGTTTACAGGAAAAATGATTTTTTTTATGGCGTTTCATCGCAAACTATGCCGAGATCACAAAAGGGTTCATGCGTTTACTAAAGAAGGACGTTCCTTTCCATTGGGACGAAGCCGCTCAACGCTCTTTCGAAGCATTGAAACATGCCCTCACGTCTGCCCCCTTGCTTTGGCCACCCAATTATAATAAATATTTCTTATTATACTTGGCCACTGCAGAGTCGACCATCGACATGGTCTTGGTTCAAGAGGATGATTTTCTTGAACAACACGTGATTTACTACCTGAGACGAGGCTTGGTTGGACAAGAAATCAACTACTCACATGTTGAGAAACTTGTGTTGGCAACAGTTCATGCTGTCCAATGGTTCCGTCACTATATCCTGTTTCACAAGACCACCATCATTGCTGTTGTGAATCCATTCCAATATGTGTTGACATGACACGTAATCGACGAAAAGATCAATAGATGAATACTTATCATCTAGGAATTTGACTTGGATTTTGTTTCAGCGAAATCCAAAAAGTCGTTGGTCTTTGCGGAACTCATCTCCGAACTTCCGGTCGATTCAAGTGATGTTATACCCGAAGAGTCGCCTATTAAAGGAGATATGTTTTTGATCGCATCTTCGGATCCCTGGTATGGAGATCTACTAGTCTATCTCTAGACTTTGAAGTGCCCCGCCTCTGCTTCTTATGATGAGCGTTGATGTATACGCCATCGGGAAAAAACTATCTTATTCTCGAAGACACTTTGTATCGTCGAGGTATAGATTGCATCCTTCATCGATGTCTCACCCATGAGGAAGCAGAACTCATGCTTAGCGACTGCCACACTGGAGCATGTGGTGGTCATTTGTCTGGGTTGGCAACAACCCAAAATATTTTACGAGCCGGTTATTATTGGCCAATTTAATCAAATATTGCATTGAATCAGTCAAGAAGTGCCACCCATGTCAGATCTTCTCACGAAAGATGAGGGCACATCCTGCTCTCATGTTTCCCGTCATCACAGTTGGCCCCTTCACCAAGTGGGGGATTGATTATACTACATGCCAGCCCCCCTCAACTAGCGGGAATCGTTATATCATCGTAGCAGTGGACTACTTCACCAAGTGGGTCGAAGCTATGCCAACGTTCAAGGATGATGGAGAGACAACAACTCTCTTCCTATTTGATAAGATAATAGCAAGGTTCGACGTCCTGAAGGAGATTGTCATCGACCATGGCAGTCACTTTTAGAATAAAATGATGTCTGAGTTAACGTCAAATCTAGGGTTGAGACAAGAACACTCATCACCTTATTACCCACAAGAAAATGGTCAGGTGGAAGCTGTGAATAAGTCACTCAAGACAATTCTACAACAAACGATCAATTCGACCAAAAAAATTTGGCATTTGATGTTATACTCGACATTGTGGGCCTACCGAACGTTTATAAATACTGCCACCGGTTTCTCACCTTTTCAACATGTTTACGGGTTGGAAGCAATCTTGCCTATAGAATGCCAGATCCCATCTCTTAAGTTGGCAGTACAGTTGTTTCTAGACACTTCATCGCTAGAGGATGACTTATTATATCTCGAGCAACTCGATGAGCAACGACGTGATTCAGCCTTGGCTAACGAGGCTCACAAGCAAAGAGTCAAGTGTCAGTATGATCAGTCTGTTTGTCCTTGGATTTTCTCCGAAGCGACCTTGTCCTGGTCTATGACCAAGATAAGGATCTCCTGGGGGCAGTGAAGTTCAAACCCATGTGGTTCTAACTATTCATCATGAAGGAAGTATTAAAGAAGGTAACTTATTATCTGGTTGACTTTGAAGGGAAAGCTTTAGCGGAGCCTAGAAATGGGTTCTACCTCAAGAAGTATTACTTGTAGGTGGGTCGCCTTGGGTGACTTCTTGTATATATGCATAGTTCTTATACATTTTAGTCTTTGTCTTTTGTTTTATGGACGTGTCGTTTTTTATGTCAACTTTTTCACTGTGGCAGTTGTCGAGTGAATCATACGTGTTCATTGGATTTGCGGACGGTGCTAGCCGACACACTCGGAGGCTTGCTTCCGCAGCTTGGATAATGTTCACACCCCAAGGCACGATGTTATCTTCTGGAGGTATCTGTTTAGGTGACGCCACAAACAATGTCACCGAATACAGTGCAATAATAGAGTTGCTTCGTGATGCCTTGTCGCATGGTATCTCTTACCTCCTGGTCTACTTAGATGCATAATTAGTTGTGTCCCAGTTAAATGGGGTTTACAGTGTTTACGATCATACTCTACATTGACGATTCCTTACGGTATGTCTCTTAGAATGTTGTTTTGATTATATTACATATATCCATGTTCCTAGGAGATTGAATCAAGTGACAAATACTCTAGCTAATCAAGTATTAGATTGGCATATTGCAAACACATAAGAAAAAACACACACATCCACATGTAAATACATTTGTAAATAAATGTAACCCATAAGACAAAAAGATGTATATATATATATATAAATATATATATCGAAAGTATTAGAGTAGATAGGTGGGCACAAGCACCTCAAAAAATAACGAGTCTAGTATATAACACGGGGCTTATGCCCTCAAAAATATACAAAGAGTGCCCTTGACACGTAAATGGTCCACCCTAAGCTAAGCACGAGGCCTATTGGCCCTGTCATAGTGAACTACAATGTTTGCCAAACATCAAAATAGCTGGACCCAGGTCCGTGGCAACCCAACAACATGAGGCTGCATAGATGGCGGGAGATCATCGATCTCGGCCATAGGCACAGTATGAGTGAGTGTGGACAGGTTCCGCTCCACTCGTCTCAAAACTCTCTCAGCCTCTTCGACTAGAGGTACCCCCGTTGTTGCTGCTGCCTTTGGTCGTGGATGGCGCCTGCTCTGCGCAAAATCAGCTGGATGCACTGGTCCCACATCTGTACACAATAGATACATAGTTGTCAGGTGCTCTGGTACACATAAAAAATGATATATATAAAAAAAAATTTAAAAATTAAAAACTTTTAAAATAAAAACGTACCTATTTCTCCTCGCTCTGCTCCGGGAGGTACGGGAATGTCAGGATATCTAGAGAAGTTGATCCCAGCATAGGGGTAGTCCTCTATAGTCGGAATATGCTGAGACCACCAGTCAAAAAAAGTATCATCGAAGGCCTCAATGGTCCTCCCCCCCCTTGTCATGGCAACCATGCTGCCCATCTACATACCGATTGGAAGGAGGCCACGTGCCCCCGTATTGTCTCTCAGGGATTGGGTACCCTCTCGAAGAAGAAAGAGCAAAGAACAGTCTCGAACCCGAAGTTCTTGTTGTTCTACCCACGACATTTTGTGAGCTGTCTCTTCATGCACTCTAGCATGGTTGTACTCCAATCGAACACTCGTGCATTTAAGTACTGTACTACGCAATGCATATGCTCCCGAGAGGCCTGATGTAAGGCCGCGGATCCAGTGATCCTCCCAATAAGTAAAACTATCGCTTTCAGTGATAGGTTGGTGATTTTGTGGATCGGTACCTGGGAACCCAGTTTATCTGTTCCAGCCTCACAGTGTTGTTCGATCAACTTAGAAATGTTGTGAGGCCCAGATGGAGAAGCACGAAGTTTGAATGGTTCCCCTCTCCTTGAGAGGCCAGTCAGAAAATAAATATCTTCAGTTGTTGGAGTCAACGACTGTCCCTCGAGCATAAAAGCCTCTGCATTTGGGTGCCAGTAATCCACAAAGGCATTCAACAACCTAGGTTGTGCCCGCATAAGTGGACACAGAAAGAATTTCCACAACCCGCATTGTTTTAATGTGGCGAGAACAACATGATCTTCCTCGACCATGGAATCAATGTCCTCATGCTCTCTCTCTCTCTCCAATGGACATACATTCTGCAAAATGACAAGTTCAAAGGAGAGTCAAATGATGCATTTTTAAAATTTTCATATGTTTGAGGATGTACGCGGGTTGTATTGGGGACAATTGCGTATGTATGCGAGCATAATTTTCTTCGCTTGCGTGCATACGCGAGCTATGCTTGGACAACCCGCATACACGCAGGGCTGACCCTTTTAAAGATGTGCGCCCCTCCAAAAAACAAAAACAAAAAGAAATGAAAAAATAAAGATTGGAAATGCATGAGGGACTAGTTTGTACTTACTTGGTCCAAGCGGAAGTTTGTTTCGTCCACTAAAGCTCCCGGAATCAACTTCTTTAACAAAGGGGTGTTTTTGGATTTTTGGTCAATTCTCAATTTGCAATGGTGATAATGAGTTGCCAACTTCTATTTATAGACTTTTATGGCCCTTTTTGTCATTCTTTGACCCTCGTTGTCGTTTTTCTGGCTTGAAAATCATGTAACATGGTTCTTGAGTTTCTCATTGGATGTTACAATATACTTTACTTTTGGTTTGACGAACTTTTTGGGAGTTGGGTCACTTTTAAGGTCCTTTGGTGAAAAGTCTTTTTTCTAATTTTGTGCATTCAAGTTAGGATTCCACCTCCACTGGTTGCACCTCGTTGTCTTTTTCGCTTTACCATAGGATCGACCCCACCGAATTGTGACACAGAATTTTCATTGCTGCTTTAGAAGTGTCGTAATTTAGTGGTAGAGCCTACCCTCACATGGATGCCCTAGGTAGGTCCTGGTTGCATTTTGGGGTCCATGCCATCGCTAATGACTATAGGCTCGTGAGTCCTTTTAGTCTTGTCTTGATTACAAGTTTGAGCCTTCACATGTATGATATATTATCACTCTTGGCCTTACCCTCGGGACTCCCAAAAAACAAACGGGTCTTATTTTAAGCCCTTTTCAGACCCTCTAAACATGAAAAGATTGCCGAGCAATCTTGTTGCCCTTCACGCTCACCAAACTAAAATTTGAAGGCATGTCTATCCGGTGGTAGTTTGCCCTTTTTCGGTTTGGATGGTCAATTGTACGAACAAAGGTATACTCTAGTAACTTCGGTTCACTAGAAGAGTATTCTGAGGTATAAGTTTAACCCTTTTTCGGGCCCGAGGGACTAAATTTACGAAAAAAGAACCCCCACAGAGTCCATAGTTAAGCTCTTTTCAGACTCCCTAAAAGTGAAAAGATCGTTGAGTGAGCTTATTTCGTCACCGTTGTTATACTGGTCCAGAAGAACATCCATTACAGAGGCCATAGTTAAGCTCTTTTCAGACTCCTTAAAATTGAAAAGATCGCCGAGTGACCTTGTTCTTTCACACTCGTTAATTGGTTCAGAAAAACATCTACTGGCACAAGTTTACCCCTTTTTCTGGCTTGTAGATTAAGGAGGAAAAAGGTACACCTCGGGAGATTCATCTCGCCGGGAGAGTTCTCCTCAGTAATTTTCACTATTTTCGGGCTAAGGAGACTAAATCTAGAAAAAAACAATGAGTCCATAGTTAAGATATTTTCAGACTCCTTAAAATTGAAAAGATTGCCGAGTGATCTTGTCTTTATTGCACTCATTAAAATGGTTTTGAATAAACGTCTTTTCGGTGCTAATTTATCCCTTTTTCGAACCGACTAGACTATCTTCGAAAAAGGTACCCCAATGGAGTCTTCTTTTGCGCTTTTTCAGACTCTCTAAAAATGAAAAACCACCGAGCTTACCTTCTTTGGGCCCGTTTAAAATTACATTGAAGGACGTTATCATTGTGTCCTGTTAATCGCATTTGCATTCCTGCATCTTTGTCCTAATGTCGGCTCCATGTTGCTCTCAACTGAACCTGTGAAACACGCAAGCCTTGTAGCACTTTGCCTCTGCGTCTTGACACCTTGACCCATGGAGGAATTTTCCCAAGTGTCCTTTTCCTGCACATGTTTCCTTGCTCTGAGGATCAATGTGTTCCTCGTGCTCGAAACTAGTATTTTTGCGACATTCGTTCCTCCTTTGTAACGTAGCATTCTTTTATTATTTTTCAAGCTTTAAAAATATTGAAAAAGACAAAAAAATAAAATATACCCCAAAAAGAGGATGGGAAAAGTATCTTTTTTTTATGTCATCACAATGAGTCACCCTTGGACAAAGCACATCCTTCCGTTTGTTCGTCAAGCTATGTGATTTAATATGACCTTAGGAAGCTGTTCTCTTAACATAGAGACGTGTCCTCCTCTGTTTGGTTATTCTTCCAAACATATGGAGAGTTTGCATTGCCTCCTGCATCGTGAAATTATGTCAATGTGATGCTGCTTGAGTCTCATCATTCATCATAATATTGTCCAAGGGAAGTTTTACCCAACTTGAGTCATCCCTTCTACAATTTGTCTCTTGTCCTCATGCCCGGCCATCCCAAAAGTCCAATCAAAGTCTTTGTTCAGAATCAATGAAGTTTTCTGCCTGATCACCGAGATCCTCTTGTCTGTTCCCCGACAAGCCGTCAAAGACCTATGGGTAGTGAATATGTACACTCACATTACACTCCTACCCAAGTTTTGAAGATCTTGAAGTTGTTGCTCGAGCTCTAAAGGCCTCATCTCCAGCCATCAGGTCATTAGCTTCTTGAAGATTGATACTATTCATGTATATCTTTTGATTTTGAGATGTAGATCCGCTATGTACTGCTCGTGGCTACACTTTATATAGTTATATGACATGGATCTACAGTGTATTTGATTGGCAACCATGATTTATTTCATCCCGAGCATGGGTATGTCCGCCTCGGTGAGACAATTGTTATTTTGCAGATGGCACCTCTTGAACTCTGGTCCTGGACTCACTCACTTCGTACGTTGGTAAATGTTTGTAATGTATTTCGGCCATCAGATGTTCTTCTGACCTCACACATTAGGGAGCATCTGTTATAACCCTAATTTTCACCAGGCATGCATACCTAGCAACATGCCATCTTACTTACTATTTTTGCCAAGCCAATATTGAATAGCTCTTCTTAAAAACCAAAATTTTGAAGATGTACGCACCTTGCACCACTACTGCCTGCATATGTATGCTAGTTGCATCACTATTTCCCACGTACTTACGCTAGCTGCACCATTACAACCCGCGTATACCCACAACAGTTGAAAAAAATAAAAAGTTGCAAGGGAATACGGGCTTTTGGGTAGTTTCCTAACCAATTGACTGCCCATAGTCCGTCACCCAACTGAATAACTATCTTTTTGGCATAAAAAAGAAGGTGTTGGGTTCCCATTCCAAGGAGAAGCATGAAAGAAATGAAACTCTGCCCATTTCATAACCCCCCCTTGCCCCAAGAATTTGCAACCACATTGTGAGTTTTGAGCTAGAATTCCCTATTCTTGCCCTTTTTCCTCATTCATAAGCCTATGCCCATTCTCTAGAGAGAAGTGTGAGAGAAGAAGGATACGTGGAAGCAGTTGGAGCTTGGTAAAGAGGAGCCCAGGGCCGGGTTCGAGGAGCAGTTGCCGATCTCGTTTTGTAAGTGACTTTATGAGATTAATATAAAGAAGTACTTTTACCGTCCCGCCGTATGATGTGTTTAATATTTATGTTCAATTTACATTTTCTTATGACATCTAACCCATTAGTTCATATATATAATGCATGTTTGTAGTTTCTTGTTTGTCTTTTGGTGAATGCAGGTAAGCCTTGGGAGGATATTTGCAGTCGAGAAGTGACCGAATGCATTGGGATCGACACTAGACGCAGAGTTTAAGGTAAGACTACCAGATCCCTATAATTTGTACTTTATATATGAATGTGGGGTATTTTCAGGATAGTTTTTAAAAGTAGGAGACTTTAGACGGTTAGCTCTACCTGCACTTTAGAACCCTAGTGTAGTCCGTAGGGGGGTTTTCGCACTATAACAACATGAAAAGGATGAAGAACAGAAAGTGGTAAGTATGGTCGGGAGCATTACGATGAATCATCAATAAGACCTCCTAGTAGCATGGCCTCTTCCTAAGGCTGACCACTTACTAGAGCACAATGTCAACCAACAAGGTAAAATGTGGCAAAGAGCATAATTTCCAACCAGACATTTTATAATCAAAAGCAACTTCAAATGAAACATACTCAAATGCCTCAAATATTGAAACAAAACTCACCATAATACCTGGTTTGTACCTCATGGAGCAAGACCCAATTGAACTTTCACAAGCAAGCTGATGTGGTGGATACGATTGTGATGAACCTGAGATCTATGGTGGTGAAGTGGGCCTCTATTTGTGCAAGTGGACGTTGTTGGCCATCTGTCTCTTGGTACTCCATGTCCGATTTCAATACAGTCATCGAATCTAAACAAAAAAGGAATATTATATCATTTTCAAGATCTACATTAATACATTTGAGCTAGCCAATAAACAATGAAAGCACAAACCTCCATACTATACAAATTTTTGTTAGCATCCACACGAGAGCAAAATTTGTTAAGGTATGCAATATCCCACTCGAATCAGGAAACAATCCAATAAGAGCTCCATACCCATTACAAAATAGTGAGCATAGAGGATGTGGTGTTGAATATTGCATTTACAAAAGCAATCTTGCATGTCAACCAAAAACTTAAAGTCGAGGTTTGGAATTTAAACCATAAACTATTATGCTCCATCTTCTTTCTTAAATATAATTTTGTTGTTGTTGTTGTTGTGACAATTATAACAAAGAGGATGAAGGAATTTAGTCACATCCATTAATTTTGGGCCATTTAAATATAACAATCATGAAATGAAGAAATTAATGAAATATAACTTCTTTTCAAAAAAGACAATTAATAGTATTTTGTCACAAAAACATTAGAGGGACTAGAACAATTGAGCAAACTAATTTAATGACAACACACTTTGAATTGAAATCAAAGTGTATGGTTTTTAGACAAAAAAATTAGCAAATTTTCTGCAAAAGTGAGCATTAAGTCAAAATCAAAGTAGCTTGGCTTCAATCCAAAACTATATTTATTGCTTAACATGGAGTAAATATTGAAATTTACTCTAAATAAATATACAACATATCTCATTTCAATGATCTAAAGTGATTTAGTTTTTCCTAGAAGTTCATTATGTGATGCATATTTAAAGCATATACAAGTGGTGTGGGTGGGATTCTTTATGATCTCGAGGGAAAGAAGATTGTTTATTGTGCACGGGTATTAGGGAAGGTATCAAATAATTTGGTGAAGGCTTATCCCCCGTGGCATGGTTTATCCATCGTAAAAGGGAGAAAGCATTCGATCAATAGTGAGTTTTGGAGATTCAATGTTGGTCATTAAATCAATGATTGGCCAATCAAATCCAAAGGGGAATAAACTCATAAATTTGATCTCAAGGATAAAACAAGAAAGTTCTTTGTTTCATAAAGTTACCTTCTTGCATATCAAACATTAATTCAATTCTTAGGCTAACCATTAGGCCAAGTTCGTCATCGATTTAAGCCCATAAACTATGTCGAAAAATGGGCATATAAGCTATTGCACAATCCCCTAGTTTTATTGATTAGTGTCACTAATGGGATTTTCTTTCATAATGTTCCATTTAATGGATTTGAGTTGGCGACACTTTGGGAAGAGCATGAGATGGTGTTTCAACCCCCCTCTTCATTTATTTTTGCAAGCTTGGATCATGGAAATTTAATGCGCTTTGGAATCCGAGATTTGGCATTTCAGGATGGAAGCCTGGGGTTTTCTGCAGTGAATGTTGTCGGATTTTGTGTTTCTTGGTTTATTTGGCTCTAGTGGCGGAGGATTTCCCTCCAACCATGCTGATAACCACTGACCCACTTCATGATTTTTCCTCTTAAACATATTTTTCATCGCGTGATTTGTCGCTAACTCCTCTAATACATCAGAGGAGTTTGTTTTAACTTGTCCAATCACTTTGAAAGAGTTGTTTCCATCTCCTCCGATCAATATCAACCCTCTATGTACCAAGTCTTGCGATGTGCATCATATACTTTCCTATGAAGTACTTTGATGTACATCAGAGGACTTGTCATCTACTCCGTCAGTTCAAGACTTCACACTCATTTGCATTTATTGCTCAGATTAGCCCAAACTTATAAATAGGCACTCAACCCTCAACTCTTATTATTTCATTAACGTTGAGGAAGGGAGAGTAGGTCCCAAGTGAAGGAATTTCAAGCCCGAATCTCCTCACTCTCAACCAACCAACATCCTCCACATGTCGGTCACTCACCAAGTAGGCCCTAAGTTGGTCTTGAAACCATTATTTTGCTGGTAAACAGTTCTAGGGTTAGGGTTTTCACATTGATTTAAAAAATAATTAACTCTCCCAAGTCCTCACATGATTCTCCACTTTTTATCATTTATTTCCCTTTTCTCCCTACCCTTGCATCCCAATCCCTACTTTCCCTAGCGCTTATACTTCACCATAGTCCAACAATGTTGGAGTCCTCCAACAATACTCACATAATCTTGGCCTCAAGTCGAGTTATCCAACATGAGTACGTTGTCACAAAATTGATATGGTCTCAGCCTTGATGAGGGGACCATCTCCAAACACAAATCTCTGTAAAACCAACTCGAAACCCCTCAAGCAGAAATGATCCAACCTCTCGCAAACATAGGTTTCAACCTTGTAAATTGAACCAAACCTTACATAAAAACTTAGTGCAAATTCAACACAACTTCCATTGTTTTCGGAGGCTATCATACAAGCTTCCCGACTTCCATCGAAAGTCCTCCACCTAATTGGTCTGATACACATCAATATAATTTATGTTAACTTATCTTGTTTACACATAGATTGTTCGAAGTTCTTCACGCCAAATCCCCTAATACATCAGAGGAGTTCATATTATCTCCTCCAATTCACTTAAGAGCCCATGATGACCATCCCAATAGCTCTTTCGATGGTCATCAGAGGACCTTTTACTAACTTCTCTGATTTGCATACCAATTCATCAACATAGTTAACACTAACCCCTCTGATAATCATCATAACAATTCGTAAGAGCTGCTCCAATTTTGAATTTTTAAACATCTCTTAAGCCAGTTTCTTCTTTATCTCTCACCTAAGTTCTCACCATGCATGCTATTATACTTTGATCATCAGACGATGATCTTCCACCCAACATCAGTTTAAGCAAATCCTCGGGTATTTGAAGATACTTAGACAGATTGGTTTGATGTATTATTTATGTGTTTCTTCACACTAACTCATCTTTAGCTTGCAAGTTTAGACATGTTCCCGAGGAAGAAAATGACGAGTAAAGCATCGACCACCGAGGCCTCTGAAAGTGGCTGACAGATTGAAGATGAACCATAAACTACAGTGACCATGTGAAATGATACCTCTAGATTCCTGGATAAGGGAGAAGAGGCTCTCAGATGAGGGGATATGTATCAAATGTTTAAAAATCAAAATTTTTCTACTGATGTCAAAGACCAGGATGAACTAAGAATCTTCAAGAACATAAAAAAGTACGATATATTTAGAGCAACAACCTATGTTGTTGTGTTCCCTTGCATCGATGTTATCACTTGGATACTGAAACATGTTGATTTGGAAAACATATATGTTTTCTATGCTGCGGGACAACCCATGGCATCATTCTAGCTCGCGGACCTAGCCAAATGTTATCATCTGGAAAAAGGGACCAAAAATATAGGCAATGAACTTCTTGGGGGGGTTCGAGCATACAACCAAGGGTTTATGTCACACTTGGTACAAACCAGACAAAGTGTTCAAACTCAGATCCACTAGTAGATATCCCACATCAGTTCTTAGAAGGCCTTATCTTTACATGGTGGCCATGTTATGCAGAATTTACAGGGAGGAAGATGCCTCCAAGTTTTCCCTATCATACATGCCATTAACCTACTATTGCATGGACAAGGGATCTTCTTTCAACTGGGACGACATCCTATCAACAAACCTGACAGAGGCCATCAATGCAGTTGTAAAAGCTAATCCCAAGACCTTCCCTAGTTTCCATATGTACTCATACCTTTTGGACATAATGTGTGTAGCTCACCAGTACCCAAGGATGGGTTGGGCATGGCAGCCAACTGACCCATCCATTCATATATACTACCAATTTCTCGAGGAGCAGAAGTACAAAACTGAATACCAAAAGATTTGCGAGCACTTCCTAGCTCCAATATATGAATTCATCTTCTGCACACCCGCTCCATGTATCAGTGATAAAGCGATCACCATCATCCAAAGAATTGGAAATTGGTACTTGATGGAACATGAACCTACATTAGGGTGTACGTAGCTACGAAAACCCCTCATTTATTTCCTTGATTTGTACTAGATAGATTAGTTCTTCAAGAGGTGGCATATCAAACAATAATCCACAGAGTTGGAGGAATACTCTACAGAGATAAGAAGGTGATATGGCCACCACTCCCACTATACATTGGGACTTATTTCTTTTCAAACACTAAACATGACCAAGAGAAAGTAAATATTTTACTTTCATATCTTTTTGGGGAAGAAAGGTTAAGGAGACACGATCCCAAAAAGGTCTTAAAAGAACATTTTAACAACATAGGCCTGCCTTGGGAGTACACATCAGAAATATGGGAAGAGGAAGAAGTACACCGCAATGCTAGAACTTACAATGACATCCTCTTCAAAAGGAAAGGTAAATCCTTAGGGAGGATTGCAGATTAAGAAAAGGCATGAGAAGGCCCTAGAAAGAAAGCACAAGAGGAAGTAGAAAGAACGTCCGCGACTACTACATCTACACAGTCTGGATTTGTAGAGGAGGATGAAACATTGACACATAGGAAAATAAGAGACAAGGAGAAATTTCACAATATTAAGAATGACGCCTCAAAAAAGAAAAGGAAGATTGAAGCTGACAAATATAAAGTTAAAACTGATGCAACAATTGCAGCTGAAGAAAAAGCAAAGGTCGTTTCTCAGAAAGAGGCTAAGCAAAAGGAAACAACCAAAAAAGCAACAACAACAACAATAGAAGCAATACCGAGGAAATCCAAGGAAATTGCGGACAAAGAAACAGAAGAAGAACAAAGGAAAAAGGATGAGGAAGCAAAAAATACTCAGATAGTCCTAATGGACACAGACCTACAAGAGATATTCACAACATGCACCAATAGTCAATCCCAAATTGGTGGGATGGATCTAGGAGTTTGATCTTTGTTTAAAGAAACAAAGGTCCCCAACTTGAAGAAATTCACCTAAGACAAGGATTCGGGAAAAATTGTGCAAGAACAATTGAAGAAGGTGCCTACAATGAGACCTGATCTCACTTGTTACCCAAACCCTTGTAACAAGAGATGTTAGAGAAGACCTCGACCATAGCCTCCTCCAGCTCTGCCTTCATGACCGCCACAAAAGATAATGTCTGAAACTTGTTGCCGCATAATCTAGAGAAGGAAGCAAGGATTAGGAAGCTTGAGGAAAAGCTTCAATAGGTAAAGGTAGATGAAGGAAACCTACAAAGCTTTAAAGCTAGCATGTAAAAGGTCAGAACTAAGCTCGAGGAATCCATAATCGACATGTACGCTCGCCTGCACATGTTTCAAGTCATAGATGTTATCATCATGGATCAACATAGTAGGGTGAAGACTAAGCTCACACAATTCAACACTATTCAGAAAGACATGGACAATATTGATACATGGATTGCAGAAAACCCGGACACACCGATCGAGCTTTACCGTCCCTCAGTCAGGGAAAGGAAAACACACATTTATGCACTAGATTGTTGCCAACAAGCGAGACAAAGGGAATACCAGAAAACAACTAGCTCATTGGTGATTTGTTCATGCATACACAAGGCAACACAAGAATTGATCAAGATATTTTGACTCCCCCAGCTAGAAGATCTTGGAAAAAACTTTGTAATGGAAGAACTTGTCGACAAGAAATAGGACAAAACAAGTCGTAGGTGGTAGGTCACTGAGTCAACAACCACAATAACAATAGACCTAATAGAATAACACCTCATTCAACCAACAAAGGTCCATACTATGGTTTAGGAATTCACGACTACGTTGTCAAAATATATGCAGACCCTGGACGACAACGTAGCTATGCATATCACTACCATAGAAGAAATTGCATACCATAGACTCATATCTTTGTATGATCAGTTGGAGATCTGGACAATATACCTTCGAGCCAAGAGTCCATAAAAAGACAAAATAGTAAATTCGAAACTGCTATTACCTATACTCTATTTTGTCTTTTCTTAACTACCCTCATTTTGGTCTTTAGTTCGTACACATGTCATCAAGTAGAGGGAAGGTGAACAATTTTGTAGCAGTTTCTTTAAGGGAATACAAAGATTCACAAGGAAGTTAGGAAAAAGGGTATAAATATAAGAAGAGACCCACTTTGAAGAGTTTCTTCAAGCATTGTATAAGCTCAATAACTAATTCAAGGACATATACCGTGTTAATGACTATTGAGAAGCCCCGAGGGCCAGTTTTCAAAAGAAAGAAGAACTTGTGTGTGTGGTTGTTTTGTTGTGAACTATTTCAAGTGGAATGTATACCGATCACATGGACTATAAGAACAATGTTTGCTTATAGACTAATCTGATGCATTCAATGTGATTTTTCAGTATTGCTATTCTTTTTTATATTTATAAGTCCTGAGCTCATGAGTTGTTATGTATGTAGAAATATAATTTGGACTTTTCTGGTTATATGTATGTATGCATGTGTTTCTAACTTTGCACCTTTATTTCAACTATATGGGTGAGGTTTTTGGCAGAGTTTAGTTTCGTTACAACTCATTTTGGTTACTTCAGTTCGTTCTTAGATATGATAGGATATATTAGAAGTAGATTAGATTTATTTTTATACATAGTCTTCATCTACATCTTTACTTTGCATAACCATCCATCTTGACCCTCATAACCAACAATGACAACCGGGCCAAATTCCTGATGGGTATCCTAAATCAGACGATGACTAGTCTAATTGGGACCGTGCATCGGGGAGAACCCCTTCCTGTTGCAGGGCGATTTCAGCCCCGTCAACACCACTCTAATTCACTTAATGATAAAAAAATGAACTCTCATCCCTGCCATTGTTCTAAGCAATTTCTTAAAACTATCTATTTTTGTATCAACCGCAACATCATTTGAAAAAGATGGAAAAATAGAGCATATTGATATGGTTAGTGATAAGGTTCAGGAGTATATCAAGTTTTCTTTTCTTTTTATTAGAGTTGTTTTCATGAGTGGTCAACTGTGGTGATGCATATGATTCAATGCACCAACATCTACATGAATACCCGTTTAAATTATGACTTTATATGCAAGATTGAGATTCCCAAGTTATATTTTTTGTATTATCTAATTTGATAGACTTATTCTTTCTATATATAGAAGAATGTTTTTATACTTTGTAATATAATATAACTACTTTTTCTTGATAGTTAGCTCATGAGATAATACATATAACTTTTCCTCTTCCAAAAAACATATGATCGAGAGAACCATAAGAAACTAGGGAAACTCAATTTACCTTTTTTATCGAGCTTTTTAATTGTTGTGAATACATGTTCAATGTTAAATAATTAATACAAAGGTAGGGTTGAAATCTAGACATCATTAACAATTTCATAAGAGCATTTATTTTGGAAAGAAATTCCTAAACTTCTTATCATTGAAGATGATCATAGTCCAGTGACGTGGATGCTTGAAATCAATACACAAGACACTAAACTATGTATCAGGTAGGAGTTTGAAACAATATACAAAAATGTAGATCTTTATAAGTAAGTAATTTAAATGTTCTTTTATAACATAACCCTTGCTAGATTTAGTGACCAATGTTTTATTTTGTGACTCCAACAAATGAGATTTTATTTCCAAGTAAAACCTCATGGGATCTCCCCCCTCTTCCTCATCATGTTCGAAAGGAGGCTGGATCCACCTCCAAACACAATAGTAGTTTGTAACCCCCGAGGGACTCAACCGGATTTGAACCGATCATCTATAACCTCCCCATGACAACATGCCTTGGGCAAAGGGTTCAACTTATTAAACCAACTCTTAGGCTTGACTCCAACAAATGAGATAAGAATGAAGTCTTTTTAAATTATATCAAATGCCTTATATGACACAGTTTAATTATTTCAACTCCTAAGAAAAAATCAATAATCTATTTTGTATCTTCTTAGACACAACATTTTCTCATGGTTATTCTTTCAAACACCCAATCTATCAAAAAATAAAGCATTAAAGGCTCACAAGCATTGCTTTCATACCTTCCTCCTTCATATGAAGAAACAATTCACGTAAAAGTGAACTTGGAGTTTAAAAAATACTAGTTGCAATTCAAAGGATTGATATCACGAGAAAGATCTTCAACAATAACTTCAATAGAGTCATTAAATCTAAATAGAAAAAAACATATTGTATCATTTCCAACAGCTACGCTAATCAATTTGAGCTAGCCAATCAACAATAAAAGCACAAACTTCCATATTATACAAATTTGGCATCATCTATATCAAAGCAAAATTTGTTAAGGTACACAATATCCCACTAAAAACAAGGAACAATCAAATCACAACTCCTTGCACTTTACAAAACATATGCCAAAATAGTGATCACAAAGACTATGGTATTGAATATTGCATTTACAAAAGCAACCTTGCACATCAACCAAAAACTTTAAATGAGGGTTTGCAAACTAAACCATAAAATATTATGTAATGCCATTTTTTTTTTTAAAATATAGTTTTTAGATTATTTTTTGTTGTGACAATTATAACAAAGAAAATATTATGTAATGCTATCTTTCTTTTTTTAAATATAGTTTTTAGATTATTTTTTGTTGCGACAATTATAACAAAGAGGATGAAGGAATTTAGTCACATCCATTAATTTTGGGCCATTTAAATACAATAATAATGAAATGAATAAATTACAAAAACATTATTTATTTTTCAATATGGACAATTGTTAGTATTTTGTAATAAAAAAATTAAGCAAACTAATTTAATGTGAACACAATTTAAGTTGAAATTTAAATGTTTAGTTTGAAGACAAAAAAAAAAAAAAAATTTGGAAAATTTATGTAAAAGTGAGCACTAATTCAAAGTCAAAGCAAGTTGGCTTCGAACCAAAACAATACTTCTTGCTTAGCATGGAGTAAATATTGAAACTTACTCTGAAGAAATATACAACACTAATTCAAAGTCACAACAAGTTGGCTTCGAACCAAAACTATACTTCTTGCTTAGCATGGAGTAAATATTGAAACTTACACTAAAGAAATATACAAAATGTATCATCTCAATGATTTAAAGTGATTTAGCTTATCCTAGAAGTTGGTCATCTGATGCGAAGTTAAAGCACATATGAGTGAAACATGTATTTATAATGTCAAACTAGGAGTTTGTTATGCAATCTACATTGAATTTGGACTCATACATATGTACTTCACATATCTAGAATGTTTGGATGCACTATAGGGTATTTCAAATGAGTTTTTATTTTTTTATTTTAGTACGGATACATGCATTTTTTTATTCATGGGAATCTATAATCTCAAACTTTGTATTATTATCATCCATTTTAAATTGGGGATATGTCAAGTTCGATCGAGACACACATTTTTTTAGGGATTTATGTTCACCAAGCTTTGAACTTGGGTTGTTTACATGACGACTCTTTGTTTCAACCACTAAACCATGACCTTATGGACTTTTGGACGAGTTTCACTTCACCGATTACCTTTTAGCATTTTCTTGCCCACTTTGGTGCATCATGGTCTTGCTTGAGGCCTCAATTAAGTATTGTATGGTCTGATTTAATACATTTCCAAGTTTCCATGTGGTCTCTCGCCTTTTGTCTCCATAACTTTCTACCTTGAGTTCTACCTTTATCCTTGTTAACATGGGAAAATGTCCCTTGTCAACTTCACAATCCAACCAACATAAAGGCCCAATTAGCCCTTACTTCGTTGAAAATGGCAAACCCTCTAATTATGGCCCAATTGTTTTAATTTGGGTAGGAATCATGAAATACAATTATTATGCAAATGCAATATTCAATATTCAATATGATATACAATTACATAAATCCTAACTAAGAGCATCAAGCAGGGCTAACAATGCAATCTACGGTGTAACGTCCCCCGGCCTAATTGAGGTCCATTACGTTGCAGAATACTCATAAAAACAAAATTTCTACTATCTAATTAATTTCCTGTAGCTTCCAACTATGAATTACACAAACAGATTTAACTGATGTCTTTTGTTATTAATTACATGCATCTACAACATTCTAAATTAGACATGAAATGAAGCTAAGTAACTTAACACAACAACATATAATCTTTCTCATACACAGAGTTCACGCACAACAATTTAAACACATAAATTAACATAGTAACAAGATAAAACACTTATCTTTTATCAATAGCCGTGCAACCAACTGCTCGGGACGAACATTCCACCCAACCATAGACTTGATGTTCCAAATCTCAACATCAATTCACCCCCGAGATGAGGCTAGTAATCCACAAAAGAGGGTGGTCTCTCACTGTCCACTCACAACTCATAAAACTCACAATCCACTGGCATTCTCCTACAACTATCCTGATTTTCAACCATCTCTCTTTCTCTTGACTTGCCCAACCCAAGGAATGTACCCCTTCACCGATATCAGTCCCTCAAGCATTCCATTGTTTATCAGGGTCTCTCTGGCATAGGTAACCGAGAATCTCTCAGTTGGGAACTCAAGGGAAACTCACTGCTAGGAAAACTATTAGCAAACAACAACAACACTTGTTGTTTCAGTGCAACACACACATGAGTTTATTCTTTAGTCTTGACAACTTAGCTCTTCAGTATTCAAATCCAAAATGCTCCAAATACACTCTAACATGCTCTAGAATTTTCCCTCCATGGCTGCTTCAACTCCAAGCTCTCTTTCTTGCTCTCTACTTTCCGCTCATGCAAAAACATTAACTGTTTAAAACTGTTGTCCCAACCCATACAAATTTCCTCCCTTTGGATTTCATTTTTTGACTCACACACTTTCCCAAGCTAATTGTACTCAACCCCCATGCTTCCAATAACTATGGGAAGTGACCTCTCACACCCACCCTCTTATATGCATTCAATGATTGGCTTTGGGGACACTGAATCAGAAACTAGAATTTAATACATAGGCATAATAAAATTTAGGAATGTGGATGGAATTAATAGGCATGGGTATTTTCCCTTGGACCCCTCTCTTAGACATTCTCCTAGACCCTCCACTCTCTTGTGGATTAATTCATCCCCCATCTATGTCCATGTCCCCTTAGCAATTGGCATCACATTTTATATATTAAAACTTAGAAACACATTTCATAGATACATCGCTTTGGTCATAGCCACACATTATATTTACATTAAACATTAATTAAATGGGGTATTATTGTGGGTGTTGACACCAAAAAGAGAAACATGGAATCCCTGCATGCAAATACGTTGCAATTCCTTATTCCTTATATATATTTAATAATATACTAAATAGGTGGGACCCCGTTATGTAAATAGTGATGAAAGATGCTTTTATTTGATTGCACTCATGACTACTTTGCAAAGATGATTCTACAGTTTGAAAATGGAAACCGCTTCAGTGTGAAATGAACGAATGATAGGCGTGTTGGCAATTTAATTTGAAAAATAAATGAAAAGGGAAAAATGTATGTTTAAATAAGCATCTTTGTTTATTCTTGCTACACATGCATTTTGACTTGCTGATTCAAACTCCAAGCATGAGCAACATATAGTTATGGCGTATTTCACTTATGGTATACTCATGGACAATTGATAGGTTTTATAAGGTGGCAATCCTTCACTAGCAAGGAATGTGGGACATGACATGTTTTGGTGCTAAGTGTTGAGTATGCATATAAAACTTATGAGCTTAATGTCGGGAGGCAAATTCGATTTTTGGATTGAAATGTTATGTGGAAAACATAGTGGACTACGTGTTGGATGTATTGGGTGTGCTCGTACTTGGCTCTAGTTGGTGGAAATTAATGTGAGAAATGACGTGCAATTATTGCACGTCGCTCTAATCCTACCTTGAGGTCGCCACCCTCACTTGGTTCACATTTGTGTTGGTTTCTTTGGTTGGTGTTGCCTCTGTTTTTCTCGGCCTTGGAAAGAATAGTGTTGCTTGTTGGTTTTCTTGCATTCTCCTTACATGTATGTTGGCTCTTACCTCTCCATTCATGAACTGTAGCTCCGCTCCGAATAAAATCATGATGTTGGCTCTTAGATTTGCTTATAGACCGTGTTTGCTTTCCAAAGTTTATATTGGATGTATGTGGTTATCACGGTTGTGCAAATTGCATTTATATGGAGTTTCCTCCATGTTGGCATTTAAATGTTTCAAGCTGAGAATAGTGTTCGAAATTCCTTTCTGTTTGGATTATGTGATTGCGTTGCGCCCATAATGAATGTGATTTTGTTGCTATGACCGTTGGAAAATAATTATGGCAAGTATTTTTCGGTTTCACTCATCTCTGGTGATTAAAATTCAAGGGTTTTTCTCTAAGAAACAAAATAACAGTTCATTTTTTTTCTTGCATAATGCCACACCCTTTACCCAGTCTTTGGAAGACTTGTAGCTCCTTCAAATTATCTTTCAACTGTTGTGAATAAATATGCGTATTTTCCTCGCAACCACTATATGAGGTACGTGGAAAGTCTGTTGTGGAAATAAATGGTTAAATGGTTTTTTGCAAATCCCTTATGAATGTTTCAACTTTTCGTGCCCATACCTCGATTCTTTTATCTAGTGTATGGAAATTAGTAGATTTGAACTCTGGTTTTGATATATGTTATAGTGATTAACCCAATAGTGGGAAAGACATGTTATATGCATGAAGTCTTGGCTCATTTGTTAGTTTGGGGGTTTGGTCGATTTTGAAGTTATATGATGTTAAAATAAAATCATAAGCACAGTTTCATATAAGGTTTCATACCCAGTTTGTTTACGTAGTAAGTATTGAAGGTTATGATACAAGTGTTGTATAGTGAAAGGTCGATGGCTTTATGTTGTGTTCTCAGCCTCCCATGTGCATTTGATGAAGTCTGGTTTTAATTGTTTTGAATGACTATGATTAACAATCTCTTATAAAATCTCTACTAATAAAAGGAAAGAAAGGGGAAATTGAAGTTGTAAAAGTTTGACAGTTGTTGGGCCCGAGATATGATCAATTTTATGACAGTTATTAGACACTTTTTCTGAATGTACATATGTGTTTTTCATGTTTTGGAGAAGCTTTTGAAGATTTTTGTGCTAAAATGGTATGATCTACACCAGGTATGTATGATTCGTGTTTGATGTCAATATTGAGTATAATTCAACATGTTTTATGTTCCCAAAGATCTAATTCACGTTCTTTTGGTGTTATAGGGAAAAAGCGCATCACTTTTCTACTTTTGACACTCAGTCCGACACTCCTTCCAGTACTCGATCCGGTACCTGGTCTGACACTTCATCCAACACTGCGTCTTGCACAGAAACGGTGGGCGATTTGGCGGTTATGGTATTGGCGACCAATGGTGGGCGAATCAGGAACATGGGTTTTTCTCGTGCTTGGCCCTTTCAACTACTGAACCCTTGACAATTCGGTTTAAGTTGTTAAGCACGACGATTATTGGCTAGCTCTATTTCGACAGTTAGGGCACCATTAATGTAATTTGTCGAATTTAGAAGTGGTTCGACCCTTCTGTGGTCGACCACTTGGTTTGCAAATATTATAAATACCACCGTAGTGGTCAGATAGAAGTTAAGCAGTAGAAGAACCAATGTGATAGGGACAAACACGATTTTACACTGTTTTGCCATTTTTCATTGTCAGATTATATAAAAACTGGGTTTTTGAGTTTTCATGGTGAAATCGAATTGTTGAGTTCATGGTGTGCTTTTAGGAAGTGACCACGACTTGCTAGGGGGCCCACCAACAGTCTGATAACTGTTCTTTAAGTTGTTCATGTGTTTCATAGCTTAGATGTCTCTTTTTATTTCCTGTACATGCATTATTTTGTTAATTAATTTGTTGTTGTAGTTTAATTATTTTGTTAATTAACTCTCTTTTGCAGGTTAGTATGAAGGATTATGTCAGCATGCATTGATCTTGTAGTTAGGAATAAATTTGCAAATTCATAGACTAACCCCATGTGCAATTAGATGTTAGATTATGTTTTATTTTATGCTGTTAGAATTAAATTTAAACTAGAGTTTGAAATAGAATAGAACATAGTTTTAATTTTAGTTTTCTTTAACAAGGATTTGATGGATGGATAGGATTAATTTCAGTTTTTAATTATAGATTGCTTATTTCATTTTTATGTAGATCTTGATTAATTAGTTGTTGGTTAATGTATTTGGTAGTTTACTTTTTAATGTCATGTTTTAATTTATGTTCTTAAGCATTTTCCTTATTGCAGTTTGAATTGTTAAGATAGATATAACATAGTTTCACTTTATGTATTTTCTTTCCTGGAATTAGATTGCAATTACAATTCTTAGTTAATGGTTGAGTTTGAGTATGAATTTTTCTTACATAGTATAGAAGTACAATTATGATCTCGTTATATTGTTGATGGTTAATAAATGAATATGGAGGGTAATTAACATTGTTTCCGTAATGGCTAAATTCTCATTGGATTGTTTAATCCATACCTTTCACTTTGCTATTGAGATCAATGTAGAGCTTATACCACTTGAATTATCCTTTTTTGTCAAGTGCCATCGAGATATTATACGACACTGAAGACATTCACACAACCACCAACACTATATTTGAGTTTTCATAGGTTAAAATATAGTTTTTTTTGTTTTCATAGGTTAAAAGATAGTTTTCTTGCTTTCATAGATTAAAAGATATAGTTTCCTACTTTCGTAGATCAGAAGATATAGTTTCTTGCTTTTGTAGATAGCTTTATTGTTGTTGTAGGGTAGATAGTCTTTTGCTTTGATAGGTTAAAAAGCAGTTTGCTTATCATAGATTAAAGGTTAGTTGTTAGTTCTTTCTTGCTTTCAATTAAATAGATTTCCTTTTATGAATTATAAATAGTTTTGAAGTTTGAATTAAGAATATAGTTCACTTGCCTCTTAGGTTAGATAGTTGTTCAATGAGAAGTTTTAATTAGATTACTTGTAGTAGAAGTTATCTTAGAGTAGTTAGTTGTTTACTTGCTTTAATAGGTTAGCTAGTTGTTTTGCTCACTTGTTTACTTGCTTTAATAGAATAGTTGCTTGCTTGTTTATTTACTTTCTTTCATAGGGTAGTTTCTCATTGAATTTAGGTAGGCAAGTTAAAGTAGTTTGCTTTTGTTATTTTCTTATTGTTATGTTTAATAGTTGCTTTTGCTTATTGTTATGAACTAGTTTGCTTTAAATAGGGTTTTCACTTGTTTTTCTAGAACTATCCATCGATCCTTGATCCAAAATTACTTAGGTTACATAGTTTTAAGTTTCTTAGTAGGGTTTTCTCATTAGATAGCTTTGCTTGAATAGATTAACCCTTAGATAGCTACTTCCCTAGTTAGACTATACCAACCCTTCTACCTTTGGCATATATTTTGCTACAACTCTAAGTTTACTTACCCCAGGTTGACAATTTAATTGAGGGTTTTTAGTGTGTTTTTAGTGCATATACAACACCCATCAACAGTCTCGAAACTCTCCTCGGGTTTTATATTGGGTACTATAAGAACTGCTATATCTTGGATTTGAATTATTAAGAGAGAAAATTTTTGGTCATTGATGATGATGACGATTTTCAATAGGTACTATTGCATATAATAGAGCAATAATCGTATTTTTCCCTTTCATTATCTCACTTTCCGCTCATTATATGCCCATTGCCTTCCCAACTACATTTAAAACATTCCCTGTTCTATTATTATGAATTTCATTTTTTTGAAAAGAAAGGATTAATAACAAAACAAAAGGCTAGCTGATGACTGGTGTTGGAAGTTTGGATATGGATACATTTTTTGTTACCTCTGCATTTGATTGAACGATATTCATTGGTCGCTTCCCATCCATGCTACCATTTTTTTTCTCATTATAAGCCCCTCATCTTCTCAATAGCCCTACCACTCCTTGTTCAAATGGAAAATTGATTGTTGAGTTTAAAGGTGTTGATGGATGGATTGCATGTGCTTCTGTGGTGAATGATAGAGCCAAGCTTTTTATTTTATTTAGGTAGAGTATTGATGCATGGATTGTTAAGAGTTTTTCATAACATGTTTGGTATATTTCTTAAGGATGAGTTTCTTTAGCAGAGGCAACAATGGCAGAGGTGTTAATAGAGGAAAATGAAATTGTTATCACTGTAACAATTTTTTGGACTCCAAGTCTTGGGACTTAGCAGTAGGCTAAATCAATATAGAGGAGCGATAGACTAGCAGATGGGTCACATCTAGCGGATGGGGCTAAATCTAGCGGAGGTGTGAAGTGGATGGGACTCGACATGTCATGGATCAAAGGCACTGCCGATCAATGGTCGTGGAGCGTATCGGGCCAAGAACTAACATGGGGGATAATCTCTTGAGAGCGGGCCGATGAGAATACCATGGTTTCGTCTTGAGGGCACGTGGTGCCCCGGGATGTATATCAGGGGGAAAAGCGGGTGAGCTCGAAACCGCTAAACCACACCCCGATGTCACGTGTCAAAATATTATTGAATATGTCAAATCCAAGGGCCGGATGTGGAAAGGGATAGCTAACGGCCAGTCAAATCACTTCAGGACACTTGTTTGGGTACTTTTTGTCCGTACGATGCCGGGTGAGCGCCAACCAAAAACTAATTCGAAGGCCCATAATTTGAAATCAATGGCCGAACGTGATAAGTTGTTATCCATGCAAGGACCTTCGTCAGTAACCCACGATTATCACTCAATGACGACTATCATTCAAAACATGGGTGATATTTCTCTGTTGTTGAAGATTAACGTTTTATTCCATAACAGGGTAACCACGAATCAAATCGTTCGTCTAATTCTTGTACAACTAAGGGGGGTAAGCTCATGCTTCGGGGCAAACCAAAGTAAATGGAGAAGACATATCCGACGACCTTCAGTGAACCAGGATATTCAAATAATCTGACAAAATTATCGGTAAAGAAGAAAGAAAAGCTTGCTGCATGAATACTGGCAACAAAATTTCACACAGAGCCTACAGATGAGTCGGGGTCAGGTGAAGGAATTAGACTGAATCCTATCATGAAGGATTTCATTATCAATGGGTATGAAGATGGACATCACCTAAAAGCTGGCAAGGGTAAAAGGAGCAAGCGACGAAAGATAGAGGTTAAAGCTGAAGTGGTTGAAAGTGTTGGAGAAAACCAACTTGCTTGGCTTGACACTTTAAAGGAAGAAATTGCTAATCTGAAATAGATTTCAAGCTAAATTAAGTATGTTTCAGAGAATTTTGTAATGATACAGATAAGTGGCATTCAGGGTAAAAATTTCAAATATGTTAGTTTTGGTTTATAACGTCCCCTAGAAGATAGGAGTTCAGTTATTGTACGTTACTCCTTCCGTGAAAAATGTCTATTTTTGGAACTTTGGGGAAGATGATTCGTTTTTAATTCCATATGTAATGAATCTATATATACTATCAAAAATATAAATGAATGGTTGGAGTTACTGGAGAGGGGCCTGCCCTTGTAGCAGGAGAACTTTATAGTTTTTTATGAAATTTTATTATAAGCAGAAAGGGTTTTTCTGAGACAACCGAGACTCATCACGGTTTTGATGTTCAATGTGTCTTCTTGTATTTCATTATTCATGAATGTGTTTTTCTGCTAGTAATAATCCGTAAGTAATAGAAGGAATTCATCTTTGCTGGTGCTCCTTATTATATCGATTATACTTGTTATGTAATTTTGGTTATTGTTTCAGACTTCCCTCATGATTAGTGCTCTGTTTGTAGTAGTCCAGTTCTCACGTTTCTTCTTATACTTCACCAAGAGATTATCTCTATATTAAATGCCTCTTGTTGAGACTAGTCTTTCCTCTCCTCTCCTCCGCCACCTCACATTACTTATTTGGCTGAACATCATACCTATTTTTCCTCTGTTCCCTCTGGAAATACATAGATTATAACTCTTCATATTTTTTTTTTAGGAACGGACCCCATTGCCCAATGGCCCTGCTCTTCTGTTTTGTCCTACCACCTTTAAATTTTACACCATGGCAGAATCTGGCCTTTATACACGCATTGCCAAATCTTTTGAATATCCCAAATAGTTTTATGTCCGAGAGATCCCTCTCTAGTTGGAAAGGTCAGAATCCAACCTAAAGTTGGTTGAAATAGTTACCTCTATTGTTTGTCTTCCAGCCAGAGAGATTTATAGAGTGCTAACAGAAATAATTGGCAAATAGGCCATAGAAGGCCACAATTTTCGATACATTTTGATGTTGATGCATAGGAACTAAATCAACTCTTTCAAGTTGGGTTCTTCAACCTAGTAGACCATGGAATTCTCCAGCCTCGACCTGAGAGGTCTCCTTATCAGCTGCATCAAAATGTCTCTGGTATCCATGTTCCCCCTCATGTGTCTATGCAGCCAGAGCCACCTGTCAATGATGGTTGGCAAGCGATCGTTCATCAACCTGTAGCTCATCACCATGGTTGGCCTACTGTGTCTTTGCCATTACCCTCTCCTCCACCACCAATATATCCAAATGCCCAAGATAATCATGTTGTCTTGCCAGTACAGTCCTCCCATGCAAGTAAAAGGCTAAAAACTGATGTTCCCAAGCCAAATCTAGATAAAGGAAAAGGAGTGGCCACTCCCTCCAAGTCATCAAAAGATTCCTCTAAATCTGTGTCATCTTGTCTTCGTCTCAAAGATGATTTTTCACACGTCATCAATGCAATCCACCCACAAGGTTCCCTTCAATTGAAGGCTATTGCACAGGATAAATTAGAAATGGGACCTAAAGAGGGCAGTACTGAAAAGAGGCAAAATGCCTCTCATAGCAAATATGGTTTTTAATGTTGATTATTGTTATTTTTTATTGAGGACAATCTTTTATTTTTGACAATGTTTTGGACAACAAATACATATTTAGACAGTGTTTTGGACAACAAATACATATTTAGATAGTGTTTTGGACAACATGGATATAATGCCATTTTTGGATGTAGACATATTATATTTTGTTGATATTAAAATAATTGATCATTAATATGGGAATGGGAGTTACAAGGAGGGTATTTGAATCAAATGTTTGGGGTTTTATACTTCATGTTTTGATGACTATTAAAAGAAATTGAAAATGGGAGTCACAAGGGTCCCACCTATTTAGTTATTATTTAATTTGACCCTTATTTATATATATATATTATTTATTTGTCTCAACTAATTAGTTAAGCTAATTAAGCTTAACTAAAGAAAGGTAGTTGAACTACCATGGCTCGTTGAGAAAGAACATAAGCTCAATCAAAAGAAGAGACAAAGGGAGGAGAGAATAGAAGGAAAACTTTAGCCATAAGGTTTTCTCTATACTTGTGAGATACTTTCATTTTTCATTCATTCTAAGTTTACTAGAAGGCTTAACCATCTTGATGACAACATGGTCTTATTGAAGGCAACAAGATTCAAAACTGAATCATATATTTCAACAAATTGTTTTAAAGGTGTATGATTTATCTTTGGTAGTCTGTGTGTTCTTATCTGTTTATGAATTAAATTTCATGATTGATAAAGAATTTTTTGCATAGTCAAGTGACAACATTTTGTGGCAAGATAATCTAGATATTTAGCTTCAATTTTCTTTTGTTGTCAGAGTATTTTTGTATGGTGCCCATCAGAGGCTTCTAAATCTGAGTTTGGTCCCTACCCTCGCAGGGGTTTGTAAAGAGAATTCAACTTTGTATCTCAGAATGAAATCAATATAAAAATCAGACTTCTGATTTCAGTCTCACATATGTATTTTGATGATTTGGTTCATATTTTGCTTTTATCTTGATGTATATGCTCATGTAATTTCTTCTTAGTTTATTTCTTTGCACATTTACATATAATACATACAAAACCAACCTTGGTCCCTTATACTTAATACGCGTGGATTAAGTGATTGTTCTTTTATTTTAAGGCTATAAACCCCGGGTAACATTCCCAACTATCTTGCCTTAGCCCAACAAGATCTGAAATGCTTGAGTAAGGTTCGTCATACCTTTTCGTCAATAGTGGGGATGTTACATTCCCCTCCCCTACAATTTTGCATCATCTTTGGTCCTCGCTATGCCGATATACATATATATACAATTTACATCACAAGTACTTAGAAAACAAATTATGCAATTTAACAACTCCAACAACGGTTCCAACCATAATATCATGTTCCTCTCAATTCACTGAGCCAAGGAATGCACCATTCATTCATTAGGGCTAACCCAAGGAATGTGCCATTCGTTTATCAGGGCTAACCCAAGGAACATGCCATTCTTTTATCAGGGTCCTCAACACATGTTGGCTAGGACTCTGAGTTGTGGTTCCGAAACTCTTAGCTACTCAAAATGGAGTCTTGCATTTTTTTTTCTTCAAAATTGACAAAACATTGCAGCTATTCTTCCTACATGTTTTCTTCATGCTCCCATGTAGCATCTTCAGGACCATAGTAGGTCCATTGAACCTTTACTATCCCTATGGCCTTGTTCCCGAGCACTTTAACTTTCTGGTCCGGGATGCATACTGGTTCCACTCGGAAATCCCCTTCATGCTCCACTTGGGTCACATTACAATCAATTATGTGGTTAGGGTCAGGAACATATTTCTTTAATAATGAAACATGAAATACATTATGCACTCTCATGGTTGCAAGCAATGCTAGAATGTATGAAACTAACCCTATCTTTTCTAAGATTCCAAAGGGTCCACAATATCATGATGCTAACTTTGGACAACTTCCTAATCTTAGTGAAATTCTTTTAACCTTCACTTTTAAGAACACATGTTCGTCCACTTTGAAATCTCTAAAAAAATTATTCTTGTCTGCATAACTTTTTTTCCTGTCCTGATCGTGTGCCTGCACAACACCCTCCCTAATTTCTTCTCTTATATTTTCCCTAAGCGAAGAAATTGGGACAACCTACTAAAATTTTCTACTGGAAGCGTTGCATACTCTCTCATGATCTTTCCACTCTCCATACTTTACCGTTTGTAGTATTTTTCTAATCACTTTGAACTAACAATACACGGTATCGATGATTTCCCTCTTTCTTCATCAATACATAGCATATCATATAGGTTCCTCTCTCTCTCTCTCTCTCTCTCTCTCTCTCTCTCTCCAACACTTTACTTGTCAGTGAGTTTCCCTCTTCTGTCATCGATCTGCCAGTAGAAAATATGTTGACCCCTCATGAACACTAAGCGTATTGAAGGGATCTTCTTTCTTTCACCAACATCGACCCTTTCAACAAGACTCGCCTTGATGCTATGACCTATTCTATTCTTTTCCAACTCAATCACTTATCTTTGCTTATATCATTCAATATCCTATCATTTCTAATGATTAATCTTTTTATGCCTGACCAATTAACTAGTGATTGATTGCATATATTGCATGATCTTCATGTTGTAGTCGTAATTAAATTGGTCTTTGTTGTCAACAATTTTCATTACAATATCATACTAGCATACACATTTTGCGCTTCTTTGATTTATGAATAACCATGATCATGAAATTGGTCAATGACAACATCTATAAGACTTGCACTGGCTCTGAATTACCTCTTGTAAGAAAATTGGTCCTCCCAGCTCACGAACATGGTTAAGTGTCTCAAACATCAGTTGATTGTTTTAACAGATTTATATTTTTGTTCTACTGACACAATATCTCAACATTCATGGATGAACTAAAATTCTATACAATACAGATGAGGTAGGAACTGATGTAACTATATTCAGGCAAAGAAACAACAAGAACAAGACCCAAACTTCCATTAAAAAATGCCTTTGAGCGCAATTTTTTGATGTTCATCAAAGTGTACTTTTCCTCTCCGAAACAAGCCAACCATAAAGTACACAAAACTGCGATTCCAATGCAACTAATGGAATCAAAATCTCAGACCCGAAAGTGCCAAAATGATCATCCAGGATTTCCCACCAAGCAAGCCTCGTTAACCATGACCTTCATTAAACATGGATCCACTCAAATGGTTGAATAACATGTTCAATTATGTTTCTAGAAGCGTCTCTTTGTGCTCTCCGCATTGCAAAAAACACCACCTTAATTAGACATTGTATGAGAAAGTTATGGGCTTTCTAACTCAATCTCTTGTTGTTTCTTGTCGGTAAAAGGACACTTAGAAATTTTTCCGATTTTGTCTTCTCATGGAGGAGTTGTTGGAAACTTCTTTGGAACACACCAGAGGAGTTCCTTTGATGATATTTGATTCATACCAAAGGGGTTCCCACAAACTCCTCCGAAAGTTCCTTCAAAATTCTTTGAATTCCAAAGAAGAGTTCTCACAAACTCCTCCAAAAGTTCTTTCAAACTCCCCCGAAAGCCAATGAAAAGTTCCCACAAACTCTTCTGAAAGTTCCTTCAAAGTGCTCCGAGTTCGTTGAAATTCCTCTGGTTTATACCGAAGTAGTTCATTCAAAGTCTGTTAGGATTTGATCCTAACCCCTCTCCATGGGTCATTAGTTAGTAGGATATGTTTTCTATGTAATAAAGGCCGACATTGGTTAATAAGGCCTAATAAATAAAGGAGAATAAGTCAATGTAAGAAGATCTAATAGAAGCTTTCACTTCTAGAAAGATCTTTGTTGAAGGAAAATCTCCCTGCGGATAGGTAGATCTCCTCAAAGAGCTAGACTCTTAACTCTAAGACAGAAAGTGCTTATCATGGTCACTGACTTCCTTTTAGATCTAGGTGGACTAGTGTGTGAGGAGGAAGGAGAAAAGAGGTACCTTTTACCAGTGTTTGTCCCTGCACGCTCCGAGTTGAGCTACAATATTTCGCTACAACGCCATCAGAGCGCTACAACGCTCCCCAGTAGGCTTAAGGGGGCGCCAACACTCCTAAAGACACCAGGGCTCCCCAGAAGGGCCAAAGGAGCTTTATAACGCTCCCAGACTGTGTAAGGGGGAGCACCAACACTCCCAGAAGAGGTATAGGGGAGCGCTCTCCTACAAAACTTAGTTTTTTGAGTGTTTTCAGATGGAAAAAGGTTCATGAGACCAGTTACCCTTTCCTCCTCTTCCAAATCAAGTGTTTGACATGTGCCAAGTGTCCTCCTGATGTCGTTTATAGGCATGACATAGGCATCATGGCATTATGCTTCCCTGACACTTGCGACACTTGTGAGAAAAATGCGACACTTGCGACCTTTGTAATGACGACACTTGCGACACTATCAAAGTGAGTAATTTCGATGTGTAATAGATTGCCCCCCAAAGTATGAAGTTAGAATACAAGAACTGATAACTGAAATGCTTTGTAGACTTTCAAGCAAGGGTATAGACGCAGAGAACCTGACATAAGCTGCACACAAACATCTAACAAATATTATGACATGTTTCAAACCCAAGGCAGGCATACCTATGCTTGGGTGATAAAGACTTGCAAGATATGGCCACCATGAAATACACTGCGGATCCATAATTGTATTGATAAAAAGGTATAGCCACTGAAAATACATTGTGGATCTATACTCTTATGAAATGAACTGATCATAGCCACGAAGAATACACAGTGGATCTACGAGATGACAAGACATAGCCATGACCAATACAAAGTAGATCTATGTAACAGTATATGTGTCATTGTTCAAGAGAAACTCCATCGCAACCTAGGCAAAGTACATATCAAAGTGATCACTCAACCCAAGGTCTTCTTACCGATCCCGATGTAGTACGAATCTAACCATGTGAATAGATGTCCTGATGTCGAACATGGCTGAAACCACTTGATTACCGGTCAATGATGTCAACCGTTAACAAGCAGAAGGGAGATCACCATTAATGTCAATGATTCCCAAGGTACTCTAGTACATTCCAACGAATGTGAATGGATGAGATGAAGTCGAACATCCGTGGAATCATCTGATCAGAGGTCAATGATGCAAACCCACTGTCGAACGTGAGGAGGCCTACCATTGAGGCATGCAGGTCCTAAAGTACTAACTGGTTTCTAAGTCTAGTTCCTGGATAATGCGTTGAAGTCCACAGGAATAGACTAGTCGAAGGAGGGCCTTGATGTATCCCCCATCAACGACACGAAACTAACATAGAGATGTAATTGGTAGATCAAATGAACATGGAATGAAACGGGTATTGAGACAAGATATTTGTGATGGATGACTCTCGAGGCAGATACTTCCCTTGAACACTGAGGCACGAAAACAGAAACATGACATGGACCAAAACTTGATGATGCAGTGGATGCTATGACTTGCGTCAAGTGACCCAGAGGAGTGAAAGAAACTCAAAGGATTGGCTCAGTGTAAAGGTTCAACGGATTATAATGCGTGCAAAAGACAAAGTGCCGTGTTCAAGGGTGACTCTAAGAGTTACTTGGTAATGTCCTAAAAAAGAAACTGCTTGGCTTGCTTCTTTCAATTTCCCCCCCATCCAGATAGAAGAGTACCTCTTTTTAATTTAACGAGCTTGAGGAGGATAACACATGCTCGATAAAACTCACCTTCTATAAGTTCCTCTTCCTTTGTTTAATGAACTGGAAGAAGTAAGGGTTCGATCCCATATGGGCCTGTCGATGTTTTGTTTAGCGAGTCCAAAGACATAAAACTCGAAGGTTTTTCATGATTATAGAGTCTGGAAAAACACTTAAAAGAGAACTCTCTCAGTTCCTTTTTCGTAAAGTAGTCTGACGAGACCGAAAAAGAGATAAACTATCGCTCAACAGATGTTTTCTTCAAATACTTTAACGAGCATGAAGAGAACAAGGTGCTCGACAATATTTTCATCTTTAGAGAGTCTGAAAAGAACTTAAAGATGACTCCAGTGTTGTCCTTTTTCGTAATGTTAGTCTCGCGAGGCCGAAAAAGAGATAAATTATCACTCGAAAGACGCCCTTTCAAACCGTTTAATGAGTGGAAAAGGAGGCAAGATCACTCGACAATCTTTTCATGTTTAGAGAGTCTGAAAAGAGCTTAAAGGAGACTCCAGGGGGTTCCTTTTTCATGTATCCATACAGGTCCAAAAAAGAGATACAAGTCTACTCGGATGCATTCTCATGTATTTACGAGCACGAGAAAGAACAAAGACTAAGCTCGGTATGCCCCCAGCATGAAAGTTAGTGGCTTAACTCTAGAATGATCAGCAAAGGCTGGAGACATGCCCTCCAAGCTTCAATTCATTCACCGACTTTGAGGTTGTCACCAATTTCTCTAGCAGATGAGAAAAAGGAGAAGGGTGGATGAAAAGAAGGTTCAAGAGAGGTGACTGTTTCATTTTTTAACAAGCTTGACACAGGAAAAGAACTATGCTCAGAGCCTCTGTTTCATTTTTTAACGAGCTTGCCACAGAGAAGAGAAACTATGCTCGTGGTTTTGTCCGGATCATGGCTTCCAAGAGGATAATTCTCTGGAAGGGTACCATGTCAAAGGATAAAACGTGGTCATGGCCTCCAGGAGATCTTCGCTGGATGGAAGATAATCACTTGAGAAGGAACACATGTCGAGGGCCACGATAGGAGTA
>ML783777.1:89307-101949 GCA_009831015.1 Picea engelmannii
TAAAATAAAACAAATGCGGAAACAAAACATAGAAGATACACAATACAAGAGAGACACAGATTTACGTGGTTCACCCAGTGTGGGCTACGTCCACCAGAGAAATTGCCAGGTCCTTTCTTTATTATTATCCAGCAAAATGAAGGAATACAACCTACAGCAAAACTCGCTGTAACTTCCTCTTCTTTCTCTCACAGTCTCCTCTCTCAGAATACAATACTCGACAACATACATAGCCGCAATACATTTCCCTCATAAAAGAGGGTTGCCTTCTAGGGCAAAAAACCCTAACATAATCTCTATCGTTAGATCTGCAACCTTATAATGAACGGTCCAGATTTACAATGAAATTACAATATACTTTTACAAGGCAATTTTTGCTTCGGGGGCTTCGCCCCTGAACCCCTGCTGGGGGCTCGCTTGCCCCCAGACCTCGCAGCCGGGGGGATAGCCCCCCTGGACCCCGCAGAGGGGGTACCCCCACTCTGTACTCCCCCACGTGGAAGAGTGTACATTCTTCTGGGGTGTAAATACTTCATGGGGTATAAACACGGCTGAAAGTAAAAGACCTCTAAATCAAGAAGATAATCAGGCTCCACAACCAACATTAGCTGCATTTATTCTTTAGTTTAGGAAACCTTCATCGGTGGATCGAGGCACAACCAATAAAACCAAAACCAAAAATGGTTGTTGGGCCATAATCCGGATGGGTTCCCTAATCCTAATGGTGAAAGGTCTAATTGGGACTTCTTATCGGGGGTAATCCCTATTGTTGATAAGTGGCGATTTTGCCCGCGTTAACACCTGGGTAGCCTTTAGATTATGCTTGCTCTTTGCCATATTCTCTTCAATTTCCTTTTGTTGAATAAATTATTGTCATTGATGTCAAAGGTAAGTAAGTATTCAAATAGAAATGTGACTTTAATAAATAAAAAAGTGGAAAATTTAGGTGGAAGTGGTGTTTATGTAAAAGTGGAGTAAACATGAAAATGGATTTAAAAAGAAGAAAGTAAAAGTGAAAGTGGACTTTACGTAAAAGTGGAATAAACATGGAAATGGATTAAAAAAGGTAAACGTGAAAGTGTTCATGGTATTTGCACATGAATTTAAAAACCATGGTGGTATTTTACCCATGGTATGTTAAAAAGTGAATTAAAAATACAAAAGAATGGATTGGTGTCTCTTGTAGGTCAGTGCCTACAAACAATAGAGCGGATTGATGTCTCCAGTAGGTCGATGCCTACAAATAGAAGAGGGGATTGGTGTCTCCTGTAGGTCGGTGCCTACAAACAACATAGGGGATCGATGTCTCATGTAGGTTGATGCCTACAAACAACAGAGGGGATCAATGTCTCTTACAGGTCAGTGCCTATAACTAATAGAGGGGATCAATTGCTCATGTAGGTAAGTGCCTACAAACAACAGTGGGGATTGGTATCTCCAGTAGGTTGGTGCTTACAAACATTTTTAACCGTAGGTTGGTGTCTAAAAATTAATAAAAATAAGTTTTTGTGGTTTTCTTTAGAAAGGGTTTCCATGTTCAACAGGTTCAGAGTGAGCTCGATACCGGTAGCTAAGCTAACTCAAAGACTCTTAGACTAGTTAGATATCCAATCAATCAACTAATCAACCAACTCACTAGATATCTAACACTCTATATGAGCTTAGAGCTCCTTTTTATATCTTTCACTACTGAGGAGCGCTGTCTCTTTCTGCTCTGCTCCACTCACTTGTTTGATCCAACTGTCTCACATGCTTCTAGTGCCTGCTAGTGCTCCACATAGACTCTCTCCATTAGGGAAATTCTTCATTTCCTATCTATATCATCTTCTGTCCACCTCACGTCTTCGTATGTTGTTGTCAGTAATGATTCAAGGAGATTTAACGATGATTCCTTTCTTGATTCTGGCAGGCATCTTCTTGGAATCCGGTGCAACTAACAAAACTCAGACCAATGCACACTTGGTAGTCTTTACACTTGGCATGCTACTGGAAAAACTAAGTCCGATGCGCACTTTATGACATTCCTCATGCATTTCCTTAGGTGTGCACAAAAATATGGAATGAGCATGCTCAACTTCGTTTGTGCACACGCACAAAATTGAACCCAAAACATTGGGTGCCAACAATCCCCCACCATTATTATCTAGCTCGTCCTTGAGCCAACTATTGCAGTTCTAAAGGTGGATAGCCAGAGTAAGACAAAATCATCGTTCGACAAACCAAATTGTTTGTATGGCCAGACTTGAGTAAGAGAAAATCATCAAAGCAAGTTGTAGTGGTAATTCGACTAAGGTCCATGTATCATTGATGCAAGCCGCATTGTGAATAATGGAATTAGCATTCATGCATCCAAATTCTCCCTTTAGAACCTTCATTGGTGTCTGTGGAGAGGAATAATGGATTTTTTTAAGGCTCCCCACTAGGCACTGGGCATTGAAAATAATTAAGGCGCAACCTAGAGAGAGTATCCTTTTCCACCCATCTAATGGTTTTAGGATGACCATGCTGAGCTATTAACCCTAATTGATCTACTAGAGAAAGGAGGTGGATATGAGGGAGGAAATGAAAGAAGGGGGATGACCAATGGTTGTGTGGAGATGTGTAAGCCACAACGGTGTAGACGTAGGAGGTAGAGCTATGATTGCTTCATTATGGTTTATGAATGTTAGAAATAAAAAGATAGCCTTATACTGATTCACCCCTCCTCTCAGTATAAGTGTGTGCTCAACTATTGGTATCAAAGTTGGTTTCTTCGAAAATAGTCTAAGCACTGGAACATAGATCTCGGGAGCACACATGGTCGATTAGGAAGGTTTCTCTACAAACAAGGCTTTGTTGTTCGACAAAACAAACTATGCCTTCTAGAGTATGAGGATGCGAACCTATCTAATGGATCTTGGTTTTGATATTTCACAATCATTCATGACTGGTTATATAGCCCCAAAAAATCCACCAATAGATACGGTCAGGAAAAAGTCTAGTGAAAATGATGCAAAAGCCATGAACACCATCTTGTGAGGACTGTCAGAATTAGAGTTTTTCAAAGTAATGGATTGCAAATCAACGGAATAAATTTTGGACAAACTTCAAAACATCCATGAAGGTGATGACAAGGTCAAGAAGGATACGCTCCAAAGTCATAGAAGACAGTTCGAGAGTTTGAAGATGAAAGAGGAAGAAAACGTTGCAACATGTCTCCTTCGTGTGGACGAAATTTTCAACACCATCAGAGGACTTGGTGAAACAATTGCATAACCAATGATTGTGCAAAAGATGTTAAGGTCACTCCCATTAATTTTTTATGCCAAAGTCTCCACAGTTGAGGAAATGAAGGATCTTTATAAATTAATAATGGATGAATTGCATGGGATCCTCACTGCATATGAAATGAAGATTGAAAAGGAAAAACCATAAAAAAGGGAAGCAACTTTCAAATCCTCAAAGAAGATGAAGAACAAAGAGCACAAATTAAGCAATTGTTCTAGCTCTGAATTAGATGCAGAGGAAGCAAATTTTGTGAGAAAACTCAAAAAGGGATCTGGAAAATACAAAAGTAAGTTGCCCTTTAAATGATTTAAATGTGGAAAAGTAGGACATTTTTCTACTAAGTGTCCATATGCAAAAAATTAAAGTAGTGATAATGAAGAAGACTATAATGTAAAGATAAAACATCATCAACACAAAAATAGCCACAAATAGAACAAGCATGAAAAGAAGAAGAACTCTTACAAGCAGAAGAAGAGTGTAATGTACCCCAAAATTTCCAATTGATTTTGTTTTTATTAGGTGCATTAAAAATCCTTTGTTCTGTTATACTTGATCAGTTTGTAATTAAAACATTTCTGTCGGAAGACGACGTGTACTTATTTTTATTATCCGTAAATGAAATAATGTGATTACCCTTTCCATGTAACTCATGCTTATTCTTATTACTCAAACCCTGTGTTAATTTATGTCAAACAAGTTGAAGTGGAGTCTCTCCAAAACCCAATGAGCGATTCATGACCATAAGGTCTTGAGTAACTCTAGTTTACAAGCTCTTATTTGTATTCTTATTTTCGCTATGACCATACCAAACAATCCATTTTCTGATTTCATTATGACCATACCAAACAATCCATTTTCCTTTCTTTATTCTAACCCCTTACACAATTTATGTAACAAGAACTTAATAAAACATTGCTATCATGTACGACCCATTATTATAGTTGTTTTCTATATCCAAGGCAACATATTACTTGATTTGAGTTTACTAGGGCGCATATGAATGCAAGTCCTACCTGAAGGTTTTACTCTTGGTCGCATATGATCCCCTTGCAACGTCCATACTTAACTGAATGCACATCTTCCCATGGTGGTTGGCGGGTCTTAACACACAACCCTGATCAACGACAGGGTCACCCGAGTACATAATCTAACACTGGGATTTGAAGCCCACCTGGCGCGACATGTCACCACCCTAAAAATTACTGTCCATCATGGAAGCCACATGGTTTCATGACAGGGATTCGCACTAACAGGGTTAGTGGTTCGATTCAATGCGTAGTTATCCTTGTCCATAAAAAAATTATTAATTGCTCTGGTAGAGAGATATGAGGTTCTTCCTGTGCTATACAGTTCTAGGTTGTCGTGACCAATAAGGATATGCCATGCACACATGTAGACATGGTCTGAGTTCTACATGCTTCCATCTCCATTACTCTTGCAATACATGAGCCACTCAGGTAACTAAAGATTCATTTCTCCTTTGTGCATTTCGAAAAAATCGCTCTGCGTTAGCTTCTGCAGCCCTACTCTGTGTGTAACCACCGACGTCGAGGGGGTTCTTTGCTCTGCATAGGAGAGAAGACATTACACATTTGACTGATTCACTTCTTTACCAGGTATGTTTACCAAAACTCCATTGCTCGAGTTAACTGTAGGATGTAAGGAAGTGTTGTTCGTATTTTGAGCTTGTCTCTGTAACTATTTCTTTAAGATTGCTGGTTGGGCCTTCATTCTTGCTACTCTTACTTTCCAGAATACTTCTATCCATGCTCTGTATAAAAACCATATTTCTGACTCGAGGTGACTTATGGTTTGTCTCTCCTGTGAGGATAACCTTTCGCTGTTCAAGGGTTTTCATTTATTTGTAAGCCATTTTACACATGCGGTTTTCTTGATTCAGGGAAATCCTGAAATGTTATTAGGTTTCATCCTCAGTTGTTTCTTTAATAAAATAGATTGACATTTTATTGGTAATACACAGGGTGCACCTATCGCCGAGCTCTTCTTTGATTAAAGGAAAAACTGTTATGGTGATCCCAAAATCCCATTGTAAGCGTCCTGTGTAAGTAACTGAGCACTAGAGATTTCTTGTGGACTATTATATGTATCTCTACAATCGTTAGGAAAATGAGGAGGCATGAAAGTTTGACCCCCTCGGTACTTAAGGTCGAGAAGGTATCTCCTTGGACTGACTAGGTTTTATATCGTTGAGCCACGGTGCCAGATTATAAGGATAATACTTGTGCTTGAAACACGACTATTCTTTCCCCTCTTGCTCGTAGGTAGAGATCTGTCTGTGGTCCACCTCTATCTAACTTTCGCATAGGAGGTCACGGTCATGAGAGCTCTCTATTGAAGGAAAATAACTTAAATTTTCTAGGTTTTAAATTCCGGAACAAAATTCATCCTAACACTCCTATTCTTGAGATCTGTGGTTAAGATAGGGTAAAAAGAAATATTTCGGGTTCCATTTTAAAAGCTTAGTTCTTGTCTACGTGTTGTTGTCATCAAATTGTAAGTTTCAGTGTGATGACACCAGTATCCCGTAACCCTATTTGTACTCTTTGATCTGGAAAATTATGTGGTTAATCAATCGAATTCTCACTTTATTAGCATAAAAGAGATTTGAGTGACCAGAATCTCGTTTTCCTGTATGTATTCTTCTTTATTATAAAACTATGGTATTAAGAGGATATTATCTCTCAAACTCTATGGAACAAATGTTATACTATGCGTCCTTTATAATTTCGGTTATGCAATACATATATGAATGTTCTGTCTACTAGTGCGTTTTGCGTAAATATTTTAGGTTCGTTCGGTTGCAAGACTAATGATGGGACCTCTGTTTCTAATGCGAGGGTACTCATCAGACAATTCAAATCTCACTCCTCCCCTTCAGGCTATGAACCATTCTCTCAGCATTGCTGAAGGAGAAAGAACACCCTACACCAACTCAAGCTAACTGTTGACCTGGTGTTGTTTTCCTTAATAATACGTTTCATGATTTCTTTCTGCATTTGCTTGCTCTTTCAAATCAAATTTTCGCTGTTTTACTAGCTTCTTGAAAATTAATTTTGTATCTATTTATTTTTCGATTCTTCACAAACCTATTTACTAATTCCCTTTATTCATTGCAGGACTTGGATATTTTTGTGGTCAAAATATTCGGCTATCGCCAGGCTCGAAAAAGGTATTCGAGTTTCGTTTTTCAGAATCTTAATCTAAGTTTCGAGGTTCCACTCGCTACGGTACAAAGTTCCGCAGTAGGGTTCTGTTATTGTGATAAATTTGATACCAAGCTTCCAAGGTTAGATGGTTTGCTCGTAAATTCAATTTTGAACAAAGAAGACATAGGGAAAACCCTAGATTGAAAAACAATCTCACTAATTAAAGGTTATGACTGCATATATTGTATAGAGTTCAAGGACTCATTTAAGTATTGTACCGACTCTATAATAGGTAATAGGTAATATGTTTTATGTATTTATGTCGTTGGATATTTACTTATGAGATTATAAGAATGGAAAGTACTTTAACCTTCTGCTACACTTAATACAATCAAATTTAATGAAGAATACTTGTACTAGTCAATAGATATTTCTCTGTGTATTAGATATTCTTATAGCATGGAAATACGTATGGTAGCAACATATATACACATTTCAATTCTGATATTCACTCAAGGTTTCGTTGGTGAGTACAATTTAAATATACTTCAAGCATATATCTATACATACAGATACAAACTACAGATATGGTATATGTTCTATTTATCACAGTAATACTTCTGTGCAGGTTATATTTATTGAAATCTATAAACACATACACTGGTATTTCCTGTAGATCTATACTTAAGGATAGTCAACCTATAGCCATCTGAAATAAATTTAAGCATGTTTATACTTAAATCTATATACATGCTTATGCCAAATCTCCCTAATATCAACAACAAGATCGAACTGATATCACATTCACCAATAGCTATCACACATAGTAGATTCTTAGTTCTACTCACTGATAAACTCAAACTTTAAAAAAAATCTTATTCTACAATTCATTTCATTCTGCCAGTCAGCATCCAGTAAAACAATTCAATGAAACAATAAGTAGAGGTACATATCTGAACAAAGTGTTGGGACAACAAATGGAACAACCAAGTTCCACCCAACCATAGAACAAGACAACCAATCTACTTGCTCCATTCACCCCCTAGCCTGACCATGAATCCATGAGGGCGAACTCCAAAACTCCTCCTTAGCTATCGTCCTCTTTCAGAATCAGAAAAATTCTCATTGCCTCACACTCAGAAACCAGTGCTCATAACAATAAGTGATATTCCTCTCCTTATCATACTAGGCAACATCTTGCCTCCTCCCATATGCTATATATGCAGAAGCATCTTGTGCCTAGGTCTTTTCCCCCTTGGTAATTTTTGCAACTTTACAGAACACTGATTTTCAGGGGCTGCCAATGGCCAAATCCCTGATTTTCCACTTTTAAAATTCAGCCCTGAGGTAGTTCAAACATGTTCCCCACTCATGGAGTCATGGTCCACTGATTTCACCCTGGCTGTTCCATTTGTCTCTCAGCAATAACTATAAAAATATGTGTTTCTTACAAGTGTCATAGTCAAAGAGTTGGTTGGGAAAATCAAATCTTTGCCCAACAGTCACAATAATAAATTACATTTAATTAAATTCCAAATTCAGAATTTCCATAAATGGCAATAATTTTCCAAATTCGAATTTTCCAAAAACAGAAATAAATTCCTAAGTGTATTCAAAATGTAATAATAATTTATTTTTGGGGATATTACAAAGAGCATCTGCTCAAAAGGGGTCAGTGACTAGTCTGAAGAAAGCAGTGAAAGTAGCACCGTTAGTGATAGAGAAGAAAATCTCTTTATGACAATTGAAACAAAGATTGATGAAGACAAAGAAATTACGGATTCAAAAGAAGAGGAAAATGATGGAACATATGGGTAAGTGGATTGTTGGCGTTCTCCTTTGGGGCACGCTTGCGCACATATTGTCCTTATTAATGCTAGGGTGTTTTAGAGCGAGGGTTCATCCAGAGTTTTCCAACAATACCCCCAAAGCACCGACATATCAATCCTTGTTCAAGGCCGAGAAAGGTCTCACCCGAGATGCAAAGATGATTAGAGAGGCCATAAGGTCTTGTGATAGGAATGAAGGATTAAACACATGAAACACTACTGCAATTGACATCCATGTAACTCAGGTTTGATAAACTATTTGGGACTAAGAATTAAAAATACACACACACATATTCAACTCATTCATAACAGACACATATTGGATCATAAATGCCATAGCTTTATTAGTGGAATTATTCCTTCACGTCAGAGATATATAGTGTGCTGCACAACTGCTTATGACGACCACAAAACTTAATATCATTACTATATAAAAAATTTGAAATACAACATAATGCACCATGCACATTGCATTAGGACTTAGACACACTAAAGACACATGAATATATTCAAAACATCATAGGATTACAACAGTCTTAGAGTGAGCTCGATACTGGTAGCAAAGCTAAATCAAAGTCTCTTAGACTAGTTAGATAGCCAATCAATAGACTAATCAACCAACTCAGTAGCTATCTAACACTTGATATGAGCTTAGATCTCCTTTTTATATCTTTCACAACTGGGGAGCACTGTCTCTTTCTACTCTGCTCCACTCACTTGTTTGATTCAACTTCCTCACATGCTTTTGGTGCCTGCTAGTGCTCCAAGAAGACTCTCTCCATTAGGGGAAATCTTAATTTCCTGCCTATATCATCTTCTGTTTGCCTCATGTCTTCTTATGCTATTGTCAATAATCATTCGGGGAGATTTACTGATGATTCCTTTCTTGATTCTGGCGGGCATATTCTTGGAATCCGGTGCAACTAACAAAACTTGGACCAACACACACTGGGTAGTCTTTACACTTGGCGTGCTAGTGGAAAAACTCATTGCAATGCGCACTTTCCGACATTCCTCATGCATTTCCTTAGGAGTGCACACAAATATGGAATGAGAGTGCACAACTTCATTTGTGCGCACACACAAAATTGAACCCGAAACATTGGGTGCCAACAATCCCCCAACATTATTATCTAGCTCGTCCTTGAGCCAACCGTTGCATTTCTAAAGGCGGATATACAGAGTAAGAGAAAATCATCGTTCGACAAACCAAATTGTTTGTATGGCCGGAACTGAGTAAGAGAAAATCATCAAAGCAAGTTGTAGTGGTAATTTGACTTAGGTCCATGTATCACTAATGCAATCCACATTGTGAAGAATGGAATTAGAGTGAATGCAGCCAGAGGCTCCCTTTGGAACCTTCGCTGGTGTCTGTGGAGAGGAATAAAAGATTTTCTTAAGGCTCCCCACATGCACTGGGCATTGAAAAGAATTAAGGTGCTGCCTAGAGAGAGTATCCTTTTCCACATGTCTAATGGTTTTAGGATGACCATGTCGAGCTATTAGCCCTGATTGCTCTACTAGAGAAAGGAGGTGGATATGACGGAGGAAGTGAAATAAGGGGAACAACCAATGGTTGTGTGGAGATGTGCAAGCCACAACGGTGTAGATGTCGGAGGTAGAGCTATGACAAGAGATGGAGCCATGAGGTATTGAAAAGATATATGAAGCATGGTATGGGTTGGACGTTGAGGTGCTTCTTATCAACAAAGGGGATGAATTATGGGATCATTTAGTGGGGGGGATGGGTAAGTGAGTAGTGTGGCGGTTTTTCCAAAGAGTTGTTTGTACAACGTTAGGAGGTGGAAGAACTAGAGTGTGGGAATGATCCAAGATTTTTTGTGAGAACTTTCTCTACAAAAATCTACAATGATGATCTTTTACTAACGATTAATTTCATGTGAACACGAGCACATAATTTCTAAGTATTTCATATGAACATGAGCAAAATTGTCATAATTATGTGCATATGTGTAATTAAATCTCTACTTAATCAAGCGATAATGCAATCAAAACTCACACATATAATTTGACACCCATGTGATAATGGAGTTCACCAGATTCTTTTGGTTACATCTCCAGATCCACTTGGAGTACGAATTGCTTTATTTTCCTTCCTATAGCAAGGGATAAAACCTTCTCACAAAATGTGGCACATGCTCCATAAAGGGCTCAAAACCCAGAGTAAACTTCTATTATACAAAGAGAACTTAAGGCTCTCACATAAGTGACACTTCTTCAGACACCAGAAGGACTAAATTCCTTTCTTGCAAGCTCTCTTGAGCTCTCTCTCCAATATCCATAAAGGGATGACCCCCAGAGCTTACATATGGAGTTTATATAGTTTCCTTAACTCCATAATTCCAGGAGACAAGATCCACAAATTTAAGATCTAATAACAACTCGAGGAAAAAATGAGAAATAATATCAAACAAACCTAGGAGACTCTTAACCTCCCCTTGAGACTAGGAAACTACTTGGGATATAATGAGGAAGAATCCCAAACCAATTCATGAGACTACCAACTTCCCCTTAAAACTAGGAAACTAATTTGTGAGGTGGATTCTCACACTTAATTTAATTTCCCTTTTTCAAATTAAATGAAAAATACACGAGTAATTCTAGTCACTTCAAGTATTTCTCATTTTCCCAATATGAATGAATAATACATGAGCTTCTCACACTCATTTAAATTATTAATCATTTAAAAAATTTAAATGAATCATTCATGAGCATTAATCATTCTTTGTCACCTATCATTAATCAACATTTTAATGATCTTCTCCATGGTGTGAAAAGTAATAATTCCCCGTGTGGAGATATTCTTGGATCATACCTCCCCATAAAAAGAACTTTTGGTCCTCCAAAAGTATAGAGAGGAACTGTAACTTGAATGTCCCACAACTATTTTTACCAACTTCTAGGAAGATTCTTAGACTCCACGATGCACTTCCGCATTGTTCGATCTGTATATCAAATGTCTCTGAAAAACCACACCATTCTTCTCCTTCACCTTTGTTCCATGTTTCCTATCTGAAGAAAGTGGTGGGACAAAATTGCAGGGTCCAATCCATCCTTTCATAATTAGATGAAGAAGGCTCCCTTTGGCTCTAACTAGAAGCAGTCCTCAATCACCATAAACGTCAGCTGTGTGGAATAATTATCAAGGAAGTGTTGATCAAGTGGAAGGACACATCACTAGAGGATGTGACTTGGGAACCAATGACCATACTCCAACAATTTCTGCACTTGCATCCTTGAGGATAAGGATGCTTTTGAAGGGGGAGGGCATGTTAGGATCCAATCCTAACCCCTCTCCATGGGTCATTAGTTAGTAGGATATGTCTTCTATGTAATAAAGGAAAACTTTAGTTAATAAGGCCTGGTAAATAAATGAAAATAAGTCAATGTAAGAAGACCTAATAAAAGCTTCCACTTCTAGAGATATCTTTCTCTAGAAGTTTCCTTAGAAGGTAGAATTAGTGTAAATAAGAGTAGGAGGAATTGGATGTTTTTGTCTTGGAGATCATTGTAATAGAGATTTTCTCTGTTGGAGGTTGTTCCCTCGAAGAGGCAAGTGAATATTGCTATTATTAATAAAGGTTCTCTTTCTAGTGTTATTCTGGTATTGTTTTGGATATATCATTATTGTTATGTCGTTGCTTGCTAAATATTTATGTTCTGCATATTATATTACATTTGGAATATTGCAAAGTCCCCCTGTTTACACCGGAGGAATTCGTTCAAAGTCCTCTGGTGAAAACCAAGGAGTTCTCACAAAATCCTCCTAAACCATCGAAGGAGTTCCCACTAACTCGTCTGAAAGAGGGACAAGACCCTGCAAAACTACCTTTCATATTTTGGCCATAATTTTTGATTCACGTCTCTGTTTTGCGCATTATTTATATAGTTGGAAAGGTATTTCCGATATATACAACTTCATAGTTATATTGTTAAATTTTTAATAATGTACCAAGGCAAGTGTTTCTCTTCCCTAGGCGCCCAAGGGGAGAAATTGCCGAAAATGGGTCTTAGTCAAATTAATTTGTGAGATGCAAATTAAAAGATAACTTTATGATTAAAGTGAGGGTGAGTGAAGAGACACAAAATATCAGCCACCCATATAATCTAATCTCAGCTATTAGATTAGAAAACTCCTCACCTTCCCTCATGAAGTTGATTAAGGCAAATGGGCGCATCCATTCTTGGAGAGGAGAAATCTTGGTGAGATGCTAAGAGGCTCTTGGTGAGATGCCAAGAGCAAGAGAAGAAGAAGGAGAAGAAATCTTGGTGAGAGGCCAAGAGGCTTTTTGGTGAGATGCCAAGAGCAAGAGGAAGAAACAACAGTCTTGTTGAGAGAACAAGAGAGGAGCTGAAGA
>ML783777.1:115341-132341 GCA_009831015.1 Picea engelmannii
GTTTTTCCAAAGAGTTGTTTGTACAACGTTAGGAGGTGGAAGAACCAGAGTGTGGGAATGATCCAAGATTTTTTGTGAGAACTTTCTCTACAAAAATCTACGATGATGATCTTTTACTAACAATTAATTTCATGTGAACACGAGCACATAATTTCTAAGCATTGCATATGAACATGAACAAAATTGTCATAATTATGTGCATATGTGTAATTAAATCTCTACTTAATCAAGCGAGAATGTAATAAAAAATCACATATATAATTTGACACCCATGTGATAACGGAGTTCAATAGACTCTTTTGGCTACATCTCCATATCCGCTTGGAGTACAAATTTCTTTATTATCCTTCCTATAGCCAGGGATAAAACCTTCTCACAAAATGTGGCACATGCTCTATAAAGGGCTCAAAACCCAGAGTAGCCTTCTATTATACAAAGATAACTTAAGGCTCTCACATAAGTGACACTTCTTCAGACACCAGAAGGACTAAATTCCTTTCTTGCAAGATCTCTTGAGCTCTCTCTCCAATATCCATAGAGGGATGACCCCCAAATCTTACATAAGGAGTTTATATAGTTTCCTTAACTCCATAATTCAAGGAGACAAGATCCACAAATTTAAGATCTAATAACAACTCAAGGAAAAAATGAGAAATAATCTCAAACAAACCTAGGAGACTCTTAACCTCCCCTTGAGACTATGAAACTACTTGGGATATAATGAGGAAGAATCCCAAACCAATTCACAAGACTACCAACTTCCCCTTAAAACTAGGGAACTAATTTGTGACGTGGATTCTCACACTTAATTTAATTTTCTTTTTTCAAATTAAATGAAAAATACACGATTAATTCCAGTCACTTCAAGTATTTCTCATTTTCCCAATCTGAATGAATAACACATGAGCTTTTCACACTCATTTAAAGTATTAATCATTTTTACAATTTAAATGAATCATTCATGAGCATTAATCATTCTTAGTCACCTATCATTAATCAACATTTTAGTGGTCTTCTCCATGGTGTGAAAAGTAATAATTCCATGTGTGGAGATCTTATTGGATCATACCTCCCCATAAAAAACACTTTTGGTCCTCCAAAAGTATAGAGAGGAACTATAACTTGAATATCACGCAATTACCTTTACCAACTTCTAGGAAGATTCTTACACTCCACGATGCACTTCCGCACTGCTCGATCTGTAAAACAAATGTCTCTTAAAATCCACACCATTCTTCTCCTTCACCTTTGTACTTTAGAACGAGGATGTCGATGCCAACACTTGCATCAATGAAAATCTGTAGCTGATTCCTTGATCTGCATAACAAATGTCTCTGAAAAGATGTACCCTTCTTCTTCTTCACCTTTGTACTTCAGAATGAGGATGCCAATGCCAACACTTGCATCAATGCAAATATGTAGCTGACAATACATGATATTAATTTGTAAGATTCAAGGCAATACCATACTTTCCAAGAGTTTATAAAACACTCATGGACAAGTTTACAATGATTGCTCAATAGGCCTTAGGCAAAAATAATGCCTCTCACTCAAAAATGGCTATAGGACCCATTACAATGTTCCCAACAAGGCTTAACCAAGTTCTAGGCATAGGACAAAATGCCTCTCACTCTCCTAATCACTTTAAGAGTGGTTACAAAAGTTTTACAATGTTTCATCATCATATTAAGGCTAATGCCATAGAAATGCACCATTAAAATTATGGAAGACCTTCATGTTACTGATTCTAGACAGTGTGCTATGTGAAAGGATGAATTTGAAGTGAGCACCAGGGTAAGACAAATGCCCTATAATTATATGCACCATTCTATTTGCATTCTTCCGTTGCTTGAAAAACATAATTCTTGTCCAGTTTGTCCATACAAATGATGTGAAGTATGAGCAGGTTTGCTTCCCTGGATATAAAATGAGTAATGGTGAGTTGAGGAAAAAATTCGATATTGCAAATCTGACCAAGGGATGTCTGTACAAGATGGAGATCGATGCTAATAAGAAACTGAAACAAAAGACTTCAATAATTTTATTATTTCCTGCAGGTGCATATGATTCTCCTTGGAAATTGAAAATGCAATTAGTCTTGACTAGAATGGATTTGCCATAAAAAAACACGACTCCCTTGCTTGCTCTTCTCTTGGCTTTAGGAGGAGGAAGATTGGTTGACCCCATATTTACAAGCCACATAGGAAACATGCATTGGTTCACTTTTCATCACACCAGAAGGTTCTACACAAGATTGAGACAATCTGAGTTGTTTGACATTCTAGTAGCCTGTAAAACCTCAGTGTTTCTTTTACTCCCATATTCCTCTACTCGGCTTCATGATATGCATATTCATATTGCACTTCATGAAATCAAGAGGGGTTACATCCATCTGAATGAGACCACCTTTATTTTTTATTTTTTATGGAAAAGTAGATTTCGAAACCAATCTCACCCCAAAATTCACAAAACTCCATTAGAGTTTAGTTTCACTTTTTAAGAAGCGATCTATCCCCATATTTTTCTTATGCATATGAATTCAATATTTGATTTTCACTAATGGAAACACACATACAATGCATGATGACAACGCTAAGCTATGCAAAAATGCTACCCATTTCTCATCGAACCAATTTAAAGGACCTTCTTCTTGCAACTGTGCTTCTTCACGCATCGGTTCAGGAACATTGATTACATGTTCTGCCATCTCCTTTGTAGCCTCCTTCTACATAGGTTCTTGCATGGGCTTCTTGTTTGGTGTGTGACGAAGCTCATTGTGGAGCATCCAACATTTCCTAATCCAGTGACCCCTCATTTTGTAGTGAGTGCAATAGTTGGGTGACTTCATGTCTGTCTCACCTTCATTGTGAGGAGTTTTTTTCTTCCAATACTTTGCAATACTCTTGTTGTGGCAAGATTTTCGAGGACACTATGATTTCCTCCATAATCTCTTGCTAGATTCATCAATTTCAAAAAGTGATGTGCCATCATTTTTCTTAGATGGTGTTGATGATGATTTCAATTTTTTGTTTGAAGAATCCTATGGTTCTAGTTGTTTTTAACATTCTCCTTCAACATACCCCAATCTTGCAAACCGTGGCCTTCCTACAACCTCTAGTGGTTGAATGATGCCTTGGACATTAATACTAAGGCCTCCTCCTTTGTACCCCATCTTCCTCAACAACTTCAAGCCAATGCCCTTGGTGTGCCTTTAAAAAAATCCAAAAAATGCATCATCATCAATAAGGGAAGGAATTGAACATGGATAATTCTTTACCTCCATTCATGTTTGTGACACTTGGTCATCTTCCTGAAGTTTGGCCAACTGCTCCTCTTGGTTGGATGAAGCTATAGATGAGGCTTCTAGGAAACCACCTTGGTTATCTGGTGACTGGTGATCATCCTCTATTATCTGACAATATGTACAACCATAAACACTTTCATGACAAGAACCATAACTAGTATACTGGTCACGGCCACAAGTTGGTCTCGTCTTGGATGGACTCTTTGCTGCCTCTATCATGGAGCACTCTCCAACTTGCTCCTCCATAATATTATCTAACATGAGTCTCAATTTATGCTTCTCATCCTATGCAACTTGTAGAATCCTTCCAAGCTATGGATTCTCTACTTGAATGCATTGGTTGATTTCTTCAAACTCTTTAAATGTCGCTCGCTTTAATCCTTTTCCCATGGTGATATTTGTAAATGTGTTGAACATGAAAAGAATAGATCCAGCTGGAAAATACCACACACATTTGCAAAGATAAATTGAGAAACAAGAAGCAAGAGATAAATAATAAAAGAATTCTCATTAACCGTGATGAATAATGAATAATTTACACATGATATACTATGTATAACTCAATCAATGCACACTGGAGGAGAACCAATGCACCATAGTGGTGGTCTAAAGTGATATGGACACACACCAACAATTACGGGAGTGAACTGCCACCTAGTCTAGTCTCTCAGGAAGTTATAGGAGTGAACTGCCACCTAGTCTAGTCTCTGAGGCAGTTACTGGAGTGAACTGCCACCTAGCTGAGTTAACTAGTCAACTAGTCTTCAATTAACTAACTGAAACAAAGTGTAGTGATGAGCAGATCAAGGAATCAAGGTAATGCACTAGTCTAGTGATGAAACCAAGGCTAATGTGCATTATCATGGTGATGATCCCAATGTTGCATGGTGACAAAACCAATGCAACATTTAGACTCAACTCAACTAGTCAAATTGAAGTGTCAACTAAAGAGAATATTCTCCCCTAAACTTTGTTGATTTTTCAATAAGTAAGGTTAAGCATGAAGTTCATTCCATTTTAACATTTAACCATAACCATTAATGTTGCAACAACCAAGATCACAAGAAGAAGCACCATGCACAAGAACACAAGAAGTATCATGGGAAACCCTTCTCAACAAGGGAAGAAAACCCAACCAAATCCTTTGCTATATTCTTCAAGAGAAATACCTTCACCACCAAGAAAACCTAGCACACAAGAGGGTGCTTAAACCCTAGAAGACTAGTGCCCAAGAGAGGTGCACACTTTTCCCAAGAAGGTGTACTTGCTGAAATTTCCAAACTCACATGAAAGATATGATTCCTCAATGGGGAATTTACCTTTACTTATATTAACCTGAACCTGTCAACAAAAGTGTCTATTGGAACAACAGGGCCAACCTCACTAGCTTATAATATAATTAATATTAACCATATTAATTATCTTTTACATTAATTACCAGTCACATTAAGGTGGGGCCGACCTGTACCCTTTACATTACAATTAGGGTTACATGCATGTCTGACTCTTGAACAATATAGCAAGGGATCTTATACACCCACTAGTTCTCATCCACTAGGGGCACATCCATAGGGATGTCCATATCTCTGGCTCACTGCATTACATAGAAGAACCACTTCTTCACTAGTGCTCAGCCACTAGGATCACGTTCATCTGTGCTCGTTCATAGGCACGCCCACTCAACATATCTTCTTTCCCACTGCATTACACATGAGAGTCATCTGGAGTTTCTCGTCAACTCTTCTACTCTGAGGAGGCTAATACATCATCTTCATTTCTATTCTCATGACGATGCAACCAACACTTTGGGATTTCACACGTTCACCTTGTGCTCAACCACATGCACGTCCAACTCTGCAGATCACCTTTCTCACTGCGTTACACAGGAGAAACATCTGGAGTTCTTCTCAACTCTCTATATGGACGAGGTCATCTCTACGTTCCGGCTCTGTCTCAGATATGAACCACACACCCTTCTTAGGGGCTTTCTCTCAGGTTTGTAAGCTAGAGAATATCTCACATTGCTGCAATGATCCACATCTTAGAGGTTTGTAAGATGAAGAATGTCTCACATAGCTGCAATCATCAACACTCCCTCTCAGCTAGGGAGGAATTCTTTATCATGCCAAGTCTCACATGAATGTACTTTGAACTTTGTCTTGGCTGGAGTCATCAACACTCCCTCTCAACTAGGGAGGCATTCTTCACCAAGTTAGTTTTATGAAGATGTCTGCAATCTGCTCATGTGTAGGAAGGTACTGCATGTGTACGATTTTCCTCTGCATCATATCTCCGATATAAGGATATTTCATCTCATCGTGTTTTGATCCATCAAGAAATACTGGGTTCTCAAGGAGCTTTACGCATGACTCTTAGTTATCATCATATGATCCATCTTATGGTTAAGTAAATCTGTCAGAATCTTGTGAAGCCACATTGCTTCACACACTCGATGCTATAGACTCTGCCTCTGTGGTACTCAAGGTCACAGAGTTCTATTTCCTGCTGTATCAGGAAACCATGGCAAAATTTTGGTCCTCCAAAAGTATAGAGAGGACTGTAACTTGAATGCCCTGCAACTACCTTTACTAGCTTCTAGGAAGATTCTTACACTCCACGATGCACTTCCGCACTGCTCGATCTGTATAACAAATGTCTCTGAAAAGCTGCACCATTATTCTCCTTAACCTTTGTACTTCAGAATGAGGATGTCGATGCCAACACTTGCATCAATGCAAATCTGTAGCTAATTCCTTGATTTACATAACAAATGTTTTTGAAAAGCCGCACCTTTTTTCTCCTTCACCTTTGTACTTCAGAATGAGGATGTCAATGCCAACACTTGCATCAATGCAAATATGTAGTTGACAATACATGATCATAGTTTGCAAGATTCAAGGCAAAACCATACTTTCCAAGAGTTTATAAAACACTCATGGACAAGTTTGCAATGATTGCTCAATAAGCCTTAGGAAAAAATAATGCCTCTCACTCAACAATGGCTATAGGACCCATTACAATGTTGCTAACAAAGCTTAACAAAGTTTTAGGCATAGGACAAAATGCCTTTCACTCTCCTAATCACTTTAAGAGTGGTTAGGAAAGTTTTACAATGTTTCAATCATCTTAAGGCTAATGCCATAGAAATGCACTAGTGGTTAGACTCTATGGTCTCAAACTTCACTACAATATAATGTGCATACTGCAAAATTATAAAAATGGCTTTCAAATTTGATCATGCCTCATCTCATGAGTTTTACGCTCACACAGAAACATCAACAACCCCCTTTAAATGGTGACTTACACTAGCACAGACAAAGAACAAATGGGAACTTCACTCTGTTTGATCCGTGGTCGAATTGTTGGAGGTTTCGAGTCAAATCGATGCGAATATCACTGCAAACCCAAAATGAAAATTGATGGACATAACACTTTCTGGCAAAAACCCTAAACTCGAACCATTGTGCCAGCAATGTCCTTTCACCCATTCTAGCACCGTAATCTCTTGCCATGATTGTCAGTTTTGAAGCACTCAACATTCAACATGCAAATTTACCCCAAGCCAGCGAGAACAAACAGGCACAAAACCTGTTGAAGATTTTATTGCCCACGAAATCACGGAGAAAGAAACCTCCAAATTGTACAGTAATTTGGTACCTGGCACGTCAATTATGGCTATCATGGATCAAATCTTGAAATATACGAACAACAAAATGAAAACACCACGAACCTGTAGTTCGAAAACACGTGATCAACGCCAGAATTGGAGGCATTGGATTGCTGGTCGATTTCATTAGCTACTTTTATGCTTGGCATAAAGAAGATGATCTGACACCTAATCTTTCATAGGAACAATGCCCACCATTAAAATTATGCAAGACCTTCATGTTACCGATTCTAGACAGTGTGCTGTGTGCAAGGATGAATTTGAAGTGGGCACCAAGGTAAGACAAATGCCCTGTAAAAACATATGCACCATTCTGTTTGCACCATATGACAATATATGCACCATTCTGTTTGCATTCTTCCGTTGCTTGAAAAACATAATTCTTGTCCAGTTTGTCGATACAAATGATGTGGAGTATGAGTATCCATGGATATAAAAGGAGTAATGGTGAGTTGAGGCAAAAATTCGATATCGCAAATCCGACCACAGGATGTCTGTACAAGCTGGAGATCGATGATGATAAGAAACTGAAACAAAGAGTTCAATAATTTTATTATTTCTTGCAGGTGCATATGATTCTCCTTGGAAATTGAAAATGCAATTAGTCTTGACTAGAATGGATTTGCCATCAAAAAAACATGACTCCCTTGCTTGCTCTTCTCTTGGATTTATGAAGAGGAAGATTGGTTGACCCCATATTTACAAGCCACATAGGAAACACGCATTGGTTCACTTTTCTTCACACCAGAAGGTTCTACACAAGATTGACACAATCTGAGTTGTTTGGCATTCTAGTAGCCTGTAAAACCTCAGTATTTCTTTTACTCCCATATTCCAGTACTCGGCTTCATGATATGCATCTTCATTTTGCACTTCATGAAATCAAGAGGGGTTACATCCATGTGAATGAGACCACCTTTTTTTTTTAATGGAAAAGTAGATTTCGAAACCAATCTCACCGCAAAATTCACATAACTCCATTAGAGTGTAGTTTCACTTTTTAAGAAGCGATCTATCCCCATAATTTTCTTATGCATATGAATTCAATCTTTTTTCATGCTTTTCACTAATGGAAACAAGCATACAATGCATGATGGCAACACTAAGCTATGTAAAAATGCTACCCATTTCTTACCGAACCAATTTAAAGGACCTTATTCTTGCAAGTGTGCTTCTTCATGCATCGGTTCAGGAACATTGATTACATGTTCCACCATCTCCTTTGCAGCGTCCTTCTACATAGGTTCTTGCATGAGCTTCTTGTTTGGTGTGCGATGAAGCTCATTGTGAAGCTTCCAACATTTCCCGATCCAGTGACCCCTCATTTTGTAGTGAGTGGAATAGTTGGGTGACTTCATGTTTGTCTCACCTTCATTGTGAGGAGTTTTTTTCTTCCAGTACTTTGCAATACTCTTGTTGTGCCAAGATTTTCGAGGACACTTTGATTTCCTCCAGAATCTCTTGCTAGATCCATCACTTTCAAAAAGTGATGTGCCATCATTTTTCTTAGATGGTGTTGATGATGATTTCAACTCTTTGTTTGAAGAATCCTTTGGTTTTGTTGCTTTTTAACATTCTCCTTTAACATACCCCAATCCTGCAAATCATGGCCTTCTTACAACCTCTAGTGGTTGAATGATGCCTTGGCCATTAATACTAAGACCTCCTCCTTTGTACCCCATCTTCCTCAACAACGTCAAGCCAATTCCCTTTGTGTGCCTTTCAAAAACTCCAAAAAATGCATCATCATTAATAAGGGAAGGAATTGAACATGGAGAATTCTTTACCTCCATTCATGTTTGTGACACTTGGTCATCTTCCTGAAGTTTGGCCAACTACTCCTCCTGGTTGAATGAAGTTGTAGATGAGGCTTATAGGAAACCACCTTGGTTATCTAGTGACTAGTGATCGTCCTCTATTATCTGACAATATGTGCAACCACAAACACTTTCATGACTATAACTATAGCTAGTATACCGGTCATGGCCACAAGTTGGTCTCGTCTTGGATGGACTCTTAGATGTCTCTATCGTGGAGCACTCTCCAACTTGCTCCTCCACAATCTTCTCTAACACGAGTCTCAATTTCTTCTTCTCACCCTATGCAACTTGTAGAATCCTTCTGAGCTTTGCATTCTCTACTTGAATGCATTGGTTGATTTCTTCAAACTCTTTAAATCTCGCTTGCTTCAATCCTTTTCCCATGGTGATATTCATAATCTGCAAAAACTAGTCAGACTAACTCTGATACCACTTGATCCGAGATTTTTTGTGAGAACTTTCTCTACAAAAATCTACGATGAGGATCTTTACTGACGATTAATTGCATGTGAACACGAGAATTTTTTTTCTAAGCATTGCATATGAACATGAGCAAAATTGTCATAATTATGTGCATATGTATAATTAAATCTCTACTTAATCAAGCGAGAATGCAATCAAAAGTCACACATATAATTTGACACCCATGTGATAACATAGTTCACCAGAATCTACTAGCTACATCTCCGGATCCGCTTGGAATACAAATCACTTTATTATCCTTCCTATAGCAAGGGCTAAAACCTTCTCACAAAATGTGGCACATGCTCCATAAAGGGATGAAAACCCAGAGCAACCTTCTCTTATACAAAGAGAACTTAAGGCTCTCACACAAGTGACACTTGTTTAGACACAAGAAGGACTAAAGTACTTTCTTCCAAGCTCTCTTGAGCTCTCTCTCCAAGCTCCATAAAGGGGATCCATAAAGGGATGCCCCCCAGAGCTTACATAAGGAGTTTATATAGTTTCCTTAACTCCATAATTCAAGGAGACAATATCTGAATCAAGAATCTGCTTAATGATGACAAATTTGAGCCCTTCTCAGTAGTTCCCGGCTTCGATCCAGTAGGCCGGATGTTAAATAAAGCGCTCTTAGTTTAGTTCGGTAGAACGTAGGTCTCCAAAACTTGATGCCGTAGGTTCAAATCCTACAGAGAGTGATTCTGTTCCTATCAAACCCAACCTTCTAAATTATCTCCCCATCCATTCCTTCGGAGCGACCATCTATCTGTCGGATAAGGCCAGACACACTTGCTTGTTCGTGGCTTAATCCATTATAGAAAATCGAAACTCCGGAACAACTTCTTTAGCAACCCACCCCATCTTTAGAATTTTATTATAGATTTCCACAAATTTAGGATCTAATAACAAATCAAGGACAAAATGAGAAAGAATCTCAAACCAACCTAGGAGACTCTTAACCTCCCCTTGAGACTCGGAAACTACTTGGAATATAATGAGGAAGAATCCTAAACCAACTCATGAGACTACCAACTTCCCCTTAAAACTAGGAAACTAATTTGTGAGGTGGATTCTCATACTTAATTTAATTTCCTTTTTACAAATTAAATGAAAAATACATGAGTAATTCCACTCACTTCAAGTATTTCTCATTTTTCCAATATGAATGAATAATACATGAGCTTCTCACACTCATTTAAAGTATTAATCATTTTTACAATTTAAATGAATCATTCATGAGCATTAATCATTCTTTGTCACCTATCATCAATCAACATTTTAACTGTCTTCTCCATGGTGTGCAAAGTAATAATTCCCTGTGTGGAGAACCTCCTTGTTAAGGATCCATTTGTTGACATTCTCCTTCCGTCCACGCTTGCGCATGTACCATCTTTCTTAACGCTGGGGAGTTTTAGATCCAGGGGTTGTCTAGAGTTGTCCAACAAAAACCCCAAAGCACTGATATATCAATCCTTGACCAAGGTGAAGGAAGTTCTCACCCGAGATGTAGAGAGGATCACAGAGACCATAAGGTCTAGTGACAGGAATGAAGGATTAAACACACAAAACACTACTACAATTGGCATCCATGTAACTCATGTCTGATAAACTATTTGAGATTAAGAATTAAAACTATACACACACATATTTGTTGACACTTAAAATCGCAACGATGAATACTGTCCGCAAATGATTGCCAAGCTCTATTATTTATTTAAATTAATAATAAACTAGTAGGTGGGACCCCCTTGTAGACTAGGGGAGCTATGGTGGATATGTTGCACTCATATTTTGTTGTTGTTGTGATGGTTCCAACATGGTCTTCTACAGTCGATGTTTCAAATTATGGTTTAAAATGTTTTGGTGACATACGCTGGTGGTCGATTATTGCATGGCGTTGATTTTTTTTATAACCATTCACAAATTATACCAAGGCTGACCTATGGATGACATGATCATTATCAATTTTGTTTGGATATTGCGATTACACATGGATTGATTGTTTTAAATATGACCTTGATAAAAGGGGTAATGTCTGGGCTCATTCAAATAAAAGGACTATGTAGAAACCCTAATGTTATATGTAATTGTGACAAAAGGAGGGTGCATAAACCTGTGCTACTAGACTGATGCGCTTTGTTAAACGTTATGTGTGAAGCATATGGGGCAACATTATAAAACATGGTTATTTTTAAAAGAGTTTGACAATACTTCGGGTGGTGCACTATGCAATTTGTGATATGGCAATGAAATATGTGGTTGATTAAATGCTTAGTGTTATGGTGGGTTAGATGGCTTGTATGTTGAATTGAATGAGGTTGGAGGGAGAAATGACGTGCATTTACTGCTCAAACAACCCTCGAGGCCCATCACCCTAGCCATACTTGCATTTTGTTTTTTGGCTCTGGTGGTTGTTGATGCTTCGCGATTTTTGGTTGTGAAGGAGGATATAGTTTAACTCTTTCCCTCGATCGAGATTTTCCAGGTATGATTCCTTATTCTTCCAGCGATGATGGTTACTCTGCATTATGAATCAATTTTTGGCTCATAATTGCTTGAGGTCTGTGTTTCTCTTAAGCTTTTTGGACTGTGTATTGGTGTTGTGCTTATGGTTTCTTCTGGTGAATATTATGACGGTTGGCATTTTGGAAAAGAGGAATGGATATACTTTACTGTGTGTAATTTGTGCGTAGGTTTATTGGATAAATATCAAGAGAGGCATGCTCGGTCGGCTTGAGATTTTGGGTTTGGTTATCTCTGGAAATTTATGGTTTTGATTTGGCAAGCTCTGAGCTTTGCTCATAAGTATTACAACCATCCTTTGTGTTAAGTTTTAACACTCCATGTTTGTCTTTGTGTTTGGTTTTTAGATCCTCTAGGTTGCAATTTGAACTATTTAAATTTCTTGCCTTGTCTTGGCCAAGGCCCGAGCTGTTAGTTATCATGGCATTGTCCTCATTATCGTTGTTGCATGGAAAGCATTGCAAAGTTGGGGTTAACATCACCCATAACTTTAATGGAAGCTTTATATATGATTTTGGTTAGCCACGGGTTGTGCTTGGGCATTTTTTTTATAGTGCTTTTAAGAGTTTGCTTCCTCTCATTCTCTGTTGAAGGTGGTTGATCGTCATTTGATAACCCTCATGGTCAAGAATGTTGTTAAAGTTTATATGTCTGTGGTAAATTTCAAAAGGGCACAAGCTGTCTGCGTCTTCGAGAACTTATTCCTTTGATTGAACCATCTGTTCCTACTCCCAAACCCTAATACGATCTTGATATCATTCAATCCAGTCAAGGGTAAGTAAGCACTGTGTTTGCTTGGTCTATTGGGAACGATTTGGTTCTGTTTCTTGATTGAGAAATTTTAAAAAGAAGTCTATGTTAGAACTTGGTAAATTTCCTAGAGGTTGACAAAGAAGAAATCTACAAAGGTAACCTTAACCAACCACTTTTAAAGCTGGGATCTAGCCCTTCCAGCTTCAGAGAGGGATCTCTCTATATGATTTAGCTTTGTTTTAATTTTAGATATTAGGCTAGCTAAAAAGAAAAGTATGTTTTGTTGTAAAAAATGGTTTATAAATTGGTTGAGATTGTTTACACATCCATTGGGCTATGGGGTCTGTATTTAATCAAATCTGAGAAACAACCAGAAACGCTAAAGAAATCCTTCACAGGGAGAGATAACACACTCACTGGATCTTTAATAATTAAAATGATGGGCAGAAGAAAAGACGAGGAAAATAACTCCAACTAACAAGCAGTTAAGAATTTCTTAATTGAAGATATTTAGAAGATAAACATTAAAATATTTAGAATCGGAAACAGGGTATCAAAGATAAATCCTGCAACATAACGCTATTCATAAAGATTAGTTATCGAAAAACAAGATGATTTCAGAGCAATAAAACATTTAACTGAGAAAATCACATCACCAGTGAACATGCGCAAGAATCCTGTAAAGTGCCTCTTCTTTATTAATGTCAGATCTCTTCAAAAATAGTACAGTTTGATAGCAATAGGGTGTGCGAATCAACAACCCCCAATACTTCGAAAACTGAAGTATATATAATATAAAATACAAACGTTCCTGTCATAACTGATCAGGACGTGCTCATACTATTTTTAGACTAACTAACTTAACTAATCAAAAACTGTTTTGATGACTCAATACAACTGTATGCTCGATTTCTGGGGTAGGCCGTTGGCGAGGTGCCTCCGCAACCTCTTCTAACAGGACAGGTGATTAGATGCGACAACTCATTCGCTAATCTAGTAGATCACACAGTTCTTCCCATCTGATATGACCTGGCACTGTGACTTTAAGCAATCTCCGCTACACTTCATCCATGTCTGTGTACTTAGCAAATGTGGGCTTGATGATGAAAATGTGCTTAATCTCATGCTGGATACTAATATCCAACTGCAAGGCATCCATGAATGCTTTTCCTGTGATGCTTCCCTATATACCTGTAAACTTAGAACTGTCCTTAGACACTTCAGTCAACCTTTTCTTATAATTAGGGAGTGCCATTAATTTGTCATTGATGACCTTCATACCAGGCAGGCCCTTCCTTTGCAGAGCATCTATCTTGTGGAAAAACTTCTACACTCCTTGATCCATGACTTGAATCTTCTCCTCTAGCTGAAGCATGAGACTTCTTTTGGTAAGGACCCTTTTGACTTCAAGTATAGTTTCTGTCCTGTCCTCAATCTTCAATTCTTCGAGTTCCTCCCGGGTTTTGGAATTCAGGAACCTTATGATTTCATTAGCTTGGGTTGGCATGTCTCCCAGCTCCGTTCTGATTTTCTCCACAGCCTGCTTGCTCCTCTCGAGCAATTCATTTTGTTCAAACATGATTTGAACCATTGGCCAGATTTCATTTATGGACTTGGAAATATCAGTCCACACAATCTCTTTGACTTCAGCCAAAGTTTTTCCAGCCATTGTCTGTTTCTAGAGCTGCTGTAACTCCTTCCTGATTTGCTCATTCACCTGTTTCTCTTTGGACAGGCTGGTCTGGAAAGAAGTCTTTAGCTCTTGGAGATTCTCCACTTCTTTCTTAAGCCTATTGATCTCTGACTCTTGTAGGTTCATTCTCTCCATAGACTTGGCCAAGTCTGTTGCTCCTTTTGGTAGGGGCACTGCTGTTGCAGACGGAATGACTGTCACTGTTGTTGTGCTCAATCCTGCAATTGGGATAGCACTCAATCGAATTCCTTCCATTGGCTTTGCCTGCTCTTTCTCCTTGAGTAGTCTCTCCATCTCTGCCTCCATCTCCTTTAACTGAGCATTCTGCTCCAGAAGCAATTTCAACATCTCATCCTTTTCACCTTCCTTTTCAGCTATTTCCTTTGCCTGTGGGTCCTCTGTGGGAGGGAGCTTTAGTTGTTTTCTCAATGATGCGATGTCAGCATTTTTCTTTTTAATCATCTCTTCGGCAGCCTTGACATTCGCCGGGTCGTAACCGATCTTGAGAACCAGCTCCTCCAATGTCTTTATCCTGTTGTATTTTGCAAAATAAGATAATTTTTCTAACTTAAGTTGGGTCTGGGCATTGTTCAAAGCTATTCGAAACTTTGATGCAGAAGTTGAAGCATGGGCCAAAGTGTGGAAAATCATCTCCCCCGTTTGCTTGTGCAGATCCATCTGATCTGCCGGATGCACATCCTTTGCTTGAAACTCAAACGTGGCCCTCTTGTAATCAGATATTACCTTGGGATCAAACACTTGTGCTTGGAGGAACGCCATATGCATTCTACCCTTTTCTGTATCAAATGCCGAAAGAAGTCTATGCTGGGCTGTGGATGACTGCTTTTGGAACTGTGCATAAGTGTTGCTGGTGAGCGTCTGGTTCTTCTTCTTGATCAAGTCATATTTTTCAAAAATGCCCAACTTGGGCCCAGTCTTACTTGGTGGAGTATCCAAGGGAGAATCTGTGGATTTTAATGCTTTTGTTACTTCCTTAAGATGACTAGAGCCGAAAGGTAAATTGAATTGCTTGGCCCCAGTGGTGGTCACTGTGGTAGCTTCTACTATTGTGCCGAGCGTTGAGACTGTCTTCGGCTTCTTGGAGTGAATTTGGAACTCCTCTGATGACACCTCTATTACAGGAGGAGATGACTCCTGTCGGGGTCTCTTCTCCTTGAGGACCTGAGGTGTGGTAGCGGGTAGCACACTTGTTGAGGGCACCTGCTGTTCCAAGTCCAACAAAGTGTCAGGCAGCCATACTGTCTGATTCGCGAATTTATCGATCTCTGGCTTGGGCTCGTGAGCATATGGGGCATTTTTGTTTTTCACCCTCATATCTGAAATGATCCCGTGCGGATCATAGTGCCAGATGAAACTCGTAGAGAATTTCATCTCCTTCAAAATTCGATCTGCTTCTTCCCCTGCGCCTCGGCTATTGCAGATGAAAGGACCGATTTGTCCCTTGATTCTCAATTGTTTCTTTTTATTAAGGGAAACAAAATGAATATCGTCAGAATTCATAATCTGCCTTATATATTCTAATGAAAAAATCCTTACCGGTACATATCGAGGCAGTTTATAAGGCGCCAACTCGCATCCAAAGACTCTGATTTCTGTGTGATTCTGGCATAAATACCAGTCTCTTGTCTGAACGTTGTCCGAGAGATGAAGGATTCTCTCGACTTCATCATTTATTCGTGGCTCAGGCATGCCACACAACATACTCATCACAGGGTGGTAAAATTGATCAATGAACGCTGTGAAATCGTATTCGACAAAATTATATTTCAGGAGAGAAGTCCACGCTGTGACTGGCTGGGGCTTCCCATCGGCGTCCATCTTCTGCATGGAGAAATTGAACCTGTCGGCTTGGAAATAGACGAACGTGTAAGCCAGAATGGATGAGTACCTGAACATGCCTTTTGTGGCGAAATTTACGAACTGCTCATGGATATTATTGGCCAAGAAGGTGCTATAGTCGAACTACGTGGTTGGCTATTCGTCGTTTGAGAAGATGGACAAAAAACCCAGGATGGGCTCATCTACCCACTGATCATAATAGTATCCAAGCAGGGCACACAGAGAAGAAATAATTTTATTTCCTCTGGTGGAAAACATGGAAGAAGAATACGGGGGATTGGTGGACGAGAGTGGAGCGGAAGTAGGAAGAAAAAGCTCGAAAATCTGAGCTCTCTGTGGGAACATCATTTTCTGGTATAGCTCGGTGAGGATTTCTAAATTAAAGGGGGACGCAGATTCCGCTCGGGTAATTTGTAACATCTGGTCGATATCTTCAGGGGTGATGAAGAAAAGAACATCTCCGGATGAAGAAAGGATGGCTTTCTGGTCGGGGACGTAGTGGGCCTGGCATTGGAGGGCAAACTCAGGGAAATTATGAATCTGGGGGAAGAGATACAGTGGAAAATTGGACTCCCAGAGTCCAATTTCGTCGCTCTGGTCCAGGAAAATGTCCCGGAGCCACGACTGGAGATCAGAAAAGTCGAAACTGCATATAGTATCTGTTATCCCCGATATCTAGGGATAACTAGGAGATCATGTCTCGAGGCCCACATGGTCCTAGACATGGAGTACCGAGAGCAGGAGCGACCTGAGCATGGTCCTGGAGGACCCATCGTCTTCTTCTCAGCCAGACTTGTCCTGCCAGCAGTACCAGCCTCCATCACTACCGGTTTGGCCTTGCATCAGAAAAGGCTCTTGCTCCATGAGGTAATTGGTCCGAGGTATCATGGTATGTGTCATATTTGATCATTATAACAT
>ML783777.1:135136-148870 GCA_009831015.1 Picea engelmannii
AGGGGTATCCTTGACTTGTCCCTTTATCCTTACCCTTTCATTTACCCAGATTGCCTTAGGGACGTCTCCCTTGGACTTGCCCTCCTAAATAGAAAGAGCCCCCCATCGAGGTGACAGTGGGTGGGGAAGCTCCTGTTACGCCGATTTCAAGCCCTAACTCAAGCTTTCAAACCTTTCCTACAAACCGTGCGATAACAGTATCAACTATCAAGTGATCTTTATCGACCAGGGGAATTTTATCCAGGTCAACCGGAGGAGGAATGAACGAATTCTCTTCCTCTTTAGTTTGCTTTGTCTTAGACACCATTTTGGCAAATGTACCTGCAATAAACAATACGTTAGTAGGTTCGAATGACTATAGGTGAAAACGATGTGGGAGAAATGGAGGAATAGAGGAATAGAAGGTTTCTGGTGCGATGGATGAAAAACGAATACAGAGGGAAACGGTTGTTTTATTAAAAAATGGGTCGGTTGGACGCGGGAAAATGGTCAGCGCGACAACGGGTATGTTATCCAGTTATTAATGGACAACGGGCCACTAGGGATGAAGTGGCAGATGATGGTGGCCAAAGCATACGGAGGAGTGACGTGGAGACAGGTGATTGGAGGTAAAAGTCGCCGAAGGGGGCTGGTCATGAATGGAAAGGGTAAGGCCTGACAATAGGGACTGACAGAAGTTATGGGATGGGACTCAGACCCGGGAGTAAGTGGGACAAGTGGACTTAGTGGAGGATGATGTGCATGAGTGGCGGGCTGTCAGAGGACATGTGAAGGATGGGACTTGAAAACCAATAAACCGACGCCACGTAAGACCATGGGCCCGCTGAAAGGAAAATATCTATTTCGGACCCCCCCCCTTTGGTTAAAAGTAGAACGTCCAGGGGGGTCCATAATCCATCGTGATCCGTTGATCAGCGTGCTGGTTTCCTGACCGTAGATATTAGCGCGCTCTTTAATACCCATTCCAGACCCCTCCCCCTCCATTAANNGGGTCTGGAATCCAATGTGATCCGTTGATTCATGCGCTCTGTTCTGGACCGTCCAGATCTACGTAAACATTATCGCCGATTCCGGACCCCCACCCCCTCCGTTAAAGGCAGAACGCTAGGGGGGGTCTGGGATTGTCTGTGAGCCATTGATCTAATCATCGTGATCTGGACCATTGGAAGGTGCATGAAGGATAGGTCGAGAGAGGAAAAGGTCATGTGTAGGAAAAACTTAGGATTAGTGCATTTCTTATGGGTTTTTTCCAATTTTTGTCTTAGACGCCACCAAGGGGACATCACTTCATCTATCCTTAGGCAACGGAGACTTGATGTGGCATTTTCTTCAAGTGGGCTTTATTTGGGCAAGGTAAGCAAAGCAATTAATCTACATTCTAACCTACTTTCACAAGACAATTAACCCAGATTAAAATGTTGGGTTAAGATATTATTCTTCCTAAGGGGCTATCTGACCAGGATTAGACAGTCTGGTCAGATTTATTCACTAGTTCTAACCTAGGGGCTATCTGACCAGGATTAGATGGTCTGATAAGATGTATTCACTAGTTCTAACCTAGGGTCTATCTGACCAGGATTAGATGGTCTGATAAGATGTATTCACTAGTTCTAACCTAGGGGCTATCTGACCAGTATTAGATGGTCTGATCAGATGTATTCACTAACCTATCAACATTGAAAATTTAAAAGAACTTGGTCATGCTTGAAAGGTATGACCAAGTTACTATTATTTCATGGGGCTTTTGTCTCAATTTTTTTTTTTTTACGCCCTCTTTTCTTTCTTTTTCTTTTCTCTTTTTCCTTTTTTTTCTACAAATTATTTGAAGAATGAAATATCATTTGTCAACAAAATCACTAGATACAGATAATATCCAAGTCATCAACTGATTCCCATAATTTATGGGGTGATAACAGCGGCTCCACCTAGGGATGGTACTTGCCTTGTTAAGTGCCAAGAATCCAGTTTCCTGTCACTCTGAACATATCTGTCTAGTAGCCCTCATTTGTCTCATTCTTAGGAAAATCTTTTGAAAAACAGTGATCAACAGCTTAGGGCCTTCTCTTCGGGCTTCAACCAACTAACCAATGCTTTTCACTCAGAAAATGCAAGTAAAGACTGAAAATTAAAACTGGTATGTACAATGGAGAGTGAGTTCTTCGAATCTTTCACTGAGGTTGGACATAATGTTTCAACATCCTGCCATTCACAGGTGCTCCTGGCAGATCTGACCCATCGACATTGTTTAGCAAAAAGACATTGTTTCCTCTGAACGCTTGGATCATGTAGGGCCCTGTCCACAGATGATCAAATTTCCCATGCTTTCCCTTATCCTCGTTCCTGGCATCCCATCTCAACACCAGGTTCCCCAGCTCAAAATCATCCTCCTTGGTTCATTTGTCAAAGATTTTCTTGATGTTCTCTTGGATGACCTGTGTTTTGTTGAAAACATCCTCTCTAGTCTGCTGCAAGTGAATCATCTCATTGATTCTTCTCTGGGAGTCATTTGGCTCAACTTGAATATCTTGCAGTAACTTCATGACAGGGACTCCTAACGAAGATGGGAAAACAACCTCAGTACCATATAACAGCTGGTATGGTGACATACCAATTGACCTTTTGGTGGTCAGTCTATCTGCCCATAAAGAAAATACCAGCTTATCATTCCATGATTTTTTATTCTCCTACAGTGTTTTCTTGATGATATTTACCAACGTCTTGTTTGAGGACTCCACCAACCTGTTCCCCTGAGGGTAGTAGGCTGTGGAATGCCCCAAGCCAATGTGGTAACGACTGTAGAAATCGATGAGTTTCTTCGACCGAAAGGCAACTGCATTGTCAGTAATGATCTTCCTAGGACAACCAAAACGGGATAAAATATTATTTTCAAGAAATTTGATAATAACAGAGTCAGTGGCTTGCCTGCTTGGTACAGCCTCGATCCATTTGGTAAAATAACCAGTGGTAGTAAGAATCCACCGATGTTGGCCTGAAGACGGAGGGTGTATTTCTCCAATGAAATCGAGTTCCCATTGCTGGAAAGGGGCCTCAACTGAAATTGGTTTAAGAGGTAAAGGAAGGAGTTTCCTTTTACCCTCAAACAATTGACACTGGTGACATGCTGTTACTTTCTGATGTCAAACAGGGTGGGCCAGTAAAATCCAACTTTGAGTATTTTGTTGGCTGTGACCTTCCAGTTCAAATGGCCACCACATTCACCTGCATGAAACTCCTGCAACACTTTATCAGCTTCATCCTTCAGTAAACAATTTAAAAGAATACCAGCAGGGTCTTTCCAATACAAATTTCCTTCTAGAATACAGAACTTCAAAGCTTTCAACTTTAAAAATCTAGCTTTAGTTTTAGTTAAACCAGGGGGAGCTTGTAAATTTTGTAAAACAAAAATAAGGTCTGCATACCATGGAGGGTTTAGAAAAACCTCTTTAACGTTTGGAGTCTCCATCTCACCCTGTTCATCTGCCACGTCTATAAAATTAATGTCAAGAGCCCGAAAGTTAGATTCAGCCATCAATTTGGCAAGGCCCCGGCCTTTGATCAGTTTTGTGGGCTTAATTTCTATGTCGTATTCTAGAATAACTGAAATCCACTTTCCCCTTCTCCCATCAGGGTTGTCTTGTGTCAAGATGTCTTTCACTACTGTGTTTGGAACATATGCTATGACGTGTGAATGAAGAATATAGACCCTAAAGTCCTTTATAGCCTTTACCAAAGCAAAAGCCTGTTTCTCCATGATATTGTAGTTCAATGCAACATCTCTTAGAGCTTTGCTGAAGAAAGATATGGGTTGTTCATACCCTTCACTGTTCTTCTGCAGTAATATAGCTACTATCGTATGTTCAGAGGCGAAAGAAAAAAGATAAAAATCTTTAGTGAAATCGGGACTAATCAAAACTGGGGCTTCTGTGAGCGCTCGTTTGACTTGTTTGAAAGATGATCTGGACTCAGAGTCCCATTTTATCTTAGCATCCCTTTTTAGCATGTTTGTAATGTTTCAGAGGAGTTCATCCAGATTAGGAATGAATCTTCGAAGAAAGTTAATTTTCCCTATAAAAGATTGTAGTTCTTTGAGGTTTCTGGGGTGTTCTATCTTTAATATAGCCTCTATCCTGCTGGGATCAATTCTGATTCCTTCTTTAGAGATGATATGTCCCAATAGTTTACCCTCTTCTAATCCAAAAAGACATTTCTTGGGATTTAATGAAATCCTGAACCTTCTACACTTTTCGAAAACTCGTCTAAGGTGCCTCAGGTGTTCATCGTCAGATTGGGAAAAGACAGTCACATAATCTAAATAAACGACAATAAACTTACCTGAATCTTCAACGAAGGCGATGTCCATTTCCCTCTGGAAGGTTTCTCCTGCGTTCATCAGACCAAAAGGCATCTTCACATACATGAAAGTGCCCCATGGTGTGGTGAAAGCGGTTTTTTCCTGATCGTCTGGGTGAACTAGGACCTGGTTGTAGCCTGAGAAACCATCTAACAAAGAAATTCGACTGGACCCGACCACACTTTGCAGGAGGTGATCCATTTTAGGCAAGGGGTAATTATCCTTCAAGGATTCTTTGTTCAGATTTCTGAAATCTATGCAGAGTCTGATTTCACCGGTTTTCTTGCGGTAGGGACTAAATTAGAAACCCACTTAGAGAAACGTAGTGGGACTATGATCTTGGCATCATACATTTTCTTGAACTCTTTTTCTATCAAGGGAAGCAACTTGGGATTTATCCTCCTAAAATTCTGCCTAAACGGTTTCTGGTCTTCTTTTATGGGAATCCTGTGTTGTATAATGCTGGTGTCGTAGGCTTTTAAATCTTCATAGCCCCAGGCAAAAATGTCTGAATATTCTTTAAATAGTTCAATGTACTTATGCTTTTGTTCTGGGGGTAAAGATTTGGATAGTTTGACCATCCTAGGCTTCTCTTCAGTTCCTATATTGCAGTCCTCTACCTCTTGCCCATGAGCTTCTAGTTTTGGTTTCTTAGCTACATCATCACTATCAAACAGATCTTCTAAAGGGACAAGCCCTCTAGGTAAAACATTGCTTTTCAGTTGTAAAACATCGGCATCTATTTCGTCATCCCCTAACTCTCCTAAATCTACTGTGTCTTCTGTATCTACCGTATTTACAGTATTAACACTATCTATTTCAAATTCAGAATTATTTACATTCTCGTTTTCATTTTCTAAATCTATGTTTGTACATTCAAAATCATTCTTGCATTGCAGAAAATCCTCTATCTGATCGTCATTTCCAAACACTTGCCAGTACCTGATATTATCGGGGACTGTTGGTCTGCATTTCACTTCAACAGTGTATGGGTGAGTTTGGCGGAAAGGAATCTTGCAGGAAGTAGCTGACGTAGCTAATCCGTCGGCCAGAATATTCTATCCTCTCGGCATTACCTGCAAGTCAACCTCATTAAAACATTTCAGCGCATCAAGAATAGCATTCCTGTAGGCTCTAAGGCGTGGATGTTTAGCAGCATATTCACCTTTAATTTGTTTAATAATTAATTCAGAATCACCCCTTACCATTATTTGCTTAGCACCAACTTTTTTCAACAGCTTCAGACCGAGCATTAAAGATTCATACTCAGCAACGTTGTTAGTGCAGTGGAAATTTAACTTATAGGAATGATTTTCTGAATACCTTTTTCGATGATTATGCAACCAGACACCAACTCCTGCTCCTTCTTTACTCACAGCTCCATCGAAATCCATACTCCAGAAATCAGCGGGGAAATCTTCCGTGATTACATTTTCCATCTTTGCTGCCTCACCGCTTTCTGGACTTTCATCTTGACTAGCTACATCTTCTATCAGCTGAGTATCTTGCTCTTCAGTATCACCATCATTGTACAAGATGAATGAATCTAAATCTGAATGGGCAGAGTAAAGGGGGTAATTATGAGGTTTCTCTTGACTACTGACCATATACTTCATCAATGTTTCTCTGTATAACCTCCTCTGTTGCCCAAACACTGGGATAGTGGTGTAAGACATATCCAGCTGCAAGGTTCCTTTCAACTTAGCTCCCCAAGACCGGGACAACAACATAACATACTTTGGCAGGATGTCTGCAACTACCACGTCCATTACCATGCTTTTCGAAGGGATATGAACCAGGATGATGCACAAATATTTAATCAAACCAATACATTTGACCTTGCAGGAGTCAAACGAGTGTAGATCTTTGTAAGGCCTAGTGACCTCCAATCCCAGTTTTTCCATTACTGCTTTAGGCATTAGATTATGTGAGGCACCTGAATCCAACATGGCGTTATGTAATATTAAATCATGTATGTTCAAACTGATGTAAAAGGGAGCTACATCACCGGTATCGTCTCGACCATTCACTTCAGGTCCGAAAAGAAGTTCGAGGTGATCGTCAGCAAGATTTACAGTGTCTGAATGAGTCATTGATCCAATAGTCAAGGCCTTGGTGCCTATGTCAGGTTCAATGGCTAATGCTTTTAGTACCTGTGAATGATAACCGCCTCTGGTCATCAACTCTGTAAGTGTCATAGGAATTTTGATTTTGGCCAATTCTGCCTCCGGGCTAAAAGGCACAGGAGTTTGGGTCTGACTTACTGATTCTGGTTGGTCCCCCATATTCTTCTGCTCAGAAGAACTGGGCGCAAATTCGGGCTGTGCTGGTCTTTTCAGTATGGTGATGTTTTTCTTCACTGGAGCGTCAGCTTTACCCTTCTCAGAAGATTTTCCAGTAGTAGTTGGCTCTAGGGTTTTCTCAGTCTCAACTACCTTCTGCGTTTCGGTAGTCTTTTTCGGGGAATTTCCTTCTGTCTTCTTACTCTGCAGGTTGTACTGCCCGTGTACCTCTAGAATAGCATCCTCCAAGGTTTGTTGTCCAAGTTCTTCGGTTTCTTTACTTACCTTTGTTTGGTTTAGCATAAATAGTTCCTTCTCTTCTTGAGTAAGGAAAATGGCCTCATTGTCGTGAATTCCCATGAGGTTGATATGAGTGTCCTCCAATTCTTCAATCACTTCCCCCCCATCATCAACATAGTTTTCCTGTAGAGGAGGTCTAATCGGTTGATCTGGGCCTCTTTGTTCTCTTTGATCCCTAGGATCTTTCTGATCTCTTTGGTATCTTGGATCCCTTTACCTGATTTGAGGAGGGTTTCTTCTAAAATTGGGGTTTCGAATCTGGGGAGCAGGTGCGTTGTCCCTTGGAGGGTTTCTGTCAGATAAATTCATTCTTTCCATCATAAATTCCACCGTTCGGGACAAAGAATCTAGTTTGGAATCTGTGGTCGATGTGGAAGGTTCTTCTTTGATCGTGACTCTCCTTTCTGTCCTTTGACGTGCCCGTTTTGCCAACAGATTAGCTTCCACACTAATAGCACTTTTCTGCATGTCTTCAAGTGTGGCAACATTTCTTTCTCTTAATTGATAAGACATGTCAACATCGAATCCATCATGGAATTTAATCAATGCCAAACCCGGGGGAGGTTTAATTTCAGTTGGGATTGCATTATACAAGTTGTTAAAACGGGTGCAATAATCTTGTACTGTCTCCCCCTGATTTCTTTTTATATTCTCATATTCTGACAGTATCTGGAGAGGGTTTTTCTTTACCTCCCATCTGTCAAGAAAGCTTCTTTGGAATGCGACAAGGTCAGGGATTGATGCAATGGGTAAATCTTTGAACCATTTCTTGACGTCTCCTGTCAGACTCTGAGCGAACAGTCTCATTTGAACGTCGACTTCATCAACTTCTTGTAAATCCAAGTAGTCATTCATCTTATCCACATGTTGTTGTGCGCTTAATGTTCCGGTTGCATCGAACTGTGGAAGTCTGGTCTGGTAGTCTTGGGGCATGGCATGTAGAGGTGCAGCTAACACCAAAGGGGCATATCGAGCTGCCATGATGGGCGGAGGAAGCAGAACGACGACCTGGGTGGTAGGAGAGGTAGCGACTGAAGATGAGGATGATGGAGGACTGGGTGGTGCTGAGGTAGTGACTTGTAGTTTAGTCGTAGGAGAAAAGACTTCGGGGGTTCGAGGTTGCACCACAGTTGGGTCAAGAATGAGCTTAGACACAAAAGTTTCAGACCGGGCTCTGACCAGGTTTCGTTGCGGAAAAGGCTCAAGATCAAGGTTTTGTGAGTTATCTGGTTCTCCGGAAAAGGAAGGAGACTTGTGAAGGGGAGTGCAACTCGCTGAACTGGAAACGAAGGTTTTCCGCCTCAACAATTTCTCGGGGTTATCTAGCGCAGTAGAGGGTTCTGGGTCTGGATGAGATCGAGTGTGAACTTTCTTGGGAGCCAGAACTCTTTTTGGGTTTTTATGTATATATATATATATATTTTAATATTTTACGGTAAATGCAAATTAAGGGAGATTTCTATGCTGACGTCGTCTAGCTTCCAATTGTTCCTAAGCAACTATGTCACGTTCAATGGCTGCCCATGAACGTTCGATCTCTTCCCGGTTATTCAGTTTGGAGGATTAAGTCAAAAAGGTTTGACGCAATATGCGTTTGATTCGATAGTCCAGGCTCGATATTAGGTTGTACTGCTGCAGGGACAGTCATGGAGGAACAAAAGGTTCTAAGGAAGATATTGGAAGTAATATGTACAGATTTAATCAACCTCTAAACATTATGTTCTTCTCAGAGTCAAACTTTCTTTTAGGGGAAAGAAGTCATGAGATTATCAGTTTTAGTTCGTCCCCAGTGGAGTCGCCATTTATGTTAGCACTTGGTAAATTTCCTAGAGGTTGACAAAGAAGAAATCTACAAAGGTAACCTTAACCAACCACTTTTAAAGCTGGGATCTAGCCCTTCCAGCTTCAGAGAGGGATCTCTCTATATGATTTAGCTTTGTTTTAATTTTAGATATTAGGCTAGCTAAAAAGAAAAAATATGTTTTGTTGTAAAAAAGGGTTTATAAATTGGTTGAGATTGTTTACACATCCATTGGGCTATGGGGTCTGTATTTAATCAAATCTGAGAAACAACCAGAAACGCTAAAGAAATCCTTCATAGGGCGAGATAACACACTCACTGGATCTTTAATAATTAAAATGATGGGCAGAAGAAAAGACGAGGAAAATAACTCCAACTAACAAGCAATTAAGAATTTCTTAATTGAAGATATTTAGAAGATAAACATTAAAATCTTTAGAATCCGAAACAGGGTATCAAAGATAAATCCTGCAACATAACGCTATTCATAAAGATTAGTTATCGAAAAACAAGATGATTTCAGAGCAAGAAAACATTTAACTGAGAAAATCACATCACCAGTGAACATGCGCAAGAATCCTGTAAAGTGCCTCTTCTTTATCAATGGCAGATCTCTTCAAAAATAATACAGTTTGATAGCAATAGGGTGTGCGAATCAACAACCCCCAATACTTCGGAAACTGAAGTATATATAATATAAAATACAAACGTTCCTGTCATAACTGATCAGGACGTGCTCATACTATTTTTAGACTAACTAACTTAACTAATCAAAAACTGTTTTGAGACTCAATACAACTGTATGCTGGATTTCTGGGGTAGGCCATTGGCGAGGTGCCTCCGCAACCTCTTCTGACAGGACAGGTGATTAGATGCGACAACTCATCCGCTAATCTAGTAGATCACACAGTTCTTCCCATCTGATATGACCTGGCACTATGACTTTAAGCAATCTCCGCTACACTTCATCCATGTCTGTGTACTTAGCAAATGTGGGCTTGATGATGAAAATGTACTTAATCTCATGCTGGATACTAATATCCAACTGCAAGGCATCCATGAATGATTTTCCTTTGATGCTTCCCTGTATACCTGTAAACTTATAACTGTCCTTAGACACTTCAGTCAACCTTTTCTTATAATCATGGAGTGTCATTAATTTGTCATTGATGACCTTCATACCAGGCAGGCCCTTCCTTTGCAGAGCATCTATCTTGTGGAAAAAATTCTGCACTCCTTGATCCATGACTTGAATCTTCTCCTCTAGCTGAAGCATGAGACTTCTTTTGGTAAGGACCCTTTTGACTTCAAGTATAGTTTCTGTCCTGTCCTCAATATTCAATTCTTCGAGTTCCTCCCGGGTTTTGATATTCAGGAACCTTATTATTTCATCAGCTTGGGCTGGCATGTCTCCCAGCTCCATTATGATTTTCTCCATAGCCTGCTTGCTCCTCTCGAGCAATTCATTTTGTTCAAACATGATTTGAACCATTGGCCAGATTTCATTTATGGACTTGGAAATATTAGTCCACACGATCTCTTTGACTTCAGCCAAAGTTTTTCCAGCCATTGTCTGTTTCTAGAGCTGCTGTAACTCCTTCCTGATTTGCTCATTCACCTGTTTCTCTTTGGACAGGCTGGTCTGGAAATAAGTATTTAGCTCTTGGAGATTCTCCACTTCTTTCTTAAGCCTGCTGATCTCTGACTCTTGCAGGTTCATTCTCTCCATAGACTTGGCCAGGTCTGTTGCTCCTTCTGGTAGGGGCACTGCTGTTGCAGACGGAATGACTGTCACTATTGTTGTGCTTAATCCTGCAATTGGGATAGCACTCAATGGAATGCCTTCAATTGGCTTTGCCTGCTCTTTCTCCTTGAGTAGTCTCTCCATCTCTGCCTCCATCTCCTTTAACTGAGCATTCTGCTCCAGAAGTAATTTCAACATCTCATCCTTTTCACCTTCCTTTTCAACTATTTCCTTTGCCCGTGGGTCCTCTGTGGGAGGGAGCTTTAGCTGTTTTCTCAATGATGCGAGGTCAACATTTTTCTTTTTAATCATCTCTTCGGCAACCTTGACGTTCGCCGGGTCGTAACCGATCTTAAGGACCAGCTCCTCCAATGTCTTTATCCTGTTGTCTTTTGCGAAAGAAGATAATTTTTCTAACTTAAGTTGGGTCTGGGCATTGTTCAAAGCTATCCGAAACTTTGATGCAGAAGTTGAAGCATGGGCCAAAGTGTGGAAAATCATCTCCCCCGTTTGCTTGTGCAGATCCATCTGATCTGCCAGATGCACATCCTTTGCTTGAAACTCAAACGTGGCCCTCTTGTAATCAGATATTACCTTGGGATCAGGCACTTGTGCTTGGAGGAACGCCATATGCATCCTACCCTTTTCTGTATCAAATGCCAAAAGAAGTCTATGCTGGGCTATGGATGACTGCTTCTGGAACTGTGCATAAGTGCTGCTGGTGAGCGTCTGGTTCTTCTTCTTGATCAAGTCATATTTTTCAAAAATGCCCAACTTGGGCCTAGTCTTGCTTGGCGGAGTATCCAAGGGAGAATCTGTGGATTTTAATTCTTTTGTTACTTCCTTAAGCTGACTAGAGCCAAAAGGTAAAGTTAATTGCTTGGTCCCAGTGGTGGTCACTGTGGTAGTCACTGTGGTAGCTTCTACTGTTGTGTCGGGCGTTGAGACTGTCTTCGGCTTCTTGGAGTGAATTTGGAACTCCTCTGATGACACCTCTGTTACAGGAGGAGATGACTCCTGTCGGTGTCTCTTCTCCTTGAGGACTTGAGGTGTGGTAGCGGGTAGTGCACTTGTTGAGGGCACCTACTGTTCCAAGTCCAACAAAGTGTCAGGCAACCATACTGTCTGATTCACGAATTACTCGATCTCTGGCTTGGGCTCGTGAGCATACGGGGCATTTTTGTTTTTCACCCTCATATCTGAAATGATCCTGTGCGGATCATAGTGCCATATGAAACTCGTAGAGAATTTCATCTCCTTCAAAATTCGATCTGCTTCTTCCCCTACACCTCGGCTATTGCAGATGAAAGGACCGATTTGTCCCTTGATTCTCAATTGTTGCTTTTTCTTAAGGGAAACAAAATGAATATCGTCAGAATTCATAATCTGTCTTATATATTCTAATGAAAAAATCCTTACCTGTACATATCGAGGCAGTTTATAAGGCGCCAACTTGGATCCAAAGACTCTGATTTCTGTGTGATTCTGGCATAAATACCAGTGTCCTGTCTGAACATTGTCCGAGAGATGCAGGATTCTCTGGACTTCATCATTTATTTGTGGCTCATGCATGCCACACAACATACTCATCACAGGGTGGTAAAATTGATCAATGAACGCTGTGAAATCGTATTCGACAGAATTATATTTTAGGAGAGAAGTCCACGCTGTGACTGGCTGGGGATTCCCGTCGGCGTCCATCTTCTGCATGGAGAAATTGAACCTGTCGGCTTGGAAATAGACGAACATGTAAGCCAGAATGGATGAGTACCTGAACATGCCTTCTGTGGCGAAATTTACAAACTGCTCATGGATATTATTGTCCAAGAAGGTGCTGTAGTCGAACTACGTGGTTGGCTGTTCGTCGTTTGAGAAGATGGAAAGAAAACCCAGGATGGGCTCATCTACCCACTGATCATAATAGTATCCAAGTAGGGTGCACAGAGAAGAAATAATTCGATTTCCTCTGGTGGAAAACATGGAAGAAGGATACGGGGGATTGGTGGGCGGGAGTGGAGTGGAAGTAGGAAGAAAAAGCTCGAAAATCTGAGCTCTCTGTGGGAACGTCATTTTCTGGTATAGCTCGGTGAGGATTTCTAAATTAAAGGGGGACGCAGATTCCGCTTGGGTAATTTGTAACATATGGTCGATATCTTCAGGGGTGATGAAGAAAAGAACGTCTCCGGATGAAGAAAGGATGGCTTTCTGGTCGGGGACGTAGTGGGCCTGGCATTGGAGGGCAAACTCGGGGAAATTATGAATCTGGGGGAAGAGATACAGTGGCAAATTGGACTCCCAGAGTCCAATTTCGTTGCTCTGGTCCAGGAAAAACTCCCGGAGCCACGACTGGAGATTAGAAAAGTCGAAACTGCATATAGTATCAGCTATCAAGCGATCTTTATCGACCAGGGGAATTTTATCCAGGTCAACTGGAGGAGGAATGAACGAATTCTCTTCCTCTTCAGTTTGCTTTGTCTTAGACACCATTTCGGCAACTGTACTTGCGATAAACAATACGTTAGTAGGGTCGACTGACTGTAGGTGAAAACGATGTGGGAGCAATGGAGGAATAGAAGGTTTCTGGTGCAATGGATGAAAAACGAATACAGAGGGAAACGGTTGTTTTATTTAAAAATGGGTCGGTTGGATGCGGGAAAATGGTCAGTGCGACAATGGGTATGTTATCCAGTTATTAATGGACAACGGGCCACTAGGGATGAAGTGGCAAATGATGGTGGCCAAAGCATACGGAGGAGTGACGTGGAGACAGGTGATTGGAGGTAAAAGTCGCCGAAGGGGGCTGGTCATGAATGGAAAGGGTAAGGCCTGACAGCAGGGACTGACAACAGTTATGGGATGGGACTTAGACCCGGGAGCAAGTGGGACAAGTGGACTTAGTGGAGGATGATGTTCATGAGTGGCGGGCTGTCAGAGGACATGTGAAGGATGGGACTTGAAAACCAATAAACCGACGCCACGTAAGACCATGGGCCCGCCGAAAGGAAAATATCTATTCCGGACCCCCCCCCTTTGGTTAAAAGTAGAACGTCCAGGGGGTTCCGGAATCCATCATGATCCATTGATCAGCGCGCTGGTTTCCTGATCGCAGATCTTAGCGTGCTCTTTAATACCCATTCCGGACCCCCCCCCTCCATTAAAGGTAGAACGAAGGGGGGGGGGGTTCGGAATTCAATGTGAACCATCGATCTGTGCACTCATTTTCAAGCCGCCCAGATCTGCGCCCGAGTTATTAACA
>ML783777.1:148950-161490 GCA_009831015.1 Picea engelmannii
CCGTTAAAGGCAGAACGCTAGGGGGTGTCTGGGATTGTCTATGAGCTGTTGATCTAATCATCGTGATTTGGACCATTGGAAGGTGCATGAAGGATAGGTCGGGAGTGGAAAAGGTCATGTGTAGGAAAAACTTCGGATTAGTGCATTTCTTATGGGTTTTCTCCAATTTTGGTCTTAGATGCCACCAAGGGGACATCACTTCATCTATCCTTAGGCAACAGAGGCTTGATGTGGCATTTTCTTCAAGTGGGATTTATTTGGGCAAGGTAAGCAAAGCAATTAATCTACATTCTAACCTACTTTCACAAGACAATTAACCCATATTAAACTGTTGGGTTAAGATATTATTCTTCCTAAGGGGCTATCTGACCAGGATTAGACAGTTTGGTCAGATTTATTCACTAGTTCTAACCTAGGGGCTATCTGACCAGGATTAGATCGTCTGATCAATTGTATTCACTAGTTCTAACCTAGGGGCTATCTGACCAGGATTAGATGGTCTGATCAGATGTATTCACTAGTTCTAACCTAGGGGCTATCTGACCAGGATTAGATGGTCTGATAAGATGTATTCACTAACCTATCAACATTGAAAATTTAAAAGAACTTGGTCATGCTTGAAAGGTATGACCAAGTTACTATTATTGCATGGGGCTTTTGTCTCAAATTTTTTTTTTTACGCCCTCTTTTCTTTCTTTTTCTTTTCTCTTTTTCCTTTTTTTTCTACAAATTATTTGAAGAATGAAATATCGTTTGTCAACAAAATCACTAGATACAGATAATATCCAAGTCATCAACTGATTCCCATAATTTATGGGGTGATAACAGTCTATACATGATAATTTATGAGAAGCTCGGACTCAGAGTTGCATGCTATTTTTTGAATGCTACTTGAATCGGTTCTTTTGTTGATTATTTTTTTAATGGAGCACTGTGTGTAAATGGATTGGGACCCAATTATGAGTTTAAACGCCCAGTTTGGTTGTTTCGAACAATGTGTAAATAAAGGGAAAATAATGGTTAATAATGTGCATATTCTTATTTGATTTTAAAGAACAAGAATTGGTTATAAATAGCTAAGATCACTGTGCATTTTCTATTGGTTTTAAAACGAAAAGAGATTTAGCATTGGAATATGAATGGCTTTGGCTCAAAGGGTTATTATGTTTATCATATAAATGTAAATGTTGTTATTATGACTGTTATATAAATATTATATAGATGCAAAGGCTGCTATGATTTATTATGTCTAGGCATATGAATTATTCTTTTTGGAAGCTAGCAAGCAATCTGTAAAAGAAGTGACAGTTTAAATGGTGGTTTTGAAAAGAGAATGTTGATTGAATTATGGAAGTCTGAATAGAGTTATGTTTAATTGTTTGATTTAATTTATTTTCATATGAATAATATCCATATTACATCCTTGTCATGCTACCACATTTTTGCTCATTATATCCCCCTCATAATCCCAATTTCATTTTAACAAGCCCTGTACTGTAAAATAGATTTCAAAACTCTGTATAACAACGACAAAGGAAATAACACAACAATGGTTGGCAACTGATATTTTTGGTATATTTTACATAGTCAAATTATTTAATGAATTGTTGAGCAATATTCATGTATTTATTCCCCCTAATTATACCACCTTTTGCTCATTACACTCCCTCCATAGGTCCTATGAACCCTATCACCCCTTGCTCACTTAAGTGATTATTAAATATTTTTTTATGGATGGATTTGCATGCATCTCATGTCAATTTCTTAGCCAAATTTTGTTTCATGCAAGCAAAATGTCATGTATGGTCTATTAAGGGCTTAGTTACTGATGAATTGTTGCATACAGGATGAGTTTCTTCAGTAGGGGAAACCATTGAAGAAATAATAGAGGAACAGGAAACTGGAACAGAGGTCCTAGAAGGCCTAGATTCTCTATTCATTTTGATGTTGACCCCCAGAAATTGAACCAGCTGTTCCAAGATGGGTTCTTTAACTCGATCGGGCAAGGAATATTACAACCTAGACCAGAGAGACCTCCCTTCCAGCCTCAAAAAATCTCTGGTATTCATGTGCCTCCTCATGTGTCCTTGCAACCAGAAGTCCCTGCAAATGATGGATGGAAAGAGATTTTCAAATAGGTTTTCTCTCACCATCGTGGTCGACCTAATTTGTCATTACCTCCTCCACCACCTATAAATCCTAATGTTCAGATTGCCCCTGTGCATCCACCTATTCAATCCTCACATGCTAGTAAAAGACTTAAAACTAATGTCTCCCATGTGCAAGATAAAGGCAAAACTACTGCCTCCCCTTCCTCTCCTTCAAATGACTCTTCAAAATCAGTGTCCTCCCGTATGCATCTGAAGGATGATTGTTCCCATGTTATTAGTGAGATACAACCTCAAGGTTCATATCAACCAAAGGTTACTTTCGAGAAGTCAAAGGGGGGGCATTAGTGATAAAAGAAAGATTGCCTCTTAGAGTGGCAAGTATGGCTTTTAATTTATGTGTTTTATGATTGAGTTGATGAAGACAATGTTCTGTAGAAAGTTTTGGACATCAAGCTATTTTTTGGGATAATGTGGATTATGTGGATATTTACATATTTTTGGATATGATTTGAATTATTTCTGATATTTAAATATTCAAATTTTGAAGGTATTAAAGGGAGTTACAAGGTGGCATGTGTTTAAATGATGATCCATTTGTATTTTATTTTATAATTTGAAAAGAATAAAAGAAGGGAGTCACAAGGGGTCCCACCTACCTAGTTATTATTAAATAAAGACCCTTATCTACTATTATTATTATTTCTCCTAAACTAAATTAGTTAAGTCAAACTAACTTAACTAAATAAAGTAGTTGAACTAATTCAACTTATTTGGAAGGCATAAAAGCTAAATGAGAATAAAAAACAAGAGAGAATAGAAGGAGAAAGCAAGACTAAAGTTTTCTCTTTTGATTTCATGAGATAGTTTCAGTTTTCATTCATTCTTGAGTTCATTCAAAGCTTAATTCTCTTTTTGACAGTAGGGTCCTATTGTAGACAACAAGGTTCAAAACTAAACCAAATCATTCAGATGCTTGTTTTAGAGGTGTTGATCCATCCTTGATAGTCTGTGTATACTTGTCTGTTTATGGATTGAGTTTCATAGATGATAAATGATATTTTTCAGATTCAAATTGGCATTAGTCTGTGGCAAGCTGATCCAGATTATAAATTTCTGTTTTTACTTCTTGTCAGAGTCCTTTTGTATGGTGTTCACAGGGGATCTCTAAATTAGACTTTGGTCCATGCCCTCACAAGGGTTTTGTAAAGAGAAAAACACTTTTGATGTCTCAGAATGAAATAAAGAAGATTGCTATTATGTCTCATTTGTGTGTATTGTGACTTTGTTATTTTTGTTTTTGATCTCCATATTTACTTCCTGTAATCTGTATATTTTTTAGAAACTTCTATAAAGATTTTATGTTTTTGCAACATTCGTTTAATTAATAAATCAACCAAAACCCTTGTAATTAATACTTGTGGATTAGGAAAATATTTTTGAGGCTATAAAACATAGGGTGACATTCCTTACTATATTGTCCTAGCCAGGTAATATTTGAAAATGCTTGAGTAAGATAATTCATATCTTTTACTCAACATTTATTTGGTGACCATACTAGGGAGATCTTCCATATCTCTTTGGTTGATTGTATACGTGATTATCATTGAATATTTTTATATTTCTGCTTTCGATTCTTTGACTGTTTTCTTTCCTTCATGAAAATACCTATTACAAGGCAGCCCAATATTGAGCCCGGTCTTAAATACCAGACCAACATTGCTTTAATCTTATTCAATACCATCTTAGAAACCGCTAACACCCGGGCCGAGCTTGAATGCTCGTGGGTAGTAATTGAACAAGACATAAGTGTCCGAGAACGCTAGGAGGCCAAGCAAAGACAACCTAAGAATCATCTATAGCTTTCTTTTCCCTAAAGTTTTGATCTTCTTTTCATGTCGTTAAACCTTCACATCTCTAGGAGAAGAAGATGTTTATCTCCTGAAATCACCCCTATTGCTGAAATAGGAACAAGAAACATTGTTTTGTCAACCCAACAAGGTACTCTAAGGAGAACTTTGTCTGATTCATCTAGTTCGTCTTTCCCTCCCTTACCCATCATTCACAAAATGGCATCTATGGGTGGCTCTGGTGGCATTGGAGGTGCTTCTTCATCTCAACCTTTAGCCTCTTCAGTGATTGGTAGCTTATATAGCCATCAAGTCCATGTCCAATCTACTACCAACCCCACTAAGGTCATAAAGAAGTATGGAATTTTTCAATTCGAAGAAGATGCTACTACTACCCCATGGCATGTATCCTCTCCTCTGAACCTAGCACCTGCCACTCATCCACTTCCAAAATTCAAAGAACATCTCCCTAGGTTTTCTGGAAATAACATAGTCACTACAAATGAACACTTGGTGGCATTCTCTAATGCCTATCACAATATAGGAGCTATTGACAATGATACTTGTATGCACTTATTTGTTAATTCCATTGAAGGGAAAGTAATGGTAGATTTCTCTAACATCCCTCCTAAGATTCTTTCCAATTGGGAGGAGTTAGTTTACTGGTTCAAATCTACTTATGGGCATTCTAAAATCCCAGCCGAAAAAATTGCGGGAATATAATAATATTGCATACAAAGATGGCGAGACTATCAAGTCTTTCAACTTACGTTTCACCAAGTTATATAACCAAATTCCCGAAATTATTCACCCCCAGAACCAAGCTTCTTTTATGCATTACTATAATGCTCTACCTTCCCCTTACTGTCATAGGCTTGAAAAAATCTATTGACAATCTTGGTTCCGCTCTGCATACTTGTCTAGAGTATGAAGAACAACTTGAAAGAACATGTCTTCCCAAAGGAGACTTAATTAAACAAATGGACATGCCCTCCCTCTTACAATTGGTACAAGATATGAATAACCAAATGATAGCATATAAGCAGAAGGGAAATGTCCCTTCACTTACTCCTAGGGCCTCATCTTCTTCTTCACCAACCTTTAGGAATCCTAATGAAAACAACTTTCAGCCCAAAGCAATCATACCTCGTAGTTGGTGTAACTTTTGCAAGGAACATCACGAGGAAAGTACTTGTGAGGTAAAGAAGAGTGCCAAAGATAAAATATTTGGCAAAAGGCCTGAAAATACCATTGCTGTTCTAGATTTCGTAGAACCCAAAGATGTCATGATCATAAACACTAGGAATAAATCCTATGCTTCAAAAGGAAAATATGATCCCCCTCGTACTTCTTCTATCCCAAGCTCATCTTCGCAAGCTTCTGTTGAACAAACTACCAAGACTCTTGACAGTCAAGGAACTCCCTCCCCTCTTCCCTCTTTTAAATACAACATTCTCAATCAATTGGCTAATATCAAGGCCGATGCTACTCTTCTGGACATGGTTGTCATCCCTGAGCAACAAAAGCATCTAGGTTTCATGGACAAAAAATCTTCCACCATAGCCAATCTCTCTGAAGAGGTAAAAGAAGAGGATTCTAGTGTAAATAAAGTAGGTGTAAATAGTTTTAGACACCCTGTAAAAAATCCTCCTTTTTTCATTTCTGTAAAGATTATGGACAAAATAGCCCATTGTTGTCTGATTGATGGCGGTTCGGGCCCCAACGTAATGTCGAAAATTATTATGTAAGAGATAAGCTTGTCTTGTACAAATTAAAATGCTAGAAGCATGCTCTCTTATAATAGTTTACAACAATCGAACATAGGTGAAATGAAAGAGGTGACTTTGGTTTTGTGTGCACATCCTAAAATAAGGACAACCCTTAATATTCAGGTAATTGATATGCCAGTGAGTAATTATTCAATCATATTAGGAAGAGACTGACAAACTTTGACAGGTGGATACCTCGCACTCGACGGGACACACTTATCCATGCCTCAGAATGAGAAGAACATCATAGCCCTAAGGGAGGGAATAATTTCACCGTATATAGAAAGTATTCCACAACCTAATGTAAATTATGTCGAGGAGGACTTAGGAGTGTATTCCATCTTCGTCGATGAGGATAACACTACCTTGGAACAAATTGACCTAGAGGATGGAATGTGGCATATGCACTTTGATGGTTCGTGCTCCAACGAAGGTAATGGAGTTGGAATTATCTTGTACTCTCATGTAGGTAAAATTCAAAACTTTTCCTATAGGTTAGAGTTTTCTTGCACAAACAACGTCACCGAATTTGAAGCATTACTGCTAGGCATTGAAAATGCCTATAATTTAGGTTGTGGTCACCTTACAATTTTTGGGGACTCTGAACTTGTTGTAAACCTTGTACGCAAAATATATTCTCCTAGCAACACATTGATGAAACGTTACAACCAAGATGTTTGGGCGCTTATCTCGAACTTATTATCATTTAACATCACTCATGTTAAAAGAGAATTGAATTCAATGGCTGACAGGTTAGTTGTTTTTGGAGCCTCTCCTACTCAACAACTTCTGCCACAAAGACCTGATTGCACTTTTCAATCTTTATATTGTCCTCATATCCCTGACAATGTAGAGTCATGCCAGGTCTTCTCTAGTGATGAAAGCATTTGTGCTTTCATACAAAATGAACCATATAAGCCCAAGGATATTATATCCATGGAAAACAACAAGATTCCGAAGGGCTTGACTCCTCTAGAAAGTTCATTTTCATTGAGTGATGTAGGAAATGAAGAAACACATAAAGAAGAGGAGTCAAAAAGGAAAGTGGGTGAAACTATTTCCTTAAACATTGGGACACCCGATTCCCCAAAGAATGTTAAGATAGGTGGCCAATGTACTGATGAAGAAAATTTGAAATTCACTGAGTTACTTCATGAATTTCAAGATGTTTTTGCTTGGTCTAATGAGAATATTTGTGGTTTTGATCCTGCTCTTATACAACATGCCATTCCTATCAAGGAATACATAAAACTAGTTAGGCAAAAACAAATACCCATTAACCCCACACTTGAAGCAACTATTCGAAAGGAGTTGGAAAAACTCTTGAAGGCTGGGATAATTTTTCCTATTAAGTATTCCGAGTGGGTTTCCAATTTGGTTCCCATTCGGAAAACAACTGGTTAGATCTGATTATGCATTGATTTCCATGCATTGAATAGAGCAAGCATAAATGACCATTTTCCTCTCCCTAATATGGAAATGATTTTGCAGCAAGTTGCAGGGTCACAGATGATGTCCTTACTTGTCGATTTTTCTGGTTATAATCAGATCAAGGTAAAAAGGATAGACAAATATAAAATCACTTTCATTACATGTTGGGACACATTTTCTTATGAACTCATGCCTTTTGGATTATCTAATGCAGGTGCCCCTTTCCAAAGAGCTATGCTGATAGCTTTCGATGATCTGATCGGTAAGATTATTCAGATTTATCTTGATGACTTGACTGTATATTCAAAGAACTGATTGGATCATTTTGGCATTACCAAAGGCAAGTTCCTTGGGCATATTGTCTCTGATTCAGGAATAAGCATAGATACCGAAAGGATTGATGCTATCCTAAATCTTCATGCTCCTACTTCCAAAAAGGAGGTTCAAGCCTTTATGGGCATTATCAACTTTGTCCTTAGGTTTGTTCCTGATTTTGTTGTAATGGTCAAACCAATTTACAATATTCTCAGGAAAGATCACTCATTTTCTTGGATTGATGAAATTGAAAATGCTTTCGTAAAGGTTAAGAAGGCAATTAGTTCTGCACCGGTTTTGGCGAAGCTAGATTTTGAGAAAGAGTTTATTATATATACTAATTCCACAGACAAAGAAATATCAACTATCCTCATACAATGTGATGACCAGAATAATGAAAAACTAGTAGCTTACATGAGTCAAAGCTTATCAGATGATGAATTTAAATATTGTTATATTGAAAAACATGCTTTCACTCTTGTTAAAGCTGTGGAGAAATTTCACCACTTTATCTTAGGTAAGCACACGCTAGTAAAAGTCCCTTTACCTGCTGTCAAGTTTTTTCTCTCACAGACTTATCTTTCAAGGAAGCTTGCACATTGGCTTGCCAAGATCCAGGATCATGATTTAACCATCATGACTTCAAAAACCATTAAGGGACGTGACTTATCCCTTCACTTGGATCAACATGCAGAAGCAAGTGAAGAAATTGATGAAGAAGATAATCCTCTATCAACACTATTTTATATTGATAGTCAAATCCTTCCTATAGCGAAACATCCATGGTATAAGGATATGATGTATTACTTGCAAAATCAGAGATGTCCAGATAAATTTGATACTCATCAAAGGAGAAGGCTCCATATTGAATCTTCGAGATATGTCATTTTAGGAGACTTCTTGTTTAGGAGATCTACCTATGGTATATTAATTCGCTATGTAAATAATGAGGAAGCACATAAATTGTTACAAGAAACCCATGGATCTCCAGATTCCATTATCCATGTGGGTGGCCACTTTTCTGCTAAAACTACTGCTTTTAAAATCATCAATAAAGGGTATTATTGGCCTTCAATTTTTCGTGATTCATATAATTTTTCAAGATCTTGTGACAAGTGCCAAAAGTTCGCTGGGAAATAACGTCTTTCTGCCATGCCTTTACAACCTATCCTCCTGATTTTCCTTTTTTAAAATGGGGTCTGGACTTTATCGATCCTATTAATCCTCCATCTTTAGTAGGGCAAGTTTTTATCTTAACAACTATAGATTATTTTATGAAATGGACTGAAGCTGTCCCACTTAAGCATTCGTAGGATGAGCAGGTTATTTCTTTCCTTGAAACTAATATTTTCTCCAGATTTGGCCTTCCTGTAGAGATTATTACAGACAACGTTCCCGCTTTTATTTATGCTAAGATGACTCAATTTCTAGCTAAACTAGGAGTTAAACATTTTACCTCATCAACTTATTACCCTGAGGGAAATGGGAAAGCCGAGTCTACCAACAAAAATCTGGTTAGAATTATCAAGAGGCTCGTCGAAGATAAGCCTCATCAATGGCACACCCTCCTCACTTACACCCTTTGGTCATATCACACTACCACCAAGGTGAGCATTGGTTGCACTCCATTTAAGCTTGTTTATGGTCAAGAATCCATCCTGGCTACCAAGCTGGAACTTTCTTCTTTAACGATGATTCTACAGGTTGAATAATTAAATTATTCTAATATCCCTTAAAGGATAAATGCACTATTGGATTTAGAGGAACAAAGGACGTTTTCCTTGGAAAACATAAAGAGAAGACAACAAACTATTAAGAAATATTTCAATAAAAGTGCAAAAGTTGTTAGATTTAAGGTCAATGAGAAGGTGTTGCTATGGGATTCATATCACACTGATAGAGGAAGGCATTCAAAGTTTCAAAAGTTATGATGGGTCCTTTTAAAATCGCTTTTGTCCTGGGCACAAATTCTTATATTCTAAAGGACTTGGAGGAGCGGTTATTTTCCTATAGCACCAACCGTTCCCACTTAAAACACTATGTGGAACCAACTTGAAAGTTTAAATGATGTATGAAATTGCTCCTGTATTATAGTTTTGTTTCATTGCTTTGATTTTTCTTTGCTGTTATTTCTTTCTGTTGTTTCATTTCTGTTGTTTTATTTATTTTATTGACTTCTTTTCTTGTCAGAAATAAAATTTTGGATCACTTTTTCCACATCGATGCTATTCTGCAAGTATTGTTAATCAATAACAATTAGGTTACACAACTGTCATGATGTCCCCCTTGAAGACATCATTGAAATTGCTATCTGCTTCCAATACTGTTGTTAGATAAGTTAATTGGTTTTTTATCCCTATTTTCTTCTTTCCTTTTCTTCCCTCTACCTGAGATTCAAAAAGAGCACACTAGAGTTTTTCTCCTTAAAGAAAAGAATGCTTTTACTGTGATTAGTCGAATGTCATGCATACATGAATAAGCCCCTCATACGTAACACTTTCCATGAGTTATTCCCTAAATCCCAAATCATCTTTTCCCTTAAATCGACTCATTTACCCTGTTGCATAATATTTCTAATATACATTCCTTGATCTAATGTTTACTTGGTCTAAGAAACCAAACAATCCGAGTTCTTAATCTATTGGAAACAAATTTCGTTGTGGAGTCGATAGTTTGTTGAAGCTTAAAATTGCAATGATGAATACTGCTTGCAAATGATTGCAAAGCTCTATTATTTATTTATATTAATAATAAAATAGTAGGTGGGACCCCCTTGTAGACTAGGGGTGCTATGGTGGATATGCTGCACTCATATTTTGTTGCTATTGTGATGGTTCCAACATGGTCTTCTACAATCGATGTTTCAAATTATGGTTTAAAATGTTTTGGTGACATAAGCTGGTGGTCGATTATTGCATTGCGCTGATGGTTTTTATGACCATTCACAAATTATACCAAGGCTGCCCTATGGATGACAGGATCATTACCAGTTTTGTTTGGATATTGCGATTACACATGGATTAATTGTTTTAAATATGACCTTGATAAAAGGGGTAATGTTTGGGCTCATTCAAATAAACTGGCTATGTAGAAACCCTAATGTTATATGTAATTGTGACAAAAGGAGGGTGCGCAAACCCTTGCTTCTAGATTTATGCGCTTTGTTAAACGTTATGTGTGAAGCATATGGGGTAACGTTATAGAACATGGTTATTTTTAAAAGCGTTCGACAATACTTAGGATGGTGCACTATGCAATTTGTGATATGGCAATGAAATATGTGGTTGATTAAATGCTTAATGTTATGGTGGGTTAGATGGCTTGTACGTTGAATTGAATGAGGTTGGAGGGAGAAGTGATGTTCATTTACTGTACATCACTCAAACAACCCTCGAGGCCCATCACCCTAGCCATACTTGAATTTTGTTTTTTGGCTCTGGTGGTTGTTGATGCTCCACGATTTTTGGTTGTGAAGGAGGATACAGTCTAACTCTCTCCCTCGAGCAAGATTTTCTAGGTATGGTTCCTTATTCTTCCATCCATGATGGTTACTCTGTATTATGAATAGATTTTTGGCTCAAAATTGCTTGAGGTCTGTGTTTTTCTTAAGATTTTGGACTGTGTATTGGTGTTGTGCTTATGGTTTCTTCTGGTGAATATTCTGACGGTTGGCATTTTGGAAAAGAGGAATGGATATACTTTGCTATGTGTAATCTGTGTGTGGGTTTATTGGATAAATAACAAGAGATTCATGCTCGGTCGGCTTGATTTTTTGTGTCTGGTTATCTATGGAAATTTATGGCTTTGATTTGGCAAGCTCTGAGCTTTGCGCATAAATATTACAGCCAGCCTTTGTGTTAAGTTTTACCACTCCATTTTCATCTCTGTTTTTGGTTTTTAAATACTCTGGGTTGCAATGTGAACTGTTTAAATTTATTTCCTTGTCTTGGCCAAGTCCTGAGCTGTTAGTTATCATGGAATTGTCCTCATTATCGCTGTTGCATGGAAAGCATTGCACAGTCAGGTTTAACATCACCCAAAACTTTAATGGAATTTTTATATATGATTTTGGTTGGACACGGGTTGTGCTTGGGAATTATTTTTACAGTGCTTTTAAGAGTTCATTTCCTCTCGTTCTCTGTTGAAGGTGGTTGGCTGTCATTTGGTAACCCTCATGGCCAAGAATATTGTTAAAGTTTAAATGTCTATGGTAAATATGAAAAGGGAACAAGATGTCTGTGTCTTCGAGGACTTATTCCTTTGATTGAACCATCTGTTCCTACTCCCATGTGTTGTGTTAAACCCTAATATGATCTTGATATCGTTCAATCCTGTCAAGGTTAAATAGGCACTATGTTTGTTTGGTCTATTGGGCACAATTTGGTTCTGTTTCTTGATTGGAAAATTTTAAAAAGAAGTTTGTACATGATAATTTATGAGAAGCTTGGACTCAGAGTTGTATGCTATTTTTTCAATGCTACTTGAATCGGTTCTTATGTTGCTTATTTTTTTAATGGAGCACTGTGTGTAAGTGGATTTGGGCCCGATTATGAGTTTAAATGCCTAGTTTGGTTGTGTCCAACAATGTGTAAATAATGGGAAAATCATGGTTAATACTGTGCATATTCTTATTTGATTTTAAAGAACAATAATTGGTCATAAATTTCTGAGATCACTGTGCGTTTTCTATTGGTTTTAAAAGGAAAAGAGATTTAACATTGGAATATGAATGGCTGTGACTCAAAGGGTTATTATTCTTATCATATAAATGTAAATGTTGTTATTATGACTGCTATATAAATATTATATAGATGCAAAGGCTTCTATGATTGATTATGTCTAGGCATATGAATTATTCTTTTTGGAAGCCAACAAACGGTCTGTAAAAGAAGTGACAATTTAAATGGTGGTTTTGAAAAGTGACTGCTGATTGAATTATGGAAGTCTGAATAGAGTTATGTTTAATTGTTTGATTTAATTTATTTTTATATGAACAATATCCATATTACATCCCTATCATGCTACCACTTTTTCGCTCATTATATCCCCCTCATAATCCCAATTTCA
>ML783777.1:166611-180989 GCA_009831015.1 Picea engelmannii
ATAATTCTTTCTATTTATGGAAGATGATGTGTTTTTTAATACAGGGTTGCCATCAATGACAAAGGGGGATATTGTTGAATAAATTATTGTCATTGATGTTAAAGGTAAGTAAGTATTCAAATACAAATGTGACTTTAATAAATACAAAAGTGGAAAAGTTAAGTGGAAGTGGAGTTTATGTAAAAGTGGAGTAAACATGAAAATGGATTTTAAAAACATGTAAAAGTGAAAGTGGAGTTTTCATAAAAGTGGAGTAAACATGAAAATGTATTGAAAAAGGTAAAAGTGAATGTGCACATGGATTTAAAAACCATTATGGTATTGTACCCATGGTATGTTAAAAAGTGAATTAAAAATAAAAAAAATAGGGGATTGGTGTCTCCTGTTGGTCGGTGCCTACAAACAATAGAGGGGATTGGAGTCTCCAGTAGGTCGGTGCCTACAAACAACATAGGGGATTGGTGCCTCCTGTAATTCGATGCCTACAAACAACACAATGGATTGGTGTCTCTTGTAGGTCAGTTCCTACAAACAATGGAGGAAATCAATGTCTCTTGTAAGTCGGTTCCTACAAATAGTAGAGGGGATTGATGTTTCCTCTAGGTCATTGCCTACAAGCAACATAGAGGATCAATGTCTCCTATAGGTCAGTGCCTACAACCAAAAGATGGGATCAATGTCTCCTCTAGGTTGGTGCCTACAAACAACAATGGGAATTGGCGTCTCTAGTAGGTTGGTGCCTACAAACATTTGTAACCGTAGGATGGTGCCTACAAATTAATAAAAATAAGTTTTTGTGCTTTTCTCCTAAAAGGGTTTTCATGTTAAATATTGTGTCAAATGGTTATTATTGTTGGAAATATTGAGAGGGGGGGGGGGTGAATCGATATTACCTCTTTTTAAACAATTAGCAATTATTTTGTTATTTTATTAATCATCAGAAAGATCAACAATGGACTTGTATTTAAAATCAATTATATAAATATAATTAACAATAATTACAATGTTTTATAAAGAATAATTTGAAATAGTGAAGGACACCAATCCTTTTTAGAGCACCAACTCTAGGAGACACAAATCCCCTTCTTCGTGGCACCAACCCTAGGAAGCTCCAACTCCCTTGTTTTAGGGAACCAACCCTAGGAAGCACCAACTCCCTTGTCTTTAGGGCACCAACCCTAGGAAGCACCAACTCCCTTGTTTTTAGGGAACCAACCCTAGGAAGCCCCAAATCCATTTTATTCACACTTTACTTAGTAAAGGATATGAATCCTTCCTTGCTCCTCCCTTCCACCCTCACTACATAAGTATAATCAATTCTTCTTTGGACTTTGCTTCTGTTTTGGTCTTTTGATCTAGACTGCAAAGACACTTCTTCTACATCGTTCTTTCTTGCCTATATTGTCTTCCAACTGGTGTGAGCATTGAAGCATTGTGTCCCTTTGTTTGTACCATTGCACCTCTTCATTTAAATTAACAATAATAACATTTGACTTTCAATTTAGAATTAATATCTCCCTCTATTATTATTCACACATTAACGTGAAAGATTTTCAATTTAGTAAGAGGGATTTTAATAAATCGATCACAGGTATGGATCGATTTCTTTTAACTCGATCCCATGCCTTTTTATTTTATTCTTAAGCTTCTGGTGCATCCCCAGATCTCCAACATATCTTATTTTATCTTTTCGATTAGATTTCCAATGCATTGGATGTATTTGAACACTTAATATCAATCAGGATAGAATCCAGATCATGTATGGTTCAAAGTTTCTTCTCGACAGAGGAAAAAATCATTCTCTGTATGTTAAAATTCGTATAGACGCACTTTCAAGATCTCTATTCAATATGACCATAGGTGATGACTAAGTGCTAAGACAAGCAAGTGCTTAATCATTTATCATGATTGATGGTCACGTTTTATTTGCACGTTTGATATGGATGGTTCTCGTTCACTTCGAGACTTCGACATTTTTGGACTCAGGCCTTTGTATTCTTCCAACTTTTCCAGAGAAAATTCTGCCGAAGGGTGTATCAACACTCCTTGCTTGATAACCTTCATATTTCCATGAGCTAATACCATATATTTAGGCTCACAGGAGCTCCTATTCTCCGGGTGTTTGGCTATTCGTGACTTCAACCTTCGATGCTTCGGGTAGTTTTGCTGGTAGGAGAAGCTGGATATCTTCAAAAGATGTACTTCCATAGTGACATAGCTTACCGATGTCACAGTTGACATGTCACTAGTTGATTGGCTGCCACGTGTCACCCTGATTTGTGAATTTTACAATCCTTGTATGCCACAACAATTTTTACACCTGTCACCATTTGATTGGGCCATGTGTCATATTTATCTTCTGCCACATGTCTCACTTCGTGGCTTTGGGATTTTTGGCACTTTTATACCATCCTTTGGTCATTGCCGAATTGCCGAATAGATATACCACCATAGATTTTCAACTATCTTAATCCTACGACCTTTGTTTATTTTGGAACTTCGGGGTTTAGAAGTTCTTGGTTTATTTGAGTTGCTTATCGCTGGAGTTGACCACTTTATTTATTAGTGTGCTCTCACAATTTTCACTCCAGATCAATGGTTGATGGGATTTCCTGATCCGACGGTTGACGTGAGCTCGTGACTTTGGGGCTTCAACCTTCAGGTAAACTTACCTATTTTAGACTCCTTTTCGTTGGAGTGGTCAACGCTGGAGTTGACCGTCTTATTTCCTTTGGTGTGATTTGATGGTTCCAATATTTTCACTCCAGATCAACGGTTGACGAAAATTCATTTAATCCGAGACTCCAGGATATCGTGGCTTACACTGTTCTTCTACTAAACTCGATCGTATGGTCGAGAATTCATCCAAATTCTCTTCTTGATCTAACGATTGGCGAGATCATCTGAAGCTCCTGCTTCATATCTAATGGTTGAGATTTAATCCTTCCCAACCACTGAATTTACCTCGATCTAACGATCCTGGATTGTCCCGAAATAAGAATGAACAACTCTTATGCATCAACTCTTCTGAGCTTTGATTAATGTTCTTCCTTCTGAGATTTGGATTTATAATGGATTCTTCTTCACCTTGTTGACATCAATGACAATATCATACCACTGGGATTGTCCCGAAATAAGAATGAATGACTCCTATGCATCATCTCTTCTGATCTTCAATTAACGTTCTTCCTTCTGAGCTTTGGATTTATACTAGATTCTTCTACACCCTATTGACATCAATGAAAATATAATACCACTGTGTCCAACAATTATATTTATGTGATTGTTTCATTAATGTTTATGAATGTTAAAAATAAAAATATAGCCTTATACTGATTCACCCCCCCTCTCAGTATAAGTGTGTGCTCAACACCTTTAATAAATCTGGCCCAACAACTGCTCCGTCTGTTGGATTATCCCAACTTACTGGTGTGTTATAATTTCTGGCATACAATGCTTCAAATGGACTCATTTTCAATGAGGCATGATACCCATTATTGTAAGAAAATTCAACTAAATGAATATAATCTTCCCACTTTGATGGTCGATCCATCACATACATTATGAGCATGTCCTCAATGATCCTGTTACTCTTTTTTTTTTCCCCATATGACTCTGGGTGATACCCTGTACTAAGATTTAAATTTTTCCCAAAGCCTTTGAACAAACCTTTCCAAAAATTGGATGTAAATTTTGGATCTCTATATGAAACGATTTTCTTAGGCACTCCAAGTAGCATGGAAACTTGTTTCATATATATTTCTGCAATATTTTCTACCTTGTGTGTTATCTTCACTGAAACAAATTGTGTTGCCTTAGTCAATTTGTCCACCACCACCATGATGGAATCATGTTTCTTCATTGTTCTGGGAAACTTTGTAATAAAATCCACTCGAACAACTTCCCATTTCCATTTCAGAATGGGAAATGGATGTAGAATCCAAACTGGATGCCTATGCGTTGAGCACTCAACACACCCTCAAAATTTCTAAAAATTTAGGGTACCACTTTTCTTTGATTTCATCCTTATACTTTGATTTTCACATGATCATGATCGATTTTTGAGGTATTTTCTTTTATTTCCCCACCTCGGACAAGTCTCAAGCTTAATACAAATTGCCATTAGAATATAAAGAAGTCTAAATGGTTTAAGTGATGATTTAGGGTCTTCAACACTTAGTATTTTCAAGATCATCCATTTTTCCCTACAATGTTTGACTTTCCTTGATGCCCGAAAATCACCTCTCAAGAGTGTCAAAGCCCATAAACAGAGGGCGTCAGCCGTGGCGACATACACATAGCGCCACTAAAAATTTGGGAAAGGATTGTGTCAATGTCGATGTTCATCGACCATCGACACACAATGATGAACATTGCAAAATTATCTTGAGACAAGCCAAGCACTGATGTCGATATATGATTCGTACTCGAAATCATGACTACCTGATTTTAACGAGAATGATATCTTAACCGTTGATTCTTTAGGTTAAATTTCACCTGATGCCAACACGAGGTAATCTAATTCAACATTCACAATGTCAACATCAACATGTCTTTCACCACGTGGTCAACCATAGATCCTTCCTAATAGCCATGTCATCATGTTACCCACCCTTGGCCACGTTAGTTGAGTCACATCCTCTATTCCATGGTACCGTCACATCATCCAACCACATCATCACAAGTGACTCACTAGTTTCCTTGGGGCTCGAGAATTTTTTATGGAAGAGATCAATGGAAGGAGACAAGATAGTGGACTCGTCTATGCGATGTTACATCGATTGTTGGTGAGTCACATGTAAAACTATGATAACCATTATAAGCTTCTCAACTCATTGATGACCGATAAATCATCTGCGTTGGTGAACCAAAACCCGAGATATTCCTTTTCGACACATGAACAAAACTGTCGATGATAAATTATAAGAAAATAAGCTACATCGTGGGCCATCCATATGTCCTCCTGCATTATTCTATGCCATCTATAACTTACATGAAGGATCTCAAAACAATGAAACTGTGAACCGGGATGGAATTTCCCCGATGCCGATGTCATGTCGGTGATCGGTCAAGAGCACCCTCATGGAAAAAATATTAAGGCATATTGAGTGCACCGATGGCTAGTAGCACGTTGGCATCAACGGTCCCCAACCCATCATCACCCGATGAGACTCATGAATGAGAACGTCGATAGCCTATTTCAATAGAACGAACTGTGATATTAACCATTCACGCTGCACACGTTGATCTAGACCTCCCACATTCTATAATAAGGATTTGAATGCCTTGTGTTTTAAGGCAAAACAAACTCATTCACACTGCATTTGTAACCTATCCGAGTAGGCCACGTCAGTCGAGGAAGGCCCCAAAATTTATGTTTCATGATTTGAATGCCACCTCAACATCTCAAAAAGATCGTCACACGAACCTAACCTCCAACACTCATCTTCATCGGGAGAAGCGATCAAATGATTGAGACAAGTCCTTCGAGCCATGAACAAGGACATATCCCCAACCCCTGATATGAACAGACATTGCGTGCCAATTGATAACTATTTAAAATCTCCGATCGACCAATTTAATGTTCCCTTGCACCGATGGTTGACATAGCACATTAACTGCATGAGCATGGCACCGACAAAAAAATTAATTCCCAAGGATTTGCAAGGATTTTGCTGTACTCAATATTTGTGAATTCGGATGGGGTGGACATGAACGAGTTATTTGAATCCGATTTCTCTCATTCATCTTATCATTTTTTCCATTGATCAATAGATATTTCTGCGTAGCAAGAGATTTTGTATAACCAAGAGTTGAGCTCGTTGCAGGCTGAAATATTGTCAAGTTTACTATTATTTTGGGACCAGTAAGTGTCAAAAGTTTGAAACTTTAGCTTTGCACAGGTGTTGTGGTTGTTTTTTGCTAAGTTGCTCGTAGTATTTAATTAATTGAAATTTAACAATGCTGTTTTGCAGGAAAAATGCCTCCACAATGACTAATGACTCGACAATCACTAAAGACACTGAAGGGGAAGAAATTATTGGTGGGAGAGGCCTCTAGTCCTACTGCTACTAGAGAACTGGAACTCAAGCCCAAGGTAGATCCAATAATCAAATTGTCACAAAAAAATCCATCATCTCCACCACCGCTCTATAGAGATATAGATACAAGCATGACAACCAAGGTTCCTATTCCCACCTAGCTTGAACTTTACAATAAAATTCACCATGATGATTTTCCTGAATTCACTCCGCATAGCGGTCCATAAGTAAAAATATTGGACAACTAGGTCTTTCAAAATATTAAATTATCATCCCTATACATGTTAGGCTCTAGAACCCTGGTTTTACCCTCCTTAGAAACCTTAGAATGGATAATTAATCACACCCAGGCAGACAAGTGTGTGATTAACAATGTGAATGATCAATGTGTTGGTGTTTTTCTGCCAATGGAGGTCAACAAATATTACAAACTCAAGGAGCCCAAAGTTAGGCTTAAGACCTACTTCGTGGTCAAGTTCTATGCACAACACAAAACTAATCAATTTTTGGCATCCAAGTGGAAGGAAGATGGGATATTTGTGAATAGAGCATCCATGTGGTACAAAACTATAAACCTAATAGAACCATATCTATTCCTCATGGCCCTGATATGCCGATTGTATGGGGAAACAAACTACTCCAAGTTTTCAGAAGCCTGGATTCCCCTAACATATATAGTAGTCGTATACGAAAGTGTCTTCAATTGGGGTGCCATAATTTCAAAGAAATTGAGCATTAGGGTTGACCAATCACATAAATCAAAAGTAGGATAAGTCTCCTCTTTCTTTACGGACTCTTACCTATTAGATCCAATGTGTGCAAGAAATGTATTTCCAGGGTTGGGGTTAAGTTGGAATGTCTTAGAGTTACCCTTCCATGTCTATTTCAACATCTCATGGGAGAATAGGTATAAGAAGATTTATGCTGCAATTTTTGATGAATTCTTGGCTAGGGTATATTTCCTAATATTTAAATATAATTGTTCAAGGCTTTTCGAAGCAACTATAAAGGTCATCTCCAAAGTAGGGAATTGGTACTTGAAAGAGAAAAGTACAAATATAAGGATTTTTGGAGCCACCGAGGCCCCACATCTGCTTCCAACTTATGTGCCAGAGCGGTTGGCATTAGGGGAGATTTGTTACTAGACTATCTTGCAGGGTTTCGATGCCTCCTTGGTGAAAGATAAGAAGAGAGCGTTCATTCCATACGAATTCTATCTAGGCTATTGTTTCGTAAAAGTCACCACATAGGCCAGGAAGGAAGCCCAAATCCAGGTAGACTACAGGTTTTACATGGGAAGATATATGAAACATGATCCAAAAGTCTTAGTAGCTCAACATAGTGGACAAGTAGTATCTCACAGGCCGTATGCACACGATAGTTTTGAAGATGAAATCTTCACTAAAAATGCTCTAGATTGGGAAGAGGCCCCGCGAAGCAAAGAGAAACTAGACCTGACTCGATTCAAGGCTATGCAAGGAGATGAATAATTATAATGGTTGGAACAAACAAAAAGAGCTGTTGTATAGGCACAAAATGAAAATGCAGAGCACACAACAAGGATAGTTGAAGCACTATGGCTAGTAGAGGAAGGTGAGAGAGTATTCCATGAGCATGGGAAAAATCCTAGTATTCAAGTACTAGGGCCACCAATGATAGATCCAATGATACATATGGGAGAAGGGGAACTGACACCCACAAGAGACAGTTCACTAGACGGAAACAATGAACAACCAGTTGCGGAGCAGGTACAGGTAGATCAATCAGGACCTGGATTAACAACCGAACCCTTGATAATGACACCAGACCCAAGTGCATTGGCACCAATAATAACTGATCTGATTATAATCTATGATGAGATAGTGAGGATTTGAACAATACAATAGTTCCCATTATCAATGAAGTTGCTACATAAATATTAGACACCCAACTACCTTAAGGACCACAACCCATGGATATGGGGACAAACTTGAATACAAATTAAAGCATTATCACCCCCTTAGGACAAGGGTCACAACCTCAAGCTGAAGGAGTAAGTGGTTCAGAGAGAAAGGAAGAGGAACAAGACACATGAGATGCCACCTTAGCAGGAAAGGGTGAGACACAAGACACAAGATATGCCACCTCAATAGAAAAGGGTGAGACACAAGACAAAGAGCAGGAAGGATCTCAAGAAGATAAAGATAAAAGTAATATCAAGGGTTCAGTCCCAAAAGAAAAGACCCTAGATAAAGAAGAGATTGAAGAAATTTCATATGTTGAAGGGTGACCTGGAGGTGACACACCTAGAAGCCAAGGGCATGAAAAAAAAATGATGACGAAGAGTTTGAAGAAACCACAACAAAGACTCCAACCCCCTCTTCACCTAGGGAAATGACAACACCCTCGACATCATTAGCAAAGAATGTGACAAAAGTCACCATTGACACTGGGCAGGTATGAGAGGTGCTCCAAGATGCAGAGATTGAACTCATAGATGGCCCCGAACAACCTTCTACAATGCTAGGCCAAGAGCATGCAACCTGCAGAGATGGAGAAAGCGTCAACAATCGGGTATCAGTGGCGGGCAAAGGTAAGGAACCAACCCTTGAGAACTTTCATACTCCAGGTAGTCTGAGCAACACCATCTCATGGATGGACCAATCAATTCCAGATCTTTTAGATGAAGTGGTCGATGTGCATGCCATAGCATATGATAAAAAGAGGAAGGTAGTGGTCAAAAGAACTAGTAAGAAGAAAAGACTTACTTTGGATAGCATTGTGGTGATCACTACGGAAGAAACTATGTTTGATGGAAAGAAATCTGAAGTGAGTGAACTACTTGGAGTTGGAATGGCCATATCTAGTGTCACCATCGATAGAGCAAGAGAAGACAAGTGAGAAACAAAGTCAATGAGGGAGAAACTTGTGCATCTCAGACATCAGGTCGAGTATTATCAGGGTACCTCATGGGCGATCACCTTCATGAGAGAAGAGTTACGATATGGATACAATCGATTTAAACTGGACATGTACATCTTTATGGATCATATTGTAAGCTACCAGGAGGAGATATTTCTTAGTCTGATTGATCTGAAAATGGGTGAGTACTTACTCTACACAAGTTTTCAACCTAGAATCATTTTTTGACGAATTATTTGCATAAGGATTAAAGGACATATGATTCCATTATTAACCATGCTTTTAAACAATAATACATAGCACACATGAACTCAAAATGGAATAATCACATGAAAGGACAAGAGAGAGACAACCGATGTTGGTAACGGAGTTGGTCCCTCCTGGACTACGTCTCTGGACCCACTTCAATTGGAATACGGATTTTTTTCATTCATTTTTCAAAAGTTGTTGGGACCTTCTCATAAGTGATTACATAAGAGATACCTTCTCCTTCAATGAGAATTCAAGAAGACTACTCACACTCATATCTCTCCATACATCAAGAAGGATAATTCCTTACATTAATAAGTCTCTCAATGCTTAGGAGTAGTAGCAATATGGCTCTCTAAATCCACTCTTTAATTCTTCATTACTCTCCCCCCTCTGAATATGGCTCACATAATAAATTATATAGTTTTTCCTCACCCACTCTAAAAAAAAAGCATTAATTCCTAGATCCATAATAATAGGATCTAATTACAAAATCCATAAATGTAGGATCTCAAACTATCTTCAAGCACATAATGGGAAAAGTCTCAAAACCACCCAAAGACTCTTCATCCATGCCTTTGATTCTCTCAACCTACTAGTGATAAAAATGGAAAATTCGTGTGAGGTGGTTTCTCACATAAAAACCAATTTCCATAATTACAATTTTAATGAAAAATAAGTGAGTCTAATTTCTCTCACAAGTATTAACAATTTTACAAAAAGAATTAAATGCATGGGTTTTTTCAAAATCTCATTTAAAGCATGATAAAATGCATGAGACTTATCTCACAAAGCATTAATAAAAATGTGTGAGATTATAAAACTCATAAAAGCATAAATTCACCATTTTCACCACTTTGTCCCTCACTTCAAATCAACTTGGTGAACAAAGTAAAGTTCCTTCCATGTGTGGAGATCCGCTCAGATCACGCCTCCCCACAAAAGAACCTTTTGGTCTCCAAAAGTACTAATTTTATCTCTATGCAAATGTTTTCAAAAGGCACATTCCTTCAAGACTCCTTTATCCACGTGCTTCAAAATCAAAATGCAAAGACAACACCTGCAACTGCTACAAAGTAAATGTTTGGAAAAAGACACATTCCTTGTCTTCCTTCACCTTTGTACGTCGAAATCAGAATGCGAAGCCATCATATGCCACAATATGCAATCCTTCAGATGCTTGTCATTTCTCTTGTGCATGAGTGGAGGGCAGTAGGCGATTGTGCTAGTGTAGATCTGCAGGTGACTGAATGCCCGAACCAATCAAGCATGTACACGAAATGATACTATGAGTAACCCTGGAATTACTACCAACATCGCAATCTAGAATCGCCTCTGGACTCTCCCTTCTCGACAACATATGTTGTCCTACACCCCAGGTACCTCGATTGAAGTGCGACATTTAGATTTTCAACCTCAGAAATGGGTCACGAGCTGGACGCCCTTCCGAGATTTGGGTGACTCAATGAGGGATGCGTAGAACAAATGGACCTCAGACTTCGACCCTTCATGGATATCTCCCTGTCTTATGGTGTAGGAAGACTTGAATTGGAGGATTTTGAAAGTTCCCACACCCAATGATGATCAAATCGATGTGGCACTTTTTCTTGTGTTGTTGTTTCTCCTTCCAGTGGATGCGTGGGGTGTTGGACAGGGCCCACGAAGAAGTAAAAAAAACACAACAACATCGTAGTCAATGTTCAAACGAAGGTTACTGGAGTCATTACCCTCGCAGAAAGCATGCCCCCTATTGCAATTGCAAGAACACGAAAGAGAATGCCAAGTAGTTTAATAATCAACTCAATGGAATCACAAAACATTTTGAACGAGTTAAGAAGGAATTCCAAAATTTTGTTAGCTGCCTCCTGACCCATCTTCCTTCAACCGCGATGATCGAGCCCTGAGTTCATTGTCTCGGGACGAGCCAGATGCACATCTTCTTCTTCGGTAATATGAATTTCCTCCCTCGGTGGTTCTTGATTCCAAGCATGCCATCCACATTCAATCTTAGTGATGGAAAGGATCTTTATATACTATAAAGAGGCGGCGCACTACTAGAATGTGCACAGATTTTAGTAAAGTAAAGCGAACAGACAACCGGGGGATGCTGAGCGAGTTGGTGATTTGGAGGCCGAGCTCATTAACCAGCTGGTGCATATAAATGATCTGCTCGATGAGGTCTCTTCAGCTGTGTTTGGAATGGTAGTCGATTTGCTCCGTCATTTTCTCAATCAAATATTGCAAACAATCATAATTCAGATTCGAGAGTCCCCTTTGAGATCATTTCTCCCTCTAATTTTATCCACAAGATCATCACCATAAGCAACGCACCAACAACGCTCCCAGACACAGGCGGAATAATATTTACGGGTTTTAGATCGTAGTTCCTGATGAGAATAGCCACACGCAGAAGGGCGAGGTTCTTTGTACCCAGAGCCATGGTGTACATAAGCATGATTCAATCGGACTTTTCCAGTTTGTCTGAAGTCTCATACCCATCGTGTCTGCTAATGTCTGCTAAGTCTCATACCCTAATGGCTAGTGGCTTCATCTATCGATAGTTTCTCCTGACAACGATGGCTGCCATTAGAGAAATTTTGACAGTCGTTCACTTGGCACTGATATTTATATGCAGCAACCACGTTTCTCATGTGACATGTATGCATAATATATATTGTAGTAGAATATGGAAATCATTTATCGCATCAAATTCCAGTAAGTTCCTCTTCAAATGACGCAGAGGGCTGGAATGTTGTACCCCAATGCCTCTTCAATCGTCTCGCAGGCTTAGTTTCTACATTGATATGACATAGGGACATTATTGTTTTTTTGCTCCAAGAACGAGTTCGCAAGAGTAATGATCACGGAAAAGTTCACGAACATGATAATGTTTGTCCTTTCAAATATCTGCATGCTTCTCCTCGAACATTTTGTACAACGGTGCCTTGAGACTATTCTTGGAAATTTATCATCTCATTCCTTTGATGCTTGATACATCATCTCATCTCATTCCTTTCGTTTGATGCTTGGATACATCATGGTTAGAAGATGTAATGCAAAAATCATTTTTCTTACATTCAAGAAAAGAATTTGAATGACTTTCATACCTTCTTGAATTGTCCTTGATTTGATGAGGACAAGCTGGCTTGATTCCTTTCTTGGAATTTGATGGTGAAGAGATGGTCTTTTCTTCAACAATCTTTGAGCATTCTCCCTTCTCTTCCTTTCCATAAACTAAACCTAAAAATGGTGGTATTTGGACCACCTCTAATGGCTAAGTGACTCCTTGGCCATGAATGCCAAGTCCACCTCCTTTGTATCCCATCTTCTGAGAAGAAATTGAACACGAAGAAACATAATATACCTCGGTTTGATTTTGTGCATCCATAGTAGAAGGATCTTTGTCCTCCATTTGTTCACCATGCTGCAACTTAGCCAAGAGATCATCCTTGGCTTGCAATTCGAGCTGCAATTCTTCAATAATTCCGTTGAGGACTTCTCCATGAAGTTGAGATCTCTCTTGAAGCTCTTGCTTCTCTTCTTCTGCAACCTGCAAAAGTCTCCTCAACTCTGCGTTTTCAGCTTGAATGTTGTGATTTATCTTTTCTAATTCTTGAAGTTTTTTTGCGCGCTTCGCTCCTTTTCCCATCCCACAAAGCAGTCAGCATGGCTCTGATACCACTTGATCTGAAAACGGGCGAGTACTTAATCTACACAAGTTTTCAATCGAGAATCGTTTTCTGACAAATTATTTGCATAAGGATTAAAGGGCATATGAATCCATTATTAACCATGCTTTTAAACAATAATACATAACGCACATGAACTCAAAATGGAATAAGCATATGAAAGGACAAGAGAGAGACAACCGATGTTGGTAACAGAGTTCGCCCCTTATGGGCTACGTCTTCGGACCCGCTTCAATTGGAATACATATCACTTTCATTCATTCTTCAAAAGATGTTGGAACCTTCTCATAAGTGATTACATAAGAGATGCCTTCTCCTTCAACGAAGATTCAAGAAGACTACTCACACTCATATCTCTCCATACATCAAGAAGGATAATTCCTTACATGAATAAGTCTCTCAATGCTTCAGAGTAGTAGCACTATGGATCTCTAACTCCACTCATTAATTCTTCATTACTCCCCCCCTCTAAATATGGCTCACATAAGGAATTATATAGTTTTTCCTCACTCACTCTAAAAAAGGAGCATTAGTTCCTAGATCCATAATAATAGGATCTAATTACAAAAAAGGAAAAACAAGATCCATAAATGTATAATCTCTAACTATCTTCAAGCACATAATGGAAAAAGTCTCAAGACCACCCAAAGACTCTTCATCCATGCCCTTGATTCTCTCAACCTACTGTCAGACATTTGGCTTAGGTTGATGGATAGTTGGTATGGATTGTTGGTTTTCATTGATGTCAACCATTGGAGAGTGATATTGTAGATTGATGTCAACCCTTAGTGATCGATGTCAACCCTTGGAGAAAGTTCGGTAGCGAATTCCAGTAGTACAAAGGTTTAGGTAATGCACCCAAGGTTGTTTCATGTATAATGGTATGAGTTTTATTATATTTAAAGGTAAGAATGTTCTAGATGGATAGTACATGTCATTCAATTTCCGGTGGTATGTGGAACGTCACATAACTCCTCACGGTTAGAGAGTTATGGCCATGAGAAGTTGGAGAACCTAGGTTTGGGTAATGGACCCAAGTTTGTTTGATGGATAATGGTATGCATTTTGATATATTTGAAGGTGAGAATATTCTAGATGGATAGTACATGTCATGCCATTTCCAGTGGTATGTGGAAAGTCACATAACTATTCATGATTAGAGAGTTATGGCCATGTGAAGTTGGAGAACCCTCATGAGTCATCTAGAAGCCCCAAAATGTCAAAGTAGTCAAAGTGGTTTAAGAGATTTTTAGAAGGTAAATAATAAAATGAAGTGATGAGTGTACTATAATTCAAAGTGAATACAAAAGAAATTATTTAAATAATAAAGTTAATGGAGAAATTACTAAGTTAAAAAGTGGTTAGAAGTGGGTTAGCCCTAAAATAAGGAAAGTGGTTTAAGATGGTTAGAAGGTAACCCCTTGAGGTAAAGTGAAGTGATGAGTGTACTATAAGTCAAAGTGGATACAAAACAAATTATTTAAATAATAAATTTAAT
>ML783777.1:181039-197889 GCA_009831015.1 Picea engelmannii
AAATTTAATGGATAAATTACTAATTGGACAAGTGGTTAGAATTTGGTTAGCCCTAAAATAAAGAAATTGGGTTAATATGGTTAAAAGGTAACCCCTTGAGGAAGTTACATGAAAGTATAAATAAGAGGCAAGACTCTCTCATTTTAAATCACACTTGAGCATATTGAATATCTACAGGTGACTAAGGTAACCAAAGGATATCTAGGCCGAATTTCAGAGAGAAGGTGAAGTAAAGAAGACCAAAATTCAAGGGAGGATAAATTCTTTTGATGATGCTTTCTAAGGTATGTTATTTACAGGTCATCTCACCATTTTCACAATAATTTTTTTTCTAGATTGATTCAGACCATGAAATTGATAGGCCATTGAGAAAACATATCCAAGTAGTTGTGGTACTAATTTCATATTGTGGGTCATTGTAGTTTTGGAGTTACACTCCGTGGAAAATAGGGTTTGTGGGTAGTCTTGAAACTAGTCTAAAATAGGTGTTTCGGGTAACAACGTCATAACTTATTCATAATAGATCCAAATTAAGTAAGAAATTTTTTTTTGGTTAGAGTAAAGTCTTTAGTATTATGTGTAAAATTTTCATATCCATACAACAAATATTCCATGCGGGGCACGCTCTACAAGTTCGCTCTCTAGAATAAGCCAGAATTCAACAAGTCATGCCATTTTTTCTATAACTCCTTTTCTGAGAGGTTCCAAGTAGTGACACCTGGAGGAATTGCATAAAACACACTGAAGAACATTGTGTACTATTTTCATATCTCTATTCATTACAAATACATAGTTATGATTATTTCAAGTTAAAGTTGTTGACTAATCCAAAATTAGTCACGTGAGACTAAAGTAAAGTTTGATGAAAATGCTAGTCTCTTGTTGTTAAAGTTAAGGAAGGTTTGCAGGTATGTGATCATATACACTATGTCTATTACAGAGTTACAAATCATATTTGGATGATGAAATTGATGATGGATTTTGGTTGAGGTACATGTTGGATACATGGTTGAGACAAGTAGTTGATGAGTTGACACATACATGAGGTGTATAGTTGATGATGTTGGTACATCTTGATGAGTCATAGTTGATGAGTAGTTGATACATGATTGGTACATACTTGGTACATGGTTGGAGGTACTTGTTAGTAGTATTGTTGACACATGGGTTATGGATGATGTAACATACTTGTATTGGTATATTATTAGAAGCACATATTGATCTTGGTGATGATTATGAGTTGTTGTGTTATGCTTGGTTGATGCACAACTTTGAGAGTTGTCTTGGTGATTGATCTTGGTGAGTATATCTGATTTGGTTGATAAGATTGATGAGACATGTTGTTGTGATAGGTTGTTTGGAGAGGTTGTTGTGACAATTTATTTGTACAGGTTTGGTGCATGGTTGCTGCACTTGTTCATGGTACATGTTTTATATAGGTTTGGTGCATGGTTGATGCACTTGTTTATGGTACAATTTTTTTACAGGTTGGTTTATGGTTGACGCACTTGTTTATGGTACATGTTGATTACAGGTTGAGGTACATGTTGGTGCATGGTTGATGCACTTGTTTATGGTACATGTTGATTACAGGTTGATTGGTACATGTTTACAACAGTGTATCTCACAGTGATAGTGTGAGTGGTTCCATCATTCTACTTATATGCCAGGGAGGTTGGACGGGGCAAGGAAAAGTGGTTGTAGCCACCTTCCGGTTGTAGCCGGAGAACATAAGGGGTTGTAGTCTCCTTCTGGTTGTAGCCAGAGAATTGGGGAGTTGGAGGTTTCCTCAGGTTGTAGCCTGAGAAACTTGGGGGTTGGAGCCTCCTTCCAGTTGCAGCTGGAAAACAAAGGAAGTTGGTGCTTCCAATGAATGTAATTCTTCAACACATATAAGAAAAAACATTCCGTGGTTTTCTTCCGCTTTGGGTTTCCACGTAAAACACTGGTGTACTGTGTATGTGTATGATTGTTCATTTGTTCATTGCTTATTTACTCTGCAGTGATTGGATGATAATGACACATTGATATAACACTTGGATTATATGGTTAAAAAGGATTAAATTGCTCTATTACTGATTCACCCCCCCTCTCAGTAATCTAATACCTACTAGTGAGAAAATTGGAAATTTGGTGCGAGGTGGTTTCTCACATAAAAACCAATTTCCATAATTATAATTTTAATGAAAAATACATGAGTCTAATTTCCCTCACAAGTATTAATCATTTTACAAAAAGAATTAAATGCATGATTTTTTTCAAAAGCTCATTTAAAGCATGATAAAATGCATGAGCATCTCACAAAGCATTAATCAAATAAAATGATAAATGCATGAGACTTATCTCACAAAGCATTAATAATAATGCACGAGATTATAAAACTCATAAAAACATAAATTCACCATTTTCACCACTTTGTTGCCAACTTCAAATCAACTTGGTGAACAAAGTAAAGTTCCTTCCATGTGTGGAGATCTGCCCGAATCAATGATATTGCACAAATATATGATGAGGTGGTCTGAAAAATAATGCAAGGCCTTGGAACAAATTGAATACATCAAGAAGATACATAAGGGTCAGAGTGAAGAGGACCATGGTATCATGATGGTCATGGATGACAGTTTGGATAGATTCCAAAAAGCACCGGAATATTGGACATAGCTAGTGGCAGAGATGCAACAAAATATGTAAAATAGATAGTAGGAATGTTTTTAGTAAAAACATATCTCAAGTAGCCTATAGATTCAAAAAATCCCACATGCATGGCTAGTCCTTCTCAGAAAAACCCTATTATAGAAGGTACTCCCACCACCAATGAGTAATGACACACAAAAGATGATACATACCTTCACCCAAAAATACCTTACGTTATCCCTTACGATGAAATCAACACCTTTAGAAGGATTATGAGAGCTTATGCTTGACAAATAAGAGAATTTCCATTAGCTCCGTTTCTTCCCGGCAAGAAGCAAACCAAAAGACTAGTTGTTGATACCCCAAGTCACACTATTTTCCATACAATTGAAGATCAAGTATATTTTTCCCTAACTGAAATAGACCATCCTCTCAGTTTTATTCCTAAAACTCCTCTCGTTACCCCAACAACAAGTACACACTCTGATCCTGATTATTTTGAATCCGAAGAAGTCGGTTTTGATTCAAAAGAATCAGACAACGAGTTAGACGATATGGGAGACTACAATGAAAACATCCATGAGGGTAATGACCAACCTGTAAACAACCAGCCATGGTTAGCTAGGGATGATTTGGCCATACCAGGGTGGTTTCATAATTTACCTAGGCATCCAGAGAAGCTTCTTCCCAAGTTTGACCCGAAAACCTCTCGACTACTCGAAGATCACATCGATAAATTCATTCTTGCGATAATATTGATGAATTTCCAACATGAGGATGTAGTGTGTACACTCTTCCCTTACACTTTTGAAAAATCTACCTCAACATGGTACTTTAACCTCTCGGTTGGTTCCATAAACAACTGGACAAAATTCCAAAAAAATTTCCTAGACAAATTCACAGAGGAAACAACTACGAGAGTGTTGATGGATGAGATTTTCACCACCAGCTCGAGACCTAAGGAAAAGGTCAAAGATTTTAATAAGAGATTCACAACAATCCTCAACAAATTTCAACTTGATGTTAAACCCGCTCAAGAGCTACAGATTGAGGTATATGCTAATGCATTACCAACCTCTATCTCTATCTTCGTTAATGGGTCTACTAAACCTAATTTGGCTGAAAATTTTGAGGAAGCCAAAATTATTTAATTCCAAATGAAAGGTTGTAAATATAGCCATATATCCTTAACAAAGAAGCAAACCCAACAACCATATAAAATAAGACTTTTACTGACACGACCACCAGGTAAACAAGCAAAACAAAACACCGACAATGATAATGCAGAAATGGAAAGTCTGCAAAGAATGGTTAATAAATTATCCAACGAGATTGTGAACACGAAGAGGAATGCGGCTGAAGGCACGTCTAACCCTAGGATTTAAAAACCTTTCTTTAGAAATAAATCACCCTATAAAGCCATTGAGACTCCCTCGACCAACTTAATCATCGATTTAGGTGAAGTAGTTTATGATTCCTTTTGCAATTATCATCAAGAAAACCATTCAGAGAAAGATTGCCCCCAATGGGTGAATGCCATGAATTTGTTAGCCAATAATTTCCTGGATGGTTGTACCCTGACCAAGAAACCCCATGATCAAACATCGAATACTACATAAAATTAGGTTAGTGATCCACATGAGGAAATGACTATGGTGTTGTGGGATATCAATCATACTTCATCTCTTGGCGATCCCGCCGAAGAGGAAGAACCAACTGAAATATTGGTAGTCGAAATGAGAAGAAAAGGACCCGTCATACAAAATCAACCTATCACAGCCCAAGATCCCAAAAAACTTGAAAGAACCACTTCTTCAATTCAACCAACCCCTCTACTTAGCTCTTCTCCAAAATTCGAAACTCACGAGACATCAAAGTTAGAATATAATGTGGTAGAAGATTTGAAAAAATTGAAAGCAAATATTTATGTGATGGACTTATGTAGAATTCCTCAACAAAAGGATATGTTGCTACAAGCTTTGAGGGAGGATGACAAGCCTATGTTAAATCCAAATCCAAATCTAAGCATATGTAAAGGCAACTCTAGGGAAATCACGAAGCCTAATGTAAACATAGTATCCACTGATAGGAATCCTCTGTCATCTGTCCCACCATTTTTATTAACCTTCGAAATTTATAATAGAAATATGCACAACTATTTAGTTGATTATGGTGCCTCCTCAAATGTCATTCCTCTATCAGTGTGTAATAAGTTGAATGCTATCCCTACCAAAAGTGATACACACATTATTCAACTAGATAGAACAAAAGTTAAGGTAATCAGGGAATTGAAATATTTTATGATTCAAATTGCCTCTAACCCAAAGTTCCACCAAGTCATTGACATCATCATTGTAGATATTCCAAAAGCTTACGAGATGTTTTTAAGTAGGGATTGGTATGAAAAAATACATGGATACTTCAGCATGGATTGGTCCCACTTATGGTTACCACTAAAGGGGAATCCTAACATGATCAGGATCAATAAGGAAAAATATTTGAAACATACCGTCATTGACATGGAAGCTCCTAGTGAACCTTCTTCTACACAATTCCCCATATTAGGAAATTATTCTTGTGACTACGACTTTGGAAATTTCTCACCATGCTTATCTGAAGTATTATTCTCACATAAGTCAAAGTCACCACTACAGGAAAACTCAAAAATAATTGAGCAATATGGTAAACCTGAGAAAAATCTCCATGTTAATATCTTAGAGGATAAAAATGAAATTCCAAAGGTGGACTTAAACAAAAAGGTAACAAACTTCACTTATGATATCTGGACTATGTTCTTTGACGGATCCAAATCTTAGGAAGGAGATGGGGTAGGTTTCAATTTTATTGACCCAATAGGAAAACACAATTTCTTATCTTGTAGATTAGAGTTTGAATGCACAAACAATACCACCGAGTACGAGGCACTGGTTCAAGAATAAATAAATCTATTGACCTAAAAATCAAGGAACTAGTTGTCTTTAATGATTCAAAGATCATTGTTAGGCAGGTAAATATAACCATCCATTGCAATTCTCCTTAATTAAGAAATTATCAACATGAAGTACACAAGTTGAGAGATAACTTTCTGGTATTTAACATCACAACAATCCCTCGAGCAAAGAATATACTTGTTGATTCTCTGTCTACAACAACTTCAATATCATCTCCCCTTGAAGATTATGAGGCTTCTAGGTATTCCATAGAATTGTTACACAAACCTTCCGATCCCGATAACATCACCAACTAGAGGGTATTTGAAGGGAACGGACAAATAAAATCTTTCTTGACCAATGAAGAAAACTTCAGGGACTTGGCTATTGATGATGAGGTTTTCCAAAAGATACTCGTTGAGCATGAATATGGAGGGCATAATGAAGAAAAATACAACAAACAACTCAACCCAAAATTCATACCATACCCAAGGGAGTAGTCAACCTTGAAATTTTTTTCTATTTACGAGAGAAATTTAAATGTCCCAAGAACATTAACCTCAGAAAATCACTATCTCTTGATGAAAAGAAGGATTACCTAAAGTTGTTTAAAGAGTATCAAGTTGTTTTTTCTTGGTCCTACCAAGATTTGACGTATGATACTAGGATCATCCAACTGCAAGTTTTAAACCTGTGAAGTAAAGCAATGCATACAGATTCTTAAGCAAAAAAAAAATTAATCAATGGCTCATACACATAGTACACAGAGATTTACGCTGGAAACCCTTAACCGAGAGAAAACCAGCCTTCCTTGGTGCCGCACCTTTCAAATCTTCATTGTATTAATTTCACCATTCACCATACAATATATACAATATTTTAGGTATTCTGTAGCTACCAAAACCCTAATCTCTTAATCCAAGATTAATTTAGAAAACCGATAAAAATAGAAAAATCCGCTGAAATATTTTAGGTATTCCGTAGCTACCAAAACCCTAATCCCTTAATCTCTTAATCGTCAGACGCAGTTGTCGAATATGACATGCACACACAAACATGCAAATAATATAACACATACCCAAAACCAACACACCATTCTGATTAAACCTAAAGTCAAGTTGTTCCAACAAAAATTAAGGAAATTTCATCTGTCTCTGGAGCCCCTGATGCATAAGGAGCTAAAAAACTATTAGATTTTAAGATAATAGTTCAAGTGAGACATTCTGCATGGGTAGCCAACCTATTTCCCATTAAAAAGAATTCAGGAGAGATTCATTTATGTGTAGACTTCAGAAACTTGAATAAGGATTCAACAAAAGGTAACTGCCCCATTCCCCCAATGGAACAACTCCTACAGACTGTGTCCAGATCTGAGATGTTCTCACTTCTCGATGTTGGTTGTGGAGCCTGATTATCTTTCTGATTCAGAGTTTTTTTTCAGCCGTGCTTGGAACCTGTTGTAACAGATATTAAATTCAACTATGTTGCCCAAAGTACAAATCGGTTCTGGTCTATTCACATTAACAAGGGGCTGCTGGCATTGGGAATATCATCAGTGCATTGGGAGCATAGAGGATGCAAAAGAAGTGTCTGGATGAATGGGCTACTAACCCTAAAGTCAAAGGTTTGTAAATTTTGTGGTCCACTGGAACATGCAGCGGGACAACATGGGAAAGGACATCATGCCAGACATTGTGTATATGGATCAATTGTGAATCAGAAAGACAGTGTGAACAATAATTCCCATCCTCAAATTCCTGATGATGAAATTTTTTTAACTAGTTTGTTCGAGGCAGATGGTAGAAAGGACAGTCAATCTGTTTCAAAACAGGCAGCAAAGGTCTTACGAATGTTTTTGGTAGAGGCAGGAGAGCTGAAGGAAAACAGTGAAGTTCAGGGTGACGAGTTATGCAAAATTTTACTGTATCGGTCATTTACTAGAGAAAGCATGAAGGCATTCCCCAAAAATGTCCTTCATACTGTTAAGAAATGAAGAAGCACCATTAGCACTAGGAAGGAGAGAACTTATTCAACTTTGTACCAAATGGTATTGCAAATACAAGCACTTCTGGTGCTTGCTGGAAGAGCATCGGATTCGCTCTGTTCGTAAGTGATACTAGTGTACTTGATCAATCTCTCACAGGCCAAAGTAAATCAGAAGCTCCAAAAGATTTGTGTGTGGTTGATCCGTTTGGTGGAGGTCAGTATGTTGATAACCACGCTGATGCTCATTTGTTACCTGAATTGAACCCCAAACTCAAAGTTGTTGGCATCACAGAATTAAAAAAAAAAAAACTGTTGGGGCAATTGCTTGGACAATGAATATTTCAAGGAGATTAACAATAACAATAGTGTAAAACATGGGGTGGCAGTGGCAACTGGCCCTTGTAATTGCAAATCTTGTTATGCAAATGTGCATTTTTGTCTAGGTTGCATGTGCTATCTATTCAGCCAAATGAAACATGGAACTATATAAAGTGTTCCCGTTATCATATTTCCCATTTGGAATGTACCATTAAAGAAAAAACTGGAAGAGTTGATTTTGATTTATTTCCAAGGTGCAGGGAGACGAATTGGGAAGACTATGGGGAGAGAGAAATTTTTGGGCACCTCTGCAGTTGGGGTAGTTGAAGATCATGGATCGTGTTTTAAATTTTCCAAAGTATCATGCGGCCTCTCGAATGTTCGTTCAGAGAAAACAACAACCCGAGCGTTCGGAGAAAACAACAACCCAATCTAATTATGTCAGAGCGGCTATATTTAGAAGACAACGACCTGAGCGTTACGCCGGAGTGGTTGTCTAAACTACGACCTTAAAAGGATTGATGCCGCATAGTATTCGTATTATACAACAGTGATTGTAACGCTCGTTGCATCAACAAAAACAGGGTCATTTACCTGGTAATCTTCAGTGATGGTGCAGACATGTGAGCTTTACCATTCTATCGTAAAGGAGGGCGTTATCATTTATCTGGTGACTGTCAGTAATGGTGCAGAACGTGGAGGGCAAGGCGAAGTGTAGTTGAGATGACTTAGGCTGAAACGAGCAGCTCGCCTGTCGAGATACTCTCTTGCGAGACTCTCTCTCTCTTCCTCTCGACAGTGACAGTGTTTGTGGCGAAGGAGACTCCGGAATTTCTCATTCGATGGCTGATATCGTAGGCCAGAAAATGCCATGTAATGGGCAATCGGATCGTATCGGTTGCATTACCATGGGCACTGATCCTACTCCTGGAAAAAGAAAGAACTTAATGCACTAGTTACTTGTCATATGCAGCGTGCTCGCCTATCTGACGGGGAATTCAAGCGCCATTCTTCTAGCAGGTTCTTTCGACAATTCCTTGTTATCTTCCTCGTTCGTCAGATGGCATCGTCCCTGTTCTGTCTTATGGCAGAAGCTTTCAGGATAATGATCTTAGCTAATGCGGGAGGCTTTATATCTCTTCTGCTTATATTCATGCTTGGAGGATTCATTCTCCCTAGAGAGAACATCCCGAAATGATGGATAAGGGGCTACTGGTATTCCCTTTTGATGTATGTAGAAAATGCAATTTCAGTGAATGAGATGCTTGCTCCTAGATGGATGATAAGCGCAGAGAATACCACAAATTTGGGTGTTTCTGCACTGAAGAGTCGTAACATCTTTCCACATGCATATTGGTATTGGTTAGGCGTTGCCGCTCTATTGGGATTTTCGGTCCTCTTCAATGTGATTTTTACTTTGGCTCTTGCATATCTAAAACCTCTCGGGAAACCTCAAGCTGTCATTTCCGAGGAAGAACTTGAAGAAATACAAACCCTAGAGCATGGTAGCAAGCAAGGACATAATAGAAATCCATCGAGATCAAGAAGAGAGTCTTCTGCAGATGACAATAATGCTTTTGAAACGCAGATCGATCGAATGAGCATGTTATTGATTGTGTGGGTATCATATTGCATGAATACCTGTCTTCTGAAATTTGGGATCTTCCAATAGATTTTTCCCCACCTGGCTTGAGATAGGGTCTCACCAATCAGCAATTGCCTTGGCATTTTTTCCACGACACTTCAATGCTACAACAGGTTATACTAGAAGGATTTGGTGTATTTGGAATATCACTTGGCACGTCTTTTGAAACCAGTGGGTTATTATATTCTTCCCTTTACTTATTCTTGGAGAAGCTTACCTGTTCAAATTATCACATACGCAGTGCAACAGATGTTGCTCTGAGAATGTTATCTGAATCTGCTGGTTATCCGTCGATAAAAGATTTGGTGGTGGAAAATGCAGATTATATATTAGATTCATGGTGTCGTCAACTGCGTCATGTGACCCTCTATCCTCACACACCTAACATACTTGCTGCTGTGCTTTCCTCCATTAGGGCAGCTCACGATATTTTGCCATTACTTGTGGAGCCGACACATTCCATTTCATTAGAACTTGAGGTACTTGCACGACATCAACACCCAGATTTGACAGTTCCTGTATTGAAGGCTTTGGATGAAATTGTGAAGGCATCAAGGCAGGAAACACATTCAATAACTCAAGAATCTTTGGAGTATAGTTCACATATCAAATCTGAAACTCAGCACCTGAAAGAGAGGAACCAAAATCTTCTGTCAGGATCTTCTGCACTGTCTTCAAGTATATCTTCTGGTTCTTGTTACAAAGACACTGATATCTCTCTGAGTACAGATTTTAATGAAGACACCAAATCTGGATTCATTGAAGGTGATATCTGAATCTCTGGATTTCCCAAAAGTCAAGAGACCTTGGCTCGTATTTCTGGTTATTGCGAACAGAATGATACACATTCTCCACAGGTTACTGTCAGAGAATCCTTGTTATATTCGGCATTTCTCCGTCTTCTAGAGCTTGTTGCAAATCCTTCTATAATTTTCATGGATGAGCCCATTTCTGGTTTGGATGCTAGAGCAGTTGAAATTGTGATGCGAACTGTACGTAATACAGTAGACAATGGAAGGACGCTACGAGAAAGTTGATTTTGTGTACCTGACTCATCCTCAAGATTGTTATTGTTCATAATGATTGACGGGAAACCAGGGAGAAATCCGTTACAGCTGTAGTGATCATTCTGTCCACTTGTCAAAGCCATTGGTAGCAGTTCGAGTAGCCTGCAGAGCTTACACCTGGCAGTCGAAATTTTCTAGAGAAGGCGAACCGGTTCAGATTCCCGGAACGCTAAGAGTTTTTTGTTAGATTTTCTCTCTTTTAAAAGAAGGAGGTTTGTAACACCAGAAAGAGGGGGCGCATGAGCGCAACACTGAAAAAACTTCTTTCGAAGAGATTTCCATTGTAATGATTGAGTTTTGTAAACCAGACTGGAGTAATAAAAATGATTTTTTCTTGCGACTGTGAGATTCATCACAATCGATTTCTTTCAGCATGTTTTCTTCTCTTTCAGATGTGTTAAAACTGTTTGGATTTCATTTATGTGTTTCCTTACTCGTAGCTGAAATGTTTTACCATAGCCTTATGTCTTCCTTAATCCATTACGGCTGCATTACATTTTGTTTTCCTCTAACTGATGGGCTTCGTTACACTTTAGTACGACCACTACTGTAACGAAAGGATTTGGGTTTTCTGTATTTGTTTATTGCCTTTCCTCTGCACCAGCTATCAGCTGTGTAAGACCAATCTACATTTTCAGAACTCTACATGTATCCTTTGCTACGTCGGCCTTTCTTTTTCTTTCCCCTACCGCATCATGATTTATCAAAACGTTGAAAGATAGACCTACTTTGCCTCACTTTCTGCAAGTTATTTAATCTCTGCTATTATCTCTTTTTCGGTTTTCATTTGACTCCATGCCCAATGGACCTTTTCCCTGGTTTAACCCTCAAACCCCACAAATCCAAGACCATATTTTACCCATAAATCTGCCCACCTTTTTCAAGCTACTTAAATTCCTATCGTGACATTGTTCGAGAGATCCCTCTCGGGTTGGAAGGGGCATCTCCCAATCCAAAGTGGTTCGAGGTTGCCTCGGGATTGATTTGCTCCAACCCATTTCAGTTTCGAGTGTCAACATAACCCATTCCCTAGCGGGGGGTTTGGGGGGCTTACCCCCCACAACTGTCCCCCCCTGGTGGGGGATTCAGGGGCAGTGCTCCCGAAACAAAATATTGGGAAAATTGCCTTGTAAAATATTGTAATTTCGTAGTCAATCTGGACCGTTCATTATAAGGTCACAGATCTAACACTAGAAGTTATTTTTAGGATTTTCCCCCTAGAAGGCAGCCCTCTTTTATGAGGGAATTGTATTGTGGTTGTGTATTGTCGTGAATATTGTATTCTCAGAGAGGAGACTGTGAGAGAAAGAAGAGGAAGTTACAATGGGTGTGTTGTAGGTTGTATCCCTTAATTTTGCTGGATAATAAAAAGGAAGGACCTTGCAATTTCTCTGATGGACATAGCCCACACTGGGTGAGCCATGTATATCTGTCTCTATTGTATTGTGTATCTTTTGTGTTTTATTTCCACATTTGTTTTATTTTATTGCTCTGTGATCCTGTTTTTCTAACAACTGGTATCAGAGCAAAAGGTAACTCGCAGGAAAAGAGGGTCCCTGGTTCAAGTGGGAGCAATGACAGGAGATGGAAAGTTTAGGGTTGAGAAATTTAATGGCCAAAACTACCATTTATGGAATATGTAGATGGAAGATTATTTATATAAGAAGTATCTATTCCTACCATTGGGAATAATATCAAAGAATACGATGACCATGAAGGACGAATAATGGTAGGTTATTGATAGAAAGGCACTAGGAATGATACAACTGATCCTAGCAGCATCAATGGCTTTCAATATTTCAAAAGAAAAGACAACAAAGGAGCTGATGGATGCATTGGATAAATTGTATGAAAAACCCTCGATGTCCAATAAGGTATTTCTAATGAAGAGATTATTTAATATGAAGATGTTAGAAGGTGGGTCTGTTGTAGATCATTTAAATGAATATAATACGGTTACTAATCAACTAAGTTCTGTAAAAGTAGAATTTTATGATGAGGCCAGGGCTCTTCTAATCTTATGCTCATTGCCAGAAAGATGGAATGACTTGGTCATGGTTGTAAGTAACTCTGTCTCTAGTTCAAACACTTTAAAATTTGATGATGTTGTTGGTTTTATCCTTAGTGAGGAAATGCGAAGGAAAAGCACATGTGAGACATCAGGTAATGCATTAAGCATGGAGAATAGGGGAAGACAAAAGGATAGAGGAAAGGGCTCAGGGAACCGTGGGAATTATAAGAAGGGCAGATCAAAATCTAGACTAGGAAAGATAGAGTGCTGGAATTGTGGGAAGAAAGGACATCTGAGGAAAGACTGTAGAGCTCCAAAGAAACAAAGAGATGGACAACAGGAGAAAACTCAAGAAGCAAGTGTAACAGGTGATGTGTTACAAGATGCTTTGATTCTTTCTGTAGATAATGTTTCTGAGACTTGGGTAGTAGATTCAGGGGCTTCATTTCATGCCACACCCCATAGGAAACATTTTCTAGATTATGTTCAAGGTGATTTTGGACAGGTTCATTTGGGTGATGATGCACCGTGCAAAATTGTTGGAATGGGAAAGGTACAAATAAAGAAAAAGAATGGAAACCAATGGTTGTTGAAAGAGGTTAGACATGTTCCAGATCTAAGGAAAAGTCTAATTTCAACTGGGCAGTTGGAAAGTGAAGGATGTATATCCATATTTACAAATAAGGCATGGAAGGTCACCGAAGGATCAATGGTGATAGCAAAACGAGAGAAGGTAGGTACATTGTATTTATGTATTGGTAATACTAACTCTTCTATCTATTTAGCTTCTATAGGAGTGGACACAACACTTTGGCATCATAGGCTTGGACACGTGAGTGAGAAGGGGATGCAGATACTTCTCAAAATAAATTTGTTACTAGATCTTAAACAAATTGATTTGGATTTCTGTGAGCACTGTGTTTATGGAAAACATAAGAGAGTCAGATTGATCGGTGTCGAAAAATAATAGAAGAGTGAAAGGTTAGAGATTGTGCATACAGATGTATGGGGACCAACTCATGTATCATCTCTTGGTGGCTCTCGTTATTATGTTACTTTTATTGATGATGCAACTAGAAAAACTTAGGTTTATTGGATTCGATAAAAATATGATGTTTTTGATACTCTTAAGAAATGGAAAGCTTTGGTTGAGAATGAGACAGGAGAAAGGTTGAAGTGTCTCAGATCAGAAAATGGAGGTGAATATTGCAGCAAGGAGTTTGATGATTATTGTTCATACCATGGGATTCATAGAGATAAAACAGTTCCAGAAACACCACAAGAAAATGGTGTGTTAGAAAGGATGAACAGGACAATCATGGAGCATGCAAGGAGTATGAGATTGCATGCTGGATTTCCCTTACAGTTCTGGGAAGATGCTGTAGATACTGCTATTTACTTAATAAACAAAGGACCTTCAAGCTCTTTAGATGGTGTAATTCCAGAGGAGGAGTGGACAGGTAAAAAGGTAAACTATTATTTTTTGAAGACTCTCGGTTGTGAAGCATTTGTCCATATTGATAAAGAAAATAGAACAAAGCTTGAGGCAAAATCCAAGAAGTGTACCTTTATTGGATACAATGTTAATGATTTTGGTTATCGCTTATGGGATGATGAAAATCACAAAATCATTAGGAGTAGAGATGTCATATTCAATGAGAAGGTCATGTACAAAGATTAGTTGTAGGGAAAGAAACAAGAAACAAAAAAACCAGAATACGCATTGCTTGATGAGATCATTGAAAAAGAAATTCCAAAGGTACCAGGAAATCGAAATGTACAACAACAGGAGAAACATGTACCTCAAACTCCTACAAGTGATGTTAGAAGATCTACCAGGTTAAGTAGACCCCCTGAACGCTACTCTCCTTCATTGTATTATTTATTGTTGACTGATTCTGGTGAACTGGAATGTTATGAAGAGACAATGCAGATATACACTAAAAATAAGTGGGAGCAAGGCATGAAAGAGGAAATGGATTCCATGGTAAATTACCAGATTTGGGACTTGGTTCAGTTTCCTGCAGGAAAAAGAGCATTGCAGAATAAATAGGTTTACAAGATGAAGGAAGAAGATGGAGACAAAAAGTGGTACAAGGCTAGACTTGTTGTAAAGGGGTTTGCACAAAATAAAGGTATAGATTTTGATTAAATATTTTCTCCTATTGTTAAGATGACTTCAATTAGGACTATTTTAAGTCTTTTGGTAGTACAAGAATTACATCTTGAACAATTAGATGTAAAACCAAATTTTCTCCATGGGGATTTGGAGGAAGAGATTTATATGCAGTAATCACATGGGTATGAGGTCAAAGGGAAAGAAAATTTGGTATGCTGGTTGAAGAAGAGATTGTATGGCCTAAATCAAGCTCCAAGGCAGTGGTAATTGAAGTTTGATAGGTTTATGATAGAACAAGGTTATAGTAGATATCATTCTCATCACTATGTTTATTTTAAAAGGATAGAAAATATAAGCTATATTATCTTGCATGTAGATGACATGCTTGTTGTAGGGTCTAATATGCATGATATAAATCTGCTCAAGAAGAAATTAGCTAATTCATTTGCGATGAAGGATTTTGGTGCTGCAAATAAAATCCTTGGTATGAGAATAACAAGAGACATGAAAAATCGTAAATTGACATTGTCTCAGGGTGAGTAGATAGAGAAGGTGTTGGAGAGGTTTAGAATGTAGAATGAAAAACCAGTTAGTACACCTTTGGCTAGCCATTTAAAATTAACTAAGGAAATGTGTCCTAAGACATAGGAGGAGATAAAATACATTTCCAGGGTCCCTTATTCATCAACAGTTGGCAACTTAATGTATGCGATGGTTTGCGCAAGACCAGATATTGCACATGCAGTGGGAGTTGTGAGCAGGTATATGGACAATCCATGTAAAGAAAATTGGGAGGTAGTAAAGTGGATTCTCAGGTATTTGAGAGGTACTAGTACTCATGCATTATGTTTTGGAGGTTCAGACACTGTTTTGTAGGGATATGTTGATTCAGATATGGAAGGTGATAAAGATAGCAGGAGGAGCACCACAGGGTATGTTTTTACTGTAGCTGGAACATCAGTAAGTTGGATTTTGAAACTACAAAATGTTTTTGCACTTTCAACAATATAAGTAGAGTATGTTTCCACTACAAAGGCTAGTAAAGAAATAATTTGGTTACAAAGGTTTATGGAGGAATTGGGAAAGAAGAAGGAGAATAACAGGTTGTACTGTGACAGTGAGAGTTCTATTCATCTTGAAAAGAAATCATTCTTCCATTCAAAGACTAAGAATATACAACTCAAGTACCATTTCATACGATCCGCCTTGGAAGATGAACATTTGAAGTTGGAAGAGATACATACTAGCCAGAATCCTGCAGACATGTTAACAAAGGCAGTAAACAGGGAGAAACCGAGTTCTTGCTTAGTTTCAGTTGGTCTTCAAGCATGAAGGTGAAGATGAGAAATTTTCCAGGTCCAAGGTGGAGTATAGTCCATGATGGGTGTTGTATATGCACTAAAAACACACTAAAAACCCTTAATTAAATTGTCAACCCGGGGTAAGTAAACTTAGAGTTGTAGCAAAATATATGCCAAAGGTAGAAGGGCTGGTAGTAGTATAGTATAACTAAGGAAGGTAGCTATCTAAGGGATAATCTATTCAAGCAAAGCTATCTAATGAGAAAACCCTACTAAGCAACTTGAAACTATGTAACCTAAGTACTTTTGGGCCAATGATCGATGGATAGTTCTAAGAAAGCAAGTAAAAACCCTATGTAAAGCAAACTAGTTCATAACAATAAGCAAAAGCAAATATTAAGCATAACAATAAGAAAATAACAAAAGAAAACTACTTTAACTTGCCAACCTACATTCAATGAGAAACTATCCTATGAAAGAAAGTAAATAAACAAGCACACAACTATTCTACTAAAGCAAGCAAACAAGAACAACTAGCTAACCTATTAAAGCAAGTAAACAAAACAACTAACTAACCTATTAAAGCAAGTAAGCAACTAACTACTCTAAGATAGCTTCTATTGCAAGTAATCAAATTAAAAATTCTCATTGAACAATTATCTAGCCTAAGAGGCAAGTGGACTATATTCTTAAAACTTCAAAACTATTTCTAATTCATGAAAGGAAATCTATTTAATTGAAAGCAAGAAGAACTAACAACTAACCTTTAATCTATGATAAGCAAACTGTTCTCTAACCTATCAAAGAAAAAGACTATCTATCCTACAACAACAATAAAA
>ML783777.1:218099-260647 GCA_009831015.1 Picea engelmannii
AACAACAAGAGACTAGCATTTTCATCAAACTTTACTTTAGTCTCACATGACTAATTTTGGATTAGTCAACAACCCTAACTTGAAATAATCATAACTATGTACCTGTAATGAATAAATATCTAAAAATAGTACACAATGTTCTTAGTGTTTTTCATGCAATTCCTCCAGGTTTCACTACTTGGAACCTCTCAGAAAAGGAGTTATAGCAAAAATGGCATACCTTGTTGAATTCTGGCTTATTTTAGAGAGTGAACTTGTAGAGCGTGCCCCACACGAAATATTTGTTGTATGGATCGAAAAATGGTACAAAAATACTACAGACTGTACTCTAACTAATACATTTGGTCTTACTGAATTTGGATATGTTATGAAGAATTTATGATGTTTTTACCCGAAATACCCGTTTTAGACTAGTTTCAGGACTAACCAAAAACCCTATTTTCCACGGAGTGTAACTCCAAAAATACAACGATCCACAAGCTAAAATTTGTATCAAAGCTACTTGGATATGTTTTCTCAATGGATTCCCAATTTCACGGTCTGAATCATTCTAGAAAAAAAGTTATTGCGGAAATGGTGAGATGACCTGTAAATAACATACCTTAGAAAGCATCATCAAAAGAATTTATCCTCCCTTGAATTTCGACCTTCTTTACTTCACCTTCCCTCTGAAATTCGGCTTAGATATCCTTTGGTTACCTCAGTCACTTTTAGATATTCAATATTCTCAAGTGTGTTTAAAATGAGAGAGCCTTGCTTCTTATTTATACTTTCATGTAGCTTCCTCAAGGGGTTACCTTTTAACCATCTTAACCCACTTTCCTTATTTTAAGGTTAACCCACTTCTAACCACTTGTCCACTTAGTAATTTCTCCATTAAATTTATTATTTAAATAATTTATTTTGTATCCACTTTGACTTATAGTACACTCATCACTTCACTTTATTATTTAAATTATCTTCTAACCATCTTAACCCACTTTCCTTATTTTAGGGCTAACCCACTTCTAACCACTTGTCCACTTAGCAATTTCTCCATTAACTTTATTATTTAAAAAATTTCTTTTGTATCCAATTTGAATTATAGTACACTCATCACTTCACTTTATTATTTAAATAATTTCTTCTTTGCAGCCACTTTGACTACTTTGACCTTTTGGGGCTTCTAGATGACTCATGAGGGTTCTTCAACTTCACATGGCCATAACTCTCTAACCGTGAGGAGTTATGTGACATTCCACATACCACCGAAAATGACATGACAAGTAATATCCATCTAGAATAGTCTTACCTTCATATATATTAAAACTCATACCATTATACATCAAACAAACTTGGGTCCATTACCCAAGCCTTTGTGCTACCAGACTTTCTTCAAGGGTTGACATCAATGAAAACCAACCCAATTAATCAACAATATCCTCCTTTGGCATTGATGGAAACACTCTGATGAAATAATTAATTCATATCACTCATGCTCCCCCTGTGACCATCGCTCCCCCTGGAACCATGCCTCTGTGCTCTTTCTCCAAGCATTTACCTTTGCATTTGATAAATCTCCCCCCCCTTGTCATTAATGGCAAAGGTATCCTTATATCCGAGGCTGCTCCCCCTAACTTAAATGTCCTCTTTATGGTGATTCCTCATGTAAATCTAAGACATATAATATAAGCATTCAAAATAATTCATTTTGGAGTAGAAATTACTCCGAGTCTCTGGCGAAAATACTCAAAGGATTCCCTTGGAAGCAGTTTTTTAAAGATGTCTGCCACTTGTTCTTTTGTGCCCACATATTCAACTCTAATGTTCTTCTCTGCAACCTGTTCCTGTAGAAAGTGATACTTTATTGGAATGTGCTTCGTCTTGGAGTGCATCACCGGGTTCTTTGAGATACTGATGGCGCTTGTATTATCACAATAGATTGGAATGGGCTCATCATATTCAACTTGTATATCCAAGTAGAATGCTGCTCCACTGGTGCTTCGTCGGTCATCAATGCAACCTTCCCAATCTGCAGCTATGTAGGCAATAAGTGATATATTCTTTCCTTTTGGATATCATAATCCAAACTCTTATGTTCCTTTGAGATATCTGAAAATCCTCTTCTCTGCTAATACATGTGATTCCTTTGGTGTTGCTTGAAATCGTGCCACCTGTCCAATTGCCTGCATTACATATGGTCTAGATGCTGTCACATATAGTAAGCTACCAATCATTGACCCGTATTTCCTCAAGTCTGTAGACTTTGAATCATCATCTTTTCTCAACTTGAAACTAGTTTGCATAGGAGTGGTAACTGGTTTGAAATATTCCATTCCAAACCTCTTTAATATTTCTCTGATATACTTAGTTTGAGAAATAAAAATTCCTTGGTTGCTTTGATGTAAGACCCAGAAAGAAGGATAGTTCTCCAAGCAATGACATTTGAAATTCATTCTACATATCCTTTGAAAATTTCTGGCTTAACCTGTCATTTGTACTTCTAAAAATAATATCATCAATATACACTTCAATTAATAAAATACCATCTTGAGTTACCTTGATGTAGAGGTTGCTATTTGCACTTCCTTTTCTGAACCCTGCCTGTTGTAGATATTTATCCAATTTAGAGTACCATGCTCTAGGAACCAGTTATTCAATGTAGACTTCTTCTTCAACTTCCTTGTTTAGAAAACCTGATTTCATGTCCATGTCTGTCCATAATGTTCAAGACTCTGCTACAAAATTGTCCATAATTTTGACTCATATGTCACTGTACTATCATGAAGTACTACTACAACTGATTAATCTATCATATTGTACTTCTGCTAACTGAATGCACTGAATCTGTCTACTCAAATTCTGCAAGCTGCTCGAAGGATGGTTCTCTGGTCTATCTCAGCTACTGCATAGACTCCCCTTGTATATTATTCATATTATCTGGGAGTCTCTATACCAGATGGCTTAGAACAATTCCTGCTCTAAAGTGTATTCATCATCATCGTCATTAGTAGATTCATCAACCCTCTGAGGTCTAACTTATTTCTTTCTGTTTGTGGATTCATCTTTCACTACAGTGCCTGAAAGTACAATCTCTTGAACCTGTTCCTTATTTACTTGTCCTTCTTTTCTTTCAATTATTTTACAAATATTTATGTATATGACATCTTTCCTTTTCTCTGTCAATTTTTCTTCATCTTGTTCTATTGCCAATCTTGCAATCTATGGGACCTGGTTTTTGTTCACCCGTTCTTCATGTTTTCTTATCCATACTTTATTTTATCTAATATCAATGTTCTCTTTCATGGAATTATCGATCATGCTTCTACAATCACTAGCTATGTGTCCATAGTTATGACATTTGTAACATTCAATGTTACATGGGGCCACACAGACATTTATTGCTTAAACATTTCTTTTATAATCCCTACAATATGCAACCTTATGTCCAAAATTAGTATAATACAAATAATGACCATAAAAGAAATTTGCATACCTGGGAGTGAATGATCTTCTTTGTGGTGTAGTCCTTCTAAATTTCTTCTTTGACTGATCATGATCATGATTGAAGCTTCTTATTGGCTTGAACATGAATGGTCTTCTTGAAGATATATCTTCAATAGTTTTCTTAGATTCTGGTTGACCATGATTCCTTCCTTTGAGTACTTTTGTATAACTGTTTCTATTTTCTTCATTTTTCTTTTCTAGCAACCTTGAGTGCTTTTCTTCATTCTCTATAACTGATGTGGATGTTTCTGTCTCTTCAACATTCTTGTTGATCTTGACGATTTTACTTCCTAGTGTGACAACTTCTTCTTCAAGATTCTCAACCTCTTCTTCTTTCTTCATTATCTGAGACTTCACGACTTCTTTTGTTCTTTTCGCTTCTTCAAGATGAATTTTTAATGTGATAATTTCTTCTTCAACTCCTTTCTCTTCTTGACCAAACTCTACCTCAAGCTAGTTTATATCGTTAGTTCTTTCCTTAATATGATATGTCGATATATTCTCTCTCATTTCTGCTTCTTCCTTCTGTGTTGCTATGTTGGATTCCAAATACTGATTTTGATATTCAAGATTTTCTTCGATCTTTCTAGCATATTCTAGCTGAGTTATTAAGTTCTTGATGACCTATTGGTATTCTTAAAAAATGTGAGCACTTTCCTTTTGTTTCATCAATTCCTTCTTGAGGGACTTGTTTTCTTCTCTTTCTTTTCTTAGTTCATCTAAAGCACTGATCAATTCTTCTTCATAATTGTCTTCCTTTTCAATTTGTTTTTCTGTCTCATGGCATTCTATTTAAATATGTCCACGTTTTTCACAATCAAATCAAAACAACATATCTCTATTGATTATGTACTCTTCATCTTCTGAATTTGTTTGACATGGTGAACACATTTCTTCTTGATCTGTACCTGCATCTTTTTTGGCATTTTCTGAATCTGCGATGGGTGAAGAATATGTACCATGTAACTTAACCCAAAGTTCTTTGGCTGATGAACATTTACCAACCTTTTCTCTTACCGGATTAGGTAATCCTTCCTAGATGAAATACATTGCTATTTTGTTATTCTTCTTCAATTCATTCTTGGCTGCAGTCTTTTCCCTTTTTGAACTATCATATCCTATAACGACTGATAGTCAAATATAATACCCCTGTGCCTGTACAAATACTTTCGTACTTCCACTCCACATCTCATACTTTAAATCATTCTGACCATTGAGTAGTGGTACTCCATTCTCAGAATAATCCATTATCTCCTTCCAGTGGTTAAACTGTTTCCTGAAGGAAACTGCTCTAATACCAATTGTTGGATTATCGAGAGGGGGGGGGGTGGGTGTGGGGGTGAATCACTAATAGAGCAATAATCATTTTTAACCACAAAATGAAAGTGTTATATCAATGTATAATTATCATCCAATAGTTGCAGAGTAAATAAAAAATGAACACATGAGCAATCATACACATACACAATACACCAGTGTTTTTACGTGGAAACCCAAAGCGAGAGAAAACCACAAAGTGATTTTTCCTGTATGTCTTTAAGAATTACATTCATTGGAAGCACCAACTTCCTTTGTTTTCCAGCTGAAACTAGAAGGCAGATCTAACCCCCTAGTTTATCATGTTATAATCTGAAGGAAGCTCTAACTCCCCAATTCTCTGGCTACAACTAGAAGGAGGCTACAACCCCCTAGATTCTCAGGCTACAACCTGAGGGAAGCTGCAACTCCCCAATTCTCTAGCTACAACCAGAAGGAGGATACAAACCCCTATGTTCTTCGGCTACAACTAGAAGGTGGATACAACCACCCGTCCTTGCCTCGTCCAACTGCCCTGACGTATAAGTAGAATGATGGAACCACTATCACACTATCAATGCGAGATATACTGCTGTAAACTTGTACCAATCAACCTGTAATCAACCTGTAACAACCTGTACCAATAACCCATGCCAACATGTACCATACATCAACTTGTACCTCAACCTGTACCATAAACAAATGCATCAACCATTCATCAAACCCGTATAAGTAACCTGTTACAATAACCTGTCCAAACAACTTGTAATCAACCTGTACCATAAACAAGTGCATCAACCAGGCACCAACCTGAACCTGAACCTGTACCATCAATGAGTGCATAAACCATGCACCAAATATGTACCAATCATGCATCAAATACACATAAACTATGACTCATCAAGATGTACCAACATCATCAAATATACACCTCATGTATGTGCCAACTCATCAACTACTTGTCTCAACCATGTACCCAACATGTACCTCAACCAAAAGCCCTCACCAATTTCATCATAAAAATCTGATTTGTAGCTCTGTAATAGACCTGGTGTATATGATCACATACCTGCAAACCTTCCTTAACTTTAACAACAAGATACTAGCATTTTCATCAAACTTTACTTTAGTCTCACATGACTAATTTTGGATTAGTTAACAACCCTAACTTGAAATAATCATAACTATGTACATGTAATGAATAAATATATGAAAATAGTACGCAATGTTCTTCAGTGTATTTTATACAATTCCTCCAGGTTTCACTACTTGGAACCTCTCAGAAAAAGAGTTTTAGCAAAAATGGCATACCTTGTTGAATTCTGGCTTATTCTAGAGAGCGAACTTGTAGAGTGTGCCCTGCATAGAATACTTGTTGTATGGATAGAAAAATGGTACAAAGAATAATAGAGACTGTACTCTAACCAATACATTTGGTCTTACTGAATTTGGATCTGTTATGAATAAGTTATGACGTTTGTACCAGAAATACCTGTTTTAGACTAGTTTCAGGAGTAGCCACAAACCCTATTTTCCATGGAGTGTAACTCCAAAAATACAATGACTCACAAGCTGAAATTTGTATCACAACTACTTGGATATTTTCCCTCAATGTCATCCCAATTTCACGGTCTGAATCATTCTAGAAAAAAAGTTATTGCGAAAATGGTGAGATGACCTGTAAATAACATACCTTAGAAATCATCATCAAAAGAATTTATCCTCCCTTGAATTTTAGCCTTCTTTACTTCAGCTTCCCTTTGAAATTCAGCTTAGATATCCTTTTTTTACCTCAGTCACTTGTATATATTCAATATGCTCAAGTGTGTTTAAAATGAGAGAGCCTTGCCTCTTATTTATACTTTCATGTAGCTTCCTCAAGGGGTTACGTTTTAACCATCTTAACCCACTTTCCTTATTTTAGGGTTAACCCACTTCTAACCACTTGTCGACTTAGTAATTTCTCCATTAACTTTGTTATTTAAATAATTTCTTTTGTATCCACTTTGAATTATATTAAACTCATCACTTCACTTTATTATTTAAATTATCTTCTAACCATCTTAAACCACTTTCCTTATTTTAGGGCTAACCCACTTCTAACTACTTGTCCACTTAGTAATTTCTCCATTAACTTTATTATTTAAATAATTTATTTTGTATCCACTTTGACTTATATTACACTCATCAATTCACTTTATTATTTAAATAATTTCTTCTTTGCAACCACTTTGACTACTTTGACCTTTTGGGGCTTCTAGATGAATCATGAGGGTTCTTCAACTTCACATGGCCATAACTCTCTAACCGTGAGGAGTTATGTGATGTTCCACATACCACCAAAAATGGCATGACATGTACTATCCATCTAGAATAGTCTTACCTGAAAATATATCAAAACTCATACCATTATCCATCAAACAAACTTGGGTCCATTACCCAAACCTTTGTGCTACCAGAATTCACTATCGAACTTTCTTCGAGGGTTGACATCAATGACAACCAACCCAATTAATCAACACCATCCCCCTTTATTTTTCTCATTTACAAAGTAATTTGATTTTAACTTTAAAATTTGCATAAAAGAAACCCTAAGGGTGACACGAACCCGTTCTAAGGTGACGTCTTAGCACATTTAGCAAGTCATTGAGCAATAAGAGGAAGTTGTTGGGCCTCCTAAGGCCTTCCTTTCAAATTCTAGCGTATTCTCCATGGTGCAAGGGATCCTCCTCATCACAAGGTTCTGAGTTTCCATCAAATCATCATCATCACCACCAAACCCTAGTTCTAGTCAAGACGTCAACCCCCAAAAGTGTGGTGTAAGGCCTCAAAAGGAAAGTCATTGGGATATATAGGGCTAGGTGTCAACTCCAAGGTCTTCTCTCTTGACTTTGTTACACATTATTTTTGTCACTCTGATGATGACCCTATAGGCATGTGTTTAGGCTCTCAAAACAATCTTTTACATGAGAAAAATGACTAAGTTCTTCCCCTACAATTCATATTTTTAGAATGACGTCGCAGGCTGACAGTGGTACATAGTGCGGAAATCCTTGATTTTCGCAGGCTGCTCTATGTCTAGATCACGAGATTTCCACATGTTGCTATATAGGCAGGGTGCGAAAACGTTTGAAGCTAAGGAACGAAAGAAGTTTCACGAAGTTTCTAGAAGGATAATCTTCTAGAATGTGAGGTGGTGTCTGTATGGTTGTGGTCTTACTGTCTTATTTGATTTGGTGGGATCATCCTCATCCTTGTAACCACTCCACCTTCTCCTATATAATGATGGGTTTCTCATGGAAAAGGTTAAGCAAGATTGAGCAAATAATTGTTGAAAGAATAGGCTGAAGACTATGTGAAGGATCCTGTTACAACTGATGCTTGTGGCCTCCAGTTGTCCATCAAGATTTTGTGGACCATCTTCATACAAATTCAGAGCAAGTGTATGTGTGTGTTGGAACAAAGGACCACCGAAAGGGAACTTGTGACATCCAGGCAATTTGGTTGTATCTTCCACTTTTACTTAATATGATACGGTGACATGTTTCTTTCTCATAAAATCATTAGTGTTTTATTACATGACTCATTGATCACATGTTTAGGTTTCCATTGAATCTACAATTGTTTCTTTCACTTTGGTTGGTTTGTATCATTACAGATCTGATCTCACAAGAGCACTAGAATGAAGCAGGGACAACAGAGATATAAGGAAGCGATATCTAAAGGTATGTCATCTATTCCTTCTTTGGTAGTAAATTCAATGATAACAACTTAGGGAAAGCATCATGTCCTGTCTTGTTTTGTTCTAGATCCAAGTGGATCTAGGGAGATTAGTTTATGTCTGCATTCACCGATTTATCCAATAACAAAATTGGTGACTCCACTGGGGATACGACTTGATTGTGGTTTTTTGTTGGCCATTTTATTTTAACCTATTCCTTTTACTTGACATCAGTCTCCAAGTATGTGGGAGATCCATTCAGACTCTCTGGATTTGAAAGTCACTTAGATCCTTTACCCTCTTCTCAAAATTTCTTGATTTACGGACACTTCCGCACTGTACCCTATACATAGCCTACAGAAACCTTCAATTTCCATGCCCTGGCTGTTTGCTTCAGTGCGAAATTTTTGCACCCTGTCTGTTTCTGGCCTGCATAAACTCTTGATTTCCACACTGTAATGTGCTATTAGGCTGCGGCGACGCCTGTGAAATTTTTTGAGTTGGGTTTTACCCTCTGTTGATGCCCAGTTTTGCTTTAATCAGTTGGGAGGGACCTTTAATTCCAACCCTTGACTGTTTTCTGGAAGTTTAACTTGCTTTTGATTGGTCTCGAAGATCGAATATCTCTCTTTTAGGCTTTTTCTAGATTTTGTCTTTGATTTTTATCGACAAGGATATAATCCCTGAGCTTGTATCTGAGTGCTTGTTTGATTAAAAGTCTTTGATTGGATTCAAAGTTTTGGATTGATTACATGTTCTGGATTGCTTGATGATTGAGAAGTCATTTCTTCGTTTACATTTGAAGAAACACTTTCTTGTCATTTTTTTTACTTTTATCTTCATTGAAAGTTTGATTTGGGTGCTTGTTGAGTGTATAATTTTTCTTGGATGAATTGTCCTTTCTTCGTCATACCCCTGATCTGGTTTTAGAAAGGAGTAATTTAAAGTCACTTATTCTTTTAAGTAATCATATATAAGGAAAGTTTATTGCGTCCAAAAGAAGAGAACATTGAGAAACTGCATTGTTTTTGGTTGTTTGCATTTGTGTCCATTTAAGAAAAAGAAAGTATATTTCGTAGCTTACATCATTCCAGAAATACCTTCTCCCTGCTGTAGATAGAGTTCATTGAACGAAAATTTTCATCATTCATTTCTATTTGCATATTATTGGGTCAAGGTCTTACACAACACTGGTTTCATTCACGTCTCCCTCTTGAGTAACACTAGCCTTTAAAAAACATTGCGAAATCAAAAACTCAATTAGTAACTTTTATTTTCTAGGGCTCTTTTACAACAACATTAGCTAGGCTAGAGCATTGGAATAGACTATGAGACACACTCTCCAAAGAACAAAACACACAATAGCATCTTGTGATAGGGAGTGTTTAATTCCATTTGCAACATTTTGTCCTGGGAAGCCCTTCTCACACAAGGGTCAAACTTGAGGTTGCATTGAGATTGATAGAGTTACTCACTCTGCTTTGTTAATCTCAGTGTAGAGATTGCGTGTATTATGGGGATCGATTGAAGGTATACCCACAATGATGAGTGGAAGCATCTCAAGTTTATTTCGGGCTAGATACCTTGCCTTTGTGCGTGGATCAGACTATCGACTGTTTCCCCAGGCATCACTGTTGTTCTTGGTAGACTTAGTTGCCTATCTTCTTAGGGTCTTACACGAGGTGATTTTTGAGGGGAAAGTCTTCACAGTACCTGGAATTGATGTTGTCCAGACTCACTCGGGCTCCTTGGAGGGTATACCCATGATTATGTGTGGGAGTTTGCACCAAGGCATAAGTCCATTAAGCAGGTCGTCAACGTAACTTTTCCACTCACTTTGTCCTAGCCCCTTCTTGTCTTGACTTCACGACGTTGGATTTCATCACCAACTAGTGACTTCGAAATAAGAAGGTTTTGTTTGCTTGGTCTGATTCCTAGATTTTATTAGCGAGTGCTGTTTGTTTTCATAGTTGGCCATATATGTTTTCCGCAAAATTTTTGGTTCAACCAACATTGACCCTCCACACCGTTCACGCAGGATGCAAGGACTACCTCCGAAAGATCCAGAAGTTTCTGAACCCTTGCTTCCTAACCCTCCAGAGGTCTCTCCTCAATAGAGTGAGGTCCAGGACAACATACCATATCAAGCATAAAGAACTGACTCTCTAGACAATTTTCAAATTGTTTTCGATTCTCTAGACGCTTTTCGAATACCTCCTGGATACGAGGGACATATTCTTCGACTAAATTCCTCTGGAGAACTTGTTTTTGACACTTCTGGAATACCAACCGAACCTCTTACCGGCCCGGAAAGTGAGGATCCTTTTTGGACCACTAACATATATCAAACCTTGGCTATAGTGCGAGACCTTTACGGCTCGGGTGCAGGTGCTGATATACCTGTCATCTCTGAACTACCCGAGACGTCTGCTACTTATACGATACCTCTAGATCACTTTAATAGCCAAACTTGTTATCTTTTCATGGGTTCAGACACACAGTCCGTTGGTCCTAGCTCGACCATTCCTCTTCCAATGGCCCATTCTACAATGGTCCCAAACGCTATGACTATTCCCATTGGGAATACGGTGGTTACCCAAGCTCCCATCGGTACACCACTTTCGTCTAGACCTGTCCCATATCTTCCTCATGGGTACCATGCTTTAAATAATTCTATCCCCATTTCTACCCAAGTTCCATTCAGAGTTTCTGGAATTTTTACCCCTCCTGGATACAATGCTGCTGCCGGTTTCATTATGACACCTTCCCATGTCCCCTTCGGAGGGTCTTATCTGCCTTTTATGGGAGGATTTGGCCCAAGTGGATCCAATCCTATTGGAGTCTCTACTCCATCATTCAATTTTGGTTTTCAAATTCCTGTTGGAGGACAATATAACACTCGGGGGAAAACTCAGTTTGGAGGTCACAGCCAAATTGGAACACAACCCCCGCTTGGAGGAAAACCCCCTCTTGGAAGTCCTACCCTACCTTATGGACATAACATTCCATGATCGTTAGCCCAATATTGGAACCTTCTTATCCAGGGAAATCCACAATCATCTGGGGGGAAACAACCTCAAGTTAGCTCTTTCATACCAACTAGTTCGGGCCAGTCGTATCTCGGTTCTTTCAATCCCATTTGGGTTTCAAACGTTCAATATGGTGTCCCTTTCTAGGGGATCATCCCTAATCAGTACAATCCTATGGGCTACATGCCTCCACATTCACGTCCGAATCTGTCAGGACTTTCACCTCACATGCAGACTGCTTATGGTCCTACTGGTATATCGATGGGACTTCCTCCCCAAAGTCACCAATATCCTCATGTGAATAGACAGTTACCCTTTTTAGCCACTTTGGATTTCCTGACTTGTCTAGAATTTTGAATGAACCCATCCTGCATTCTCCCCATTGGCCTGTTATACCAGCCAAGCTATCATCTGACATTCCAAAATTTGATGGTAAACCAAGAGAAGATACAAACAATCATGTCATGAATTTTCACCTTTCGTGTTCATCCAACTCTTTGATGGACAATTCCATTCAGTTACGACTCTTCCAACGAACTTTTACGGGTTAGGCTACAAAGTGGTATATAGAATTACCAGGAGGCTTCTTCACCGACTTTAATACCCTAGCCATGGATTTCCTCACACACTACCAGTTGCCAATCCGTTATGAAACAAGAACCGGGATTTTGAGTTCCTTCAAGCAAAATAAGGCCACTCACATCTTCGATCACATTCATGAGTGGAGACGAAGACGACGTTTTATCAAACTCGATCTTCCTGATCAATTATTGGCATAATGGTTCATGAAATCCTTCGTGAATAAAATCTCTCGTGACATTTCCATGGGGGGAGTTGTCACAGAAGAACATGTGATCAGTCGCACTCAATACCTCGATATCGTTTATTCACAAATGGGTACTCTTTACGATTTGCTCCCTAACGCACCTCATCCTTCTACCACCACTACCTAAACTACCCATGCTGCTTCTCATGCGGTTGATGGTATGATTGGCACCTTCCATGCTCAAACTCAATCTGCACAAGCCTCTCCCACCAATCACAAGTCTACTACTTCTAATGTTCAAAATGCTCTGACTCCTACTCCTTCCACCGACAAAACCTTTGAGGTGAACTCTGTTCAATCTACCCCTGCCGGAAAAAATAAATCTAAAAAAGGGAAGGGTAAGAATAAGGAGGATAAAAATAACCCACAATTTGAGAAAGACAAAACACAACCTGCTGATGATAAGGATAAGCAAAAACCTTGATACCCTTGCCTTATCTGTGGTGATGATCACTACATGAAAGATTGTCCAAGACGGGCCGAGGTTACTAAGTTCTTTCAAGGGATCGCGAAACCTCCCACACCTGCCGTTTTGTCCCAACCTTTCCCTTCCCAACAACAGGCCCAATTGGTCATTCACAACCAACCCTCTCCCTCCACTACTTCGTATGTACTTATGTGCACAGGTGATTCAAAAAAGAATGGCGTTACACTTACCACTCGGGCCAAAGATTACTCTTCCTCAAAGGAGATAGTTGATGATATACCACCTCCACTGGTTCAACAGTCTCCCTCAACTTCACCTCCCAATGGTCCTCTTCATCTCGAACGACCGAGTCTCGATACAGTTCTTCGCCCTCCCCAAAAGGGTGTTGTTTGAAAGTCTTCCTTCAATCCTCATGCACGTGCTGCTAAGAACTACAGTATTATAGAAGATCTGGCGCAAACACCTTCCGCGATGTCAACTCTCAACGTCCTTCAAAGTTGTCCTACTCAATGGAAGGCACTGTTAAAGGCTATCGATGGAATTGACCCTACGGATATGAATTTGATAATTTTTGACCTGGAAGATCACATTCCCAGGCTACCCCCTCAACTCGCATTTCAGATACAAGTTGTTGTTGCAGACAAGAACATTTATAGAACCATTATTGATGAGGGTGCCTCGACGTGTGTAATGTCTGTTGCTTGTTGGAAAGCCATTGGCTCTCCTCCCTTAACTGAATCACACAACACACTCAAAGCCTTCAATGGCTCTATATTTAAACCCTACGGTGTACTACCCTCATTGCCTATTACGTTAGAAGGAAAATCGGTCAATGTTGAAGTTGAGGTCTTTGATGCATCTCTTGATTACAACCTCTTACTTGGCCGTAGCTAGATTGATTCCATGCGTGTAATTGTATCTACTCTTTTTCGTGTAGTATGTTTTCCACACCAGGGAAAAGTTGTTACGGTAGACCAACTGGCCTTTTTTAACTCTGATGCTCGTACTAGTAACGTACCCTTCATTTCAAAGACACCCCCTGGGTATGGGAATGTCGGTGTGGGTCTACTAAAATATTCGACTTTGATGGGTATGTTCCCGATCCCACCACCCGATGTTCCACCTCCTTTGGTTGCCTCGATCAACATGATTTCCACCTTCATTTGCGAAACCCCCGCGTCTTCTGACCCATGGATAGTACCCGCACCTGGTGATTATCTTCGCTATGGTGACCAGATGCCTTTAAGTCTGGTTGAATCTACTTATCAAGCCATTCAATCAACAAACCCTTCCACTAACTCTCTTGGCGATTCATCTCCTGATCCATTCCACATTATTTTTGCTACAGACGAGATGATCATGTCGGTTATGTCCATGGAAGACACCCCATGGGATGATGGGAATCATCGTTCCATACTCTTCCTGGAGTATCACACCTTAGAGAGTTACCAACGGATCTCGACTCCATTGACCATTGTTGTCGTCTCTTCTGTTCCCGAGTCTACACACGATGTGCTATATGAAGGGAACTTGAGTAACATTTCACCCACCATCCCCCTTGACATATCCGTTAAACCTGGAGTTGTCGAAAATGTTCACATTGGAGCTTCATGTTCCATCGATGAGGTTGTCATATATAAGTCCCCTTTTCAGAAGTTTCATGACATCTTCACATGGAGATATGAAGAGATGTCGGGTATTGACCCTGATATTGTTGTACACGAAATTAAGACGTACCTGGGCGCTTAACCTGTCTAGCAGAGACTTCGCCTGGTCCACCCTCGTAATGCAACCGCTATCAAGCTTGAGGTTGAAAAACTTCTTAAAGCTGGCTTTATTTATCCTATTGCTTTAACTGATTAGGTATCCAATCTAGTTCTGGTTAACAAGAATCAAGGTACGATCCGTGTCTGCATTGATTATAGGGATATCAACAAAGCTTGTCCTAAGGAGAACTTTCCCACCCCCTTCGTTGACCAGATCATCGACGATTGTGCCGGTAGTAAAATATTCTCTTTGATGGACGGTTTCTCCGGATATAATCAAATCAACATCTTTCCCGTGAATCAACACAAAACCTCTTTTATTTTTCCTTGGGGCACCTTTGCCTACCGGAAACTACCCTTCGGTTTAAAGAACGTCGGTGTGACTTTTCAACGTGCCATGTCTTACACTTTTCATGATATCAAGCACATTGTAAAACCATATCTAGATGACCTACTGACACATTCCATGCATCGTAGTGACCATCCGACACACCTTCGAGCCATTTTCCTTCGTTTTCGGTTCTATCGTATACGATTAAAACCACACAAATGTGTCTTCTGTGTGGAGTCCGACAGACTTCTGGGTTTTATTGTTTCACGTCAAGGGATCAGGGTAGATCCTTTGAAGGTCGAGGCGATCCTCAATATCCCTCCTCCTTCCTCACTCTGCCAGCTTCAAAGTTTGCAAGGGAAGGCAAACTTTTTACGTCGTTTCATCCCAAACTACGCTGAGTTAATACTTGGATTTACTCGACTGTTAAAGAAAGGTTTCGAGTTCGTATGGGATACCACTGCCAACAAAGCTTTCGAAGCTTTGAAATTGATTTTAACCCGTACCCCACTACTTTTCCCACCTGATTATAGTTGAGATTATTTCCTTTATCTCACTGCTTCGAACTCTACCATTCCATGGTTCTATTCCAAGAAGACGATTTACACGATGAACATGTCATTTACTATTTGAGTCGGAGTCTCACGACTACCGAAGCCAAATACTTACATGTTGAAAAACTGGCCTTGGCAGCTGTTGAAGCTGTCCAACGTTTGCGTCACTATATCCTATTACGCAGGACCACTGTAATTTCTGATTGAAACCCTATGCAACACATTCTTACATGCCAATTGTTGGGAGGAAAATACTCCAAACGGATAGTGATTCTCCAGGAGTTTGACTTAGAGTTTGAACGCGCTAAGTCTAAGGAATACTTGGTGTTTGCCAAACTAATATGTGACCTTCCCTGCACTGAGACAAAAAATGTAGAAGAGGATTCTTTACCTGACGAATCCCTCTTTTTGATCAGTTCTGATGACCTTTGGTATGGAGATATCATTATTTATCTCCAGACTCAGACTTTTTGACCCGATTTGTCTAGCGCCGACCGTCATCGTATATGTTACCAAGCCCATTAGTATATTATCCTCGATGACACTCTTTATCGCCGTGGGATTGTCTCCATTTTTTGACGATGTCTCACCTATGATGAGGCCGAGAAAGCTTTGAATGACTGCCATTATGGATCATGTGGTGGTCACATGTCTGGGTATGCTACTGCCCAAAATATCTTATGAGTAGGGTATTTTTGGCCTTATTTATTCAAAGACTGTATTATTTCCGTCCAAAAATGCCATGCTTGTCAAACATACAACAACATGATACAATCTCATCCTGCTCCTTTACACCTTGTAGTTTCTATTGGACATTTCGCGAAACGGGGCATTGATTTCATGACATGTAACCCTCACTCGACCAGGGGGCATGATACATTATCATAGCCGTGGATTATTTAAAAAAATGGGTTGAGGTGATGCCTACATTCGATAATATCGGAAAAACTGCATCCCTATTCATATTCAATCATATCATCACACGATTCAGAATCCCACAAGCTATCGTCACCGATCACGGTAGCCATTTTCAAAATTTCATGATGTCCGAGCTTACCAAAAAGTTGGGTCTTCGACATGAAAAATCAACCCCCTACTATCCACAGGTCAATGGCCAAGTTGAAGCAATAAACAAGGTTCTTATCACCATGCTTCGACGGATAATAGGAATTCACAGGACAAGTTGGCACACGATGTTGTTTTCAGCATTGTGGGCCTATCGGACATCCATGAAGTCTACCACGGGATTTACACCTTTTCAGCTAGTGTATGGTATCGAAGCTGTTCTGCCGATTGAATGTGAGATACCATCATTGAAGCTAGCCGTTTAACTTCTCCCCAACACCTCTACTGAAGAAGAATGTCTATTGTATCCGATGCGATTAGATGAAACCCGCCGTGATGCCACCTTGGTAATTGAAACCCAAAAGAAATGCGTGAAATACCAATACGACAAGCATGCTAAAACACATGTTTTCTCTGAAGGTGATCTAGTTCTTCTCTATGAACAAGATCATGATTTACTAGGGGCCGGAAAGTTTGAGGCTATGTGGCATGACCCTTATGTCGTCAAACAAGTGTTGGAGAAAGGACCCTATGAGTTAGTCGATTATGATGGTATTCCTTTGAGTGAACCCAAAAATGGGATTTACTTGAAGAAGTACTATGCCTAGGTTATCTTTGCATGAGTGCTTGTATTTTTAGTGTATCATACTTTTGTGTGCTACTCTTGTGTTTTTTCGTTATTTGGTTTCAACCCCTAGCGACTTACCTTGCGTTGTGCTTGGTTTCCAAATGTTGGTGTCTTTGCTACCCCACATTGGCTTCGTCGATGGTGCTATACGTAGTACTCAAAACTTAGCATCCGTTGCTTGGGAAATCTATGCACCTACGAATGAGTTAATCAGTCTACAAGGTGTTTGCCTCAGTCGTGCAACTAACAACATCGCAGAATATAGCGCAGTCATTGAATTGTTGACCGATGATATTTCACTTGGAATCCGTCACATGGTTGTACGACTTGATTCACAACTAGTAGTACTACAACTAAGTAATGTCTATGCTATCCGAAGTCCTACATTGTTACGGGTATATTTGCAAATTCGCCTCTTGGAACATTATTTTGATTATATTGAGTATCAATACATTCCTAGATGTCTAAATACATTAACTGATGCATTAGCTAATTATGTGTTAGACAAACATTTGAGACATTTATAAATCCAATCAGACATCACATGTTGTATATAAATAAAAGTAAGCCGGTAGAAGCCTCATGTATATATATAACGATAAAATGTCTTACAAAAGGGTGTTTCCCGTCCAAAAGACCAAAATATCAAAATATGAAGTCCATGGCTTCTACAAAATAACATCATGGATGCTTCTCACGGTAGCATACTATTACCCATGCTACTATGTGAAGTAATCTCCATAGTGAACCAGACATGCCTACGGTGTGGTGCTGATAATGCCTCAATCTCATTGATTGAGATATCCGGGATGTATGCTGTCAAACCCTCTAGATTCTTCTCGATCGCTTCATAGTCGTCATCGTCCCATCTTGCTACTACCTCTACTTCCCCTTGCCTCTGAATGGGGGAAGTTTCCGGAGGCCGGTGTGGCCCTACATATGCATGGTCAAAATGTTTGATTAGTCATTGAATAGAGAACATATATATATATATAAAACATCTTATATTCTAAAATTAAAAAAAAACACCATAAAAACAAAATGTTTTTCTTACCTAGGTCCCCCCACTTAAAACCCTCAAGTAGAACCAAATCGGGGTCATTGTGAAATTCCAGGCCAACATATGTGTAATCATCTATCATCAATATTTGTGGCCTCAACCAGTCAAAGAATGCATCGTTGTATTTAATAATGGGGCCTGCTACATGCCGGGCCATGATATCACACCACCGCTTCATCCGCGGATCTTGTGGCTCTGGTATACCCCAATCTACCTGTAGGTGTAAATGAGGGACTCTTTCTAGAAAGAAAGACACCAAAATGGATCCATACCCGAATTGCTTCAAGTCCCCGTTCTTTCTTTTGGTTAACTGTGTCTTCATACTGCGAAGAAGACCATCGCACGGGTTGAACACACGAGGTTCTGTGCATTCCACGACATATTGAAAATAAATTTGGAGGGCCATGTGCAGAGACACACTTCCCACTATGCACACAATGGTAAAAAGGATGGTCCAGAGATTTAAATCCCGAACACCTCTGATGGCTACCTTACCTTTGCGTCTCTCGGCCTCAGGTTCACAGTACCGACAGATTTATTCGCTCATCGCTAGGAGACCACCTTGACCCCCTGTTAGGGTCACATGTGCTCCACGACGGGATAACCCTGTCAAGAAGTAAATGTCTTCGATGTCCAAAGAAAGAACGTGGACACCTACATGAAACACCTGCTGGTCTATGTCCCACGTGTGGACCAGGTATTCTAGTAACCTTAGTTGGGCTCTCATGCCCTGGATTTAATTTTTTTTTAATAATCCACAATGTCGAAGGGAATTGATGGTGCCTGGATCATTTAAGGCCATGAAGTCATCATCCTCGTGTTCCCGTTCTCTCCATTCCAACATTTTGGTAATCAAATGCCTGCGTGGAGACGAGGAAAGGAAGTTAGCATCTTCAATCATTGATTTTGAAATTCTTTTTTGGGAAAACGCATGTATAATTTTTTGGGTTTTCGGCCGCCGCAGACGAGTTTTTAGTATAGTGCGGGGTTTCCGCAGGTGAGCCATAGGTCACCTGAGGAAATCATTGATTTACGCAGGTCCCGATACTAGTCACCTGTGGTGGCCCCAACGCGAGCCTACTGACCCAAAAACTCATCCAAAAACTACCTTTAAACCAAAATAAATGAATTTCAATCCATTGAAAAAGAAGAGGATGACGAGCTTACCGTGTTGACGGAGACCATTTGCTGAATGATCGCCTGTGCTTCTCACAATCGACAGCCGAAATATGAGGTAAAAATAGGGTTTCTAGACAAGTTTTGAATGAAATGCAAATGAAATAGCAATAAGAGGTCTTACCCCCTTTTTATTTCTTTTTTTGCTTTTTCTTATAATATTTTATATTTTTTTAATGCATTTTATCATAACCCAATGGTATAATGGTTGTGTGAGTTTGTTTTTTCTTGCAGATGTGAAGACTAAGGCCTTGAACAATGCCGTATGGATGATTTTTTCTTGATTCACTTTTTTGTTTGTTACATATACCTGTATTTTTTAGGGTTTTTAAGAAAAAACCTCGAGCCTAGTATTTGTTCGTTCTCGTGCTCAAAAATCAATGAGAACGTAACCAAGTATACTTTTGTCATTTTTTCGTACTCGTCATAGAAACACAAAAAGCGGAACCCATGGATTATCCTTTAAGCTATTTTCACACTCCATAAAAATGAAAAGATTTCCTAGCGACCTTGTTCTTTTCACGCTCGTAAAAGTGTTTGAAGAAAACATTCGATGGGCGATAGTTTATCACTTTTTCGGTCTCGTTGGATTACTTTAGGAAGAAGGAACTGAGACAGTTCTCTTTAATGTGTTTTTCAGACTCTATAAATATGAAAAACCCCCGATTTTTCTATCTTTGGACTCGTTAAACAAACATCGAAAGACCCACATGGGACTGAACCACTCCTTCTTAGGGTTCGTTAAACATACTCCGAGGGACTCATCCGAAGGATGAGCTTACATCAACAAGCATATGTTATACTCCTCAATCTTGCGTAAAAATAAAGAGGTACTCGTCAGAAATGGTGGGGGAAAATTTGGGAAATAAATGTGTCTCTATATCCATGTCAGTGGCAGTACTAGTTGCTCTTGAACATGACACCCCTCTTCATCATTTGAATCCGGGTTGGGAAATCCATTTGTCTCTCGTCTAGCCCTCTGTAAGCCCATATCTTGGGTAATTTTTTGAGTCAATGCTTCCAATACCATTGTCGTGTCATTCATATATTCAAGAGAAGTCAAAACAAGCCTTCTATTGAGTCGACCATTTGCAATTGTTAATTCTTACCATGTCGGCCTTCCCTATGTCAATTTCAAATCATTTTCATACTTTGATCTACCCTAAATCTTTTACTTATTTTGTGTCACTGATGGGGGATACATCAAGGCCCTCCTGTGACGAGTCTTTTCCTGTAGACTTCAACTCATCATCCGGGAACAAGACTTAGAAATTGTTTAGTACCTTAGAGCCTGCATGCCTCAATGGCAGGTTTCTTTGCTTTCGACAGTGGATTCACATCATTGGTCCCTGATCGAGAGATTTCATCGAGTGTTTGACTTCAGCTCATTTATTCACATTCGTTGGATTGTACTAAGGTACCTTGGGAGTCATTGACATCAATGGTGATTTCCCCCGCACTTGTTAATGATTTTCATCAATGACCGGTAATCAAGTGGTTTCTACCATGTTCGACTTCAACACCTATAATCACATGGTTAGATTCGTACTTACGGACGACGGGGTTGAAGACCCTGGATCTCATCATTTTGGTCTAGGTTGCGATGGAGTATTTATGATTTGTATTTGACACACATATCCACTTTGTATGTCTCGTGACTGTGTCTGAATTTAAGCCTTCTAATACATAGATCCATAGTGTATTTCTGGTGGCTATGTAGAATCTTGACGACATAGATCCATGGTGTATAATGTTGGCAAATTCAGTGAACAGACAACGAATGCTTGTCATTGATGGCAACAATGACGATGGCAGGAAAACATAAGACAAGTTCAGAGAGGTGAATGATCGAAAGCAATGAATGATCGAACGCAGCGAGAGCCGTTAGATTTGGTGCAGGGTCGTCGACAACCGTCAGATCTGCAGAAGCTGCGAGGGAGATAAGCCTCGGGAGAAAGAAGAGAAGTCCCGACAGGCATCGGGATATCGGTCATCGGGAAATCGGAGTTCTCGAGGTTGTGTGCATTGGGACAACAACAATCGCGAAATCCCGACGGGATCTGGACCGTCCATCCGTGTGGACGCATGGCAGCGATCGAGCGCCACTGGGAGAAGCTCAATAGGAGGCTTCATCGGAGAATCGGGGATTGGGACCTTGAAATGTTCAATTCACTTGACAACAAGAATCCCAAAATCGCGATATGCGATTTCGCGATTTAATCGCAGCCGTTAAAGCAAGAATGAGATATGGACCGTTGATTTTCTTCATCGGAGAATCGGGGATCCGGACTTTGAAATGTCCAATTCAATTGACAACAAGAACTCTGAAATCGTGAAACGTGATATTGCGATTCAATCGCAACCGTTGAGCCAATATCAAACTCGGATTGTTGATCACACCCCATCTTGGAGTTTCGTGGATCGCGACTTGGAGAGGCGAGATGATTCATCTTCAGATTCACGAGATGTGAGATAGCGAGTTAATCGTGGACTGTTGGATCAAGAGGACACGTGGCGAAAGATCATCATGTCACTGACTGGAAAGTCAAAGGAATCGCGAGATGTGAGTTCACGATGAGATCTGGACCGTAGAATCATCAAGATCGTGGACCGTTGATCTCAGCTCCATCTCGGAGTTTTGCGGATCGCGACTTGGAGAGGCGAGATGATTCATCTCCAGATTCATGAGATGCGAGATCACGATTTAATCAAGGACCGTTGGATCAAGAGGACGCGTGGCGAAAGATCATAGCACCATAAAGCTTCATCTCAGAGTTTCGCGACTCGCGACTTGGAAAGGCAAGAAACATAACCACCAAACTCGCGAGATGCGAGATCACGATAAGATCCTGACCATCAATACACCAAAAGATGTGGACCGTTGATCTAAGCTCCATCTCGGAGTCTCACCTATCGCGGATTGGTGTGACGAGAATCTCCAGCGAAGAAACAACGAGATGCGAGATCACGATAAGATCCTGACCGTCAATACACCAAAAGATGTGGACTGTTGATCTGAGCTCCATCTCGGAGCCTCGCCTATCGCGACTTGAAGTAACGAAAATCTCCAACGAAGGAACAGCGAGATGTGAGATCACGATGAGATCAGGACCGTTGATTCACCAAGATCATGAACCGTCGATCAGGGTCGATGAAGATCAAGAGTTCGAATGTCTCAGAGAAGACGAAGAGTCTTAAACTACCAGAGAGACTGAGGAATCTCAGCATAACATACAGTAATGCTGGACACGCGGGGCGAACCACCAGAGAAGTTGAAGAGTCACGATGATAATAAGACAGAGCACTCGAGAGGTGGAGGATAACGGTGCAGAGTCAGCATGCAGAGGCATTGCGAACACTGCATGCACAAGGTGCACAAAAGCTATAAATACATGGTACAGAAAAGAGATGGAGTTGCTGTTGCTGTTAGAGGTTGTTGTGAGTGTTGTTGGCAAAGGTGATTCAGGTGTGAAGAAGGAGGAGAGTGCAGCAGCTGAATAACACAGAAGAGGAACTGTGCAGAGAATGGAGATGGCGCACAGAGCATAAAAAGCAGAAGACCAGACAACGCAAGTGATGTGAGAAGAAAGGCAATGAGGCAGACAGAGCAACGAAATGCAGTAGAACAATGATAAGTCGGGTAAGCCATTGTTGAACATTATGTCACTGTAATAAGTCTCAGAAGCAAAGATTTATATTTCAGGGTGGTTGGGAGGTGCTAGGGGGGACTGTTGTCCTCAGAGGTTCAAGTGGGTGCTTGAACACAGGGAGTTGGTGCTTCCTTCTAGTTGGTGCTAGAGAAACCAGGGAGTTGGTGCTTCCTTCTAGTTGGTGCTAGAAAAACCAGGGAGTTGGTGCTTCCTTCTAGTGGGTGCTAGAGAAAACAGAGAGTTGGTGCTCTCAACAAGTTGCAGCTTTCTAAACAGAGGCTGTAGCCTCATTATGAGTTGGTTCTCATATGTATGATAATGTAAAGATTGTAACCATTACTTATCATATAAAGAAAAAGAGGTTTTTACCCTGTATGGGTTTCCTCAGGAAATATATGTCTCTGTGTTTCTCATATATGTGACTGATGCTAAATGTGCTATTGTTTATTTCCCTGCATTATTGTGATCATCATTTAGTGTCTCAGCAAAGAGTTTAAAAGAAGCATAATTGTTTAAGCACGGTAACAACTGATTCACCCCCCCCTCTCAGTTGTCTAACATATAATTGGTGGCCATGACTTAAATCACTTGTAGTCTGAGCATGGGAATGCCTACCTTAGAAATGGTATAATTTTATGCAGACGCTTGACTATTTGCAGGTTTCCGATTGGTGCGATCCTTGTTCCTGACACACACACGCATTTTACAAAGTATTTCGGCTGTCACAAGTTCCAACCTCATACTTTGGGGGGCATTATGTTACACATTATTTTGGTCACTCTGATGATGACCCTACATGTATGTGTTCAGGCTCTCAAAACAATCTTTTACATGAGAAAAATGACCAAGTTCTTCCCCTACAAGGCATATTTTTAGAATGACGTCACAGGCCGACAGTGGTACACAATGCATAAATCCTTGATTTCCATAGGCTTCTCTATGCCTGGCTCATGGGATTTCCGCATGCTACTATATAGGCAGGGTGTGACGACGTTTGAAGCTAAGGAAAGGAAGAAGTTTCAAGAAGTTTCTAGAAGGAGAATCTTCTAGAATGTGAGGTGGCGTCCGTATGGTTGTGGTCTAACTGGCTTCTTTGATTTGGTGGGATCATCCTCATCCTTGTAACCACTCCACCTTCTCCTATATAATGATGGGTTTCTCATGGAAAAGGTTAAGCAATATTGAGCAAAGAATTGTTGAAAGAATAGGCTAAAGACTGTTTTGAGGATCATGTTACAATTGATGCTTGTGGCCTCCAGTTGTCCATCAAGATTTTGTGGACCATATTCATACAAATTTGGAGCAAGTGTATGTGTGTGTTGGAACAAAGGACCACCGAAAGGGAACTTGCGACATCAAGGAAATTTAGTTGTATCTTCCACTTTTACTTAATATGATACGGTGACATGTTTCTTTCTCATAAAATTATTAGCGTTTTATTACATGACTCCTTGATCACATGTTTAGGTTTCCATTGAATCTATAATCATTGATTTCACTTTGGTTGGTTTGTGTCATTGCAGATATGATCTCACAAGAGCACCAGAAAGAAGCAGGGAGAATAGAGATATAAGGAAGCGATATCTAAAGGTATGTCATCTATTCCTTCTTTGGTAGTAAATTCAATGATAACAACTTAGGGAAAGCATCATGTTCTGTCTTGTTTTGTCCTAGATCCAGGTGGATCTAGGGAGATTAGTTTATGTCCACATTCAACGATTTATCCAATAACAACCTCCAAAGGAAATATCCAACCTCTGTCTTTCCTCCAAGGTCTGGGTCATGGCATCCAACATGTGGGATTCCTACCCCAATGAAGGCCCAAGCATGGCTTGTTCCTTCAAAACGTCCATCAGACAAGTTCCTGCAAAGATAGATGAGTGTGCCCTCCAAGAGTCTCAAGTCAAATGTATAATGTCAAGTAAAATCAAATTTAATATAAGAGCCACCTAAACATGTGCATTAAAACTATTTCATCAAATTAAACAAGTGCTCAAAGACCCTATGCAATTTTCCAAGTTTAGGTGTGGGAGGGTTTTCAAGGTGACCTATTGGGTGAGTCAATCCTTAAGTCAATGAGTGTTTCCTAGGTGGACCCTATCTAAGTCATGTGAAGAAGATGAAGTGTACGGGGTAATACTTTTGGGCATGGGTTTCATGACATACAAGGGTTCGTATTGTCTCATTTATGGGTGCCTTTGTAAAGGGTGTTTTACACCTTCGTTTTCAATGCATCTTTTTTCCAAGCCCATTTATTTTCCATTAATTAATTAAAGTCCAGGAAAATTGGGTACTCCAAAAGGGTAATATAATACTTGGGAGGAAGTACCACAATGTCACTTGAAGGGAGAGGTACACAAAGTGTCATCGGGGTAAAGCAAAGGCTGTAACACACTTGTGTAGATCCCTCAACAAGTGGGACATCTCTATAATATGAATTTGTTTCATGTAGGTATTTGATTTCTTAGGAGAAACATTTCATTGTTCCCAAGACCTCTTTAAGAAAACATCTAGAAGGTTATATTTTTGGATTTTATCTTTTTTCCAACTACGTTCTCTCTGAGCCTTTAGCCCCTTCTTCCCATTAAATGAGGTACAATCCTTTCTTGGGTCAGTACACCCAAAAGTCCCAAAAGATAAGGAGGTGAAAATGATGAGGTGTGAAAATGATAAGTATGATCAGGAATGGCACGATGACTCATTAGGGGGACCTCCAAGTAGCAAACCAATCCCCAAGGGTGACCACTTACTAGGGCACAATGTCAACCACCAAGGTGAAATAGGAAAATAGAATAATTTCCAAGCATACGTTCTATAATCAAAAGCATATTTAAATGCAACATACTGAAATGCCTCAAGTGTTAAAGTGACACTTACCACAATACTTGTACCTCATGGAGAAGCACCCATTGTCTTCTAGAATCAAGATGATGTGGTGAATGCCATCATGATGAATCCATGATGTGTGGTGGTGAAGTGGGTCTCTTTATGTGCATGCTGATGTTGTCAGTCATCTGTCTCTCGGTACTATTAGCTCTCTATAAATTCGTTTGGCTGAGAAAACAAATGACAGAGGCAACCTACAAACCAACTTTAAGACCAAAAACTAGCCTTTCTGACCTAGAGAGGGCTCTCTCTGAGACTTAGTCTCTAACAAATAATGACTTTGAGTTGTCGGCTAGTTTTATTGCGTTTTTGAAATGTTTCTGGTCATGCTAGAAAGGAAATACAGAGCCTTGGGCTATGGAGTCAAATTCCAGAAAGCGAGAGAAATAAATGACTTGGTAACTAGAAACTTGAGAGGATAAAGGCTAAGTAGGCAATGATATTTCAGTTCAAATGTCGTTGTGTGTGGCGAGAGAAAAAGTACATACGACAACTCAGAGCATCATTGAAGATGGATTCTAAATTACTTAGACGAAAACACAGGAGTTTAAATGGAGAAGTCTAGAGCACCACGTGATGAATTCTACACTGATTGAACATTCTGATTTAAACAGGGTAAAGAAATGGATATACGTAAAACAAGAAGTACATAAATAGAAAATATCACAATACATCATAACACCACCATTAGAATCTTTTTGTCAAAGCCTCAGGACCTTTGCATTACATTTCAATCGAGTTCAAAAGTTACATTCAACAATATACTGTCTACACTACTTTGCCAACTAACCCTGCTTACATTGAAAAGATGCAATATATAGAAAAAACTGCGCCCCTTGGGATACTATGTCTCAGATTACTTCTCCTAGAAATTCGGTTCCAGTTATTCCCTATCAGATGACATTTCAAATGGAACTTACTAAAAAAAGGAAACCCAACTACCCACAATCCTGTCATAACCGATGCATTTATCATGATCATTCGATCATCAGTAAGATTCAATCATTAGGGGGTGATGCATTGACGTTTCTACTTTGACTAGTTACCCGAATGATCGAGCACTCTGTCAAAATTTTTCCACTCAATGTAACGGGTTTTGGTTGATGTCACGCGATCATTCGCTGTAGTGTGCATGTGGTGAGTTGGTATGATGGATGACTGTGGGATGTCGCTCGTGCTTTCTAGGTGGCCTTGATAGAGGAGGGACAATGTATCTCCCTCGAAATGACCATGCATATGGCCTACACTTGTCTTCCTTGGTAGTTGAGTTTACAACATCTGCACGATGAATGTCCCCCACGCGGGTGCTCGTCAGACTTCTTGTTTCTTGGTAGGAAACATGACACGAGGAGAGAGGAATTCCATGCCACATTCAAAAAGACAAAAAAGGGGTCAGGTCAATTATGTTTCTAGACTCACCTGCAGTCTTGATACTCTAATATTTTTCTTGAGAGACCGGTTTCTCCTTTTTAGATTATTTACCTGTCTTCGCAAGACCGAGTTCCCCTTCATCTTTGTTTGAGAACTGGCTAGAGCCGCGTAGGCGTTGTCCATGGAAAGTCCACATTCTTTGAATTGCTCCGTGATTCTCTCCTATGACATCCTCTGTTCCTCGCACAGCTGAATGATCATATCTTGCACTTCTCTGAGCTGTCTCTTGAGCCAATTCACATTCCCTTCTTGGCTCTGCGACACTGATGTTTTGAAATTCCTTTCTGCTAACTGCTTTCTCAATTCTTTGGTCTCCAAGTACAACTCGGAAATAGCGAGCTGCGCTTTCTTTAGCTGTTGTGATGACTCCTGAACATCCATGCTTTCAGTGCCTGACCTTCTTTGTCTTTCACAAATTTCCCCGCTGGAACCCTCAATAGGTTCTAGCCAAACAACGCGCATGAGTAACTTCTCAATGACAAATTGGGTGCACGCTTCATTTGGAGCTTGGGCCTCCCCAACATTCTTGTTCTTCCTTGGCCTGCCTCTTTTCCAGGGTGATGGCTATTGGGGTGATGAGCCTTTTGCTATCTTTCCTTTCCCTATAGCCCTCTCTATTTGTTTCTCCACACTGTGCAATGTTGTTTCCCCTGTGGGTAGAGGGGGATCTCCTTTGAGGTCCCTGGGGATGTCGATTGAAAATAGAAACGAGCCCCAGTCCTTTCCCATTCGTCTCAATTCCTCGACTATCAATAACTTGATTAATGAGATATGGGATAAGTTCTTCTTTGAATGGTTTGCTTTAGCTTGGACACTGTCCGCCATTCCTCCTAGACTTTGGTGCAAGAAGAAAGTTAAGTTTAAAGGCATTTTCCTGGTGAAATGCATCAATAGCCTGATGTGATGTGGGTGTATTCTGTCGGACCTTCTCTCATAGGTGAAATACCCTCTAATCACCTTTAGGAACTTCGTGGACAAAGGCATTATGACGACTCTCGGGGTAGGAAAGGATCGACACCATGATAAACAATAATAGTAGGCTCGTCGAAGTAGGGGAGAACAATAAAAAACACTCTAAGGAAGGAAAGGATGACTGTGAGGGGGAATATCGCCCGACATACTAGCTCGTGAAAAATTCCAACATGATTCATCCCATGACTGAAAACGAAGGGTACGCGACAATATCGACTGAAAAGTTTCACAACATAGCTAATGGAAATCGACCTTCTCAGAGCGAAAAGACCCAAGACTTGGAAGGGAAACCACATACAATGCACAAGATTGGATGACAAAAGGAAAACACATAGGGTGACTGGTATTTATAATCGAACGAGAGAGGGATGGAATCCCGACAGGGGACGCTGAATCCATAGTGATGATAAGTTTTGAAGCAGGCTGAAGATTTGTGCAACACACTCGCATGACGTGTACACTTCGAAGTGTGCAAAGTACAGGTGATAAGAGTTGCAGAGTATACGTGATATGAGCGCTGTGTGTTTTCAACCTTTCTGACTTCATAATTAGGTGATGATGTTAGTTATACCTTTGTACATGACCTTTACACTAACAACTTGCCTCGACTTCTGACACTTAAATTCCCCCTTTCTTACAGGACTCGACCTTTTAGGAAAAATAACTTTACAATCCGCACATGTTTAATTATGACACCCTTTCCCGACTCCAAGGGCCAGACCAACCACTTGTTGACTCTGACCCATTCGTTGTTCAGTACCTGACCTCACACGTTTCGATCCATGGACCATGACTCATCTAAGACTGAATCTAAATTGAAAAATGACAGTGCTAACAATTGGGTCCATTGGGGATGCTATCCTCCCAGTGAGGTGGCAAAGAAAAATAGAACAGGTGCCTGACCATCGAGATTTATTTGATTTGCGGACTCTAAAACAACAGAAAAGACTCACCCTAGACCTTCTTGACACAATTGTGACTGGACTCAGTATAAAATTAGGGCCTTCACTTCGGGCTTCAATTTTCTGTTGACTACTGACTCGAAACGTATTCTTTGAAAACATGAAAAGAAACAACTATTTACAATGACACGAGGGACTAAAACTAAACCAGATAATGTTTAAGGAACCTTCCATTCACAGGTCCCCCACCAGTGATCTCTCCATTAATCTCTTGTAGCAATTATGCGTTGTTCCTGTGATATGAGACAATCCTGAATGACCCCATCCAAAGATGATCAAACTTTCCATGTTTCCCTTTGTCTTCATTCCTCATGTCCCACTTCATTTACCTTGAAATCCTCCTGCTTAGTGTTCTTGTCAAAAATCTTCTTCATTTTGTCTTGGTGAAGCAGTGATCGGTTGAAAACTTGTTTCCTCATTTTCTACGCATGAACAAATTGGTTTATCCTCCTGTGGGCGTTGTTAGGTTCGACTTCTTTCTCTTGCAACAATATCCTGACTGGAAATCCCAGCGAGGTGGGGAAAACTACCTCAACGCCGTATACAATTTGGAAAGGCAATGTGGAGATGGAATTTTTGGTCATGATTTTGTCAGCCCATAGCGCGTAGATAAGCTTCTTGTGCTAGACCTTCTTGTTGTGCCACAAGAGTTTTTTAATAATCCTGGTTAAGATTTTGTTGGACAATTCTGCCAATCGATTACATTGTGGGTAATAATCCATATAATTTCCCAGGGTTATGTTGTAATCATTACAAAACGTCTCTATTTTTTTAGACTTGAACGGCGCTGCATTATCAACGATGATCTTGACAGGGCAACAGAACCTAGAAAAGATATTGTTCTCTAGAAACTGAATGATAACCGTGTCAGTAGCTTGCCTTGTGGGGATCGCTTCAATCCATTTGGTGAAGTAGTCCGTGGCCATTAGTATCCATATATGTTGAGCTGAGGATGGCAGATGGATTTCTCCTATAAAATCTAATCCCCATTGCATAAACAATTCTTCGGCGGAGATAGGCTTTAGGGGCAAGGGTTGTAACTTCCTTTTCCCATTGAATATCTGGCACTCGTGACAACTGGACAGTTTTTTATATAGATCCGTGAAAATACTGGGCCAATAGAATCCCGCCCTCAAAATTTTGTGCACGGTGGTCTTCCAATAGTGATTCCCCCTGCAGTCTCATTTTTGGAAATCCTTGATATCCCGTTGTGTGTCTTCTTCCAGCAAACAATTCAACAATATCCCTCCTGGGTCCTTCCAATACAAAGAATTGTCCAAGATGCAAAACTTAGATGATTTTAGCTTAAAAAACCTGGCCTTAGTTTTTCTCAACCCTGGAGGAGCTTTCAAATTTATTAACACATAAATAATGTCAACGTACGAGGGTGAGTCAATGAATTTCTGAGATGCTTGCAGTACCGTTTCCTCTTGTGAATTATCCGACATATCAACAATGAAATTTATTCCCAAAATGTCACAGTTCGACTGTGCCAACCCATGACCTTTAATCAAATTTGTAGGATTTATTTTGAGGTCATATTCCAACATGACCGTGATCCATTTACCTCTTCTCCCTTCAGGATCAGGTTGAGTTAGGATATCCTTGGCGACATTGCTAGGCACATAAGCAATGACACAAGAATGCAGTATCTAAGTCCTGAATTATTTGAGGGCCTTCACCAAGGCATATGCTTAGTTTTCCATGATATCATACCTTAGTGGGAAGTCTCTCAATGTCCTACTAAAATAGGCTATAGGATTTTCAAAATTCTTCTCATCCTTTTGTAACAGGAACCTGATAATGGTGTCTTCCTAGGAAAAGGAAAATAAGATAAAATCTCTTGTGAAATACGGGCTGGCCAACACGTGAGCTTTGGTCAGCGCCACCTTGATGTCTTCGAACGACTTCCTGGATTAAGGATTCTACTTTATCTCATTACCTTTCCTGAGCATGATCTTGATGTGCTTTATAATCTCAACTAAATTTGGAATGAACCTCCTCAAGAAACTCACCTTTTCCAAGAAAGACTACACGTCTTTCTTGCTTCTAGGAGTGCTGATATTTAGAATCCCTTTCACCCTACTGGGATCTATATTTATGCCTTCCTTTGAGATGATGTGTCCCAATATCTTTCCTTCTTGCATCCCAAAATTTGATTTTTTTGGATTTAATGAGATGCCAAACTTTCTTCATTTCTGGAAAACCTTCTTCAGATGCTCAAGATGTTGTTCGTCAGAGTTAGAAAATACTATGATGTCGTCCAAGTAAATCATGATAAACTTGTCTTTCTCCTCAACAAATGGTATATCCATGGCCCTTTGGAAAGTTTCTATGACATTCATAAGCCTGAAGGGCATCTTTTCATACATGAACGTGCCCCACAGTGTCGTGAAGGCTGTCTTCTCATGGTCGTCCGAGTGTACCACAACCTGATTGTAACTAGAAAAACCGTCCAACATCAACATTTTCTGGGATCCAACTTCCTTTTGTAGGATGTAGTCCATCTTTGGAAGCGGGTAGTTGTCTTTTAGGGACACTGTTCGGGTTACGAAAATCCACGCATAACCTTATTTCGCTGCTCTTCTTCCTTACAGGCACGAGGTTGGCCACCCATTTTGAAAATCTCAGAGAAATAATAATTTTGGAATCAAATAATTTCTTTACCTCCTTTTCAGTCAGCGACAACAAGATGGGATTGATTCATCTCAGCTTTTTCTTGAAAGGTTTTTGATCTTCCTTAATGGGAATGACGTGTTGAATTACCCTCGTGTCATAGAATTTCAAGTCTTCATAACTCCATGTGAAAACATCATGGAAATATTTCATGAGGTTGATATATCTCTGCTTGATATCTAGATTGAGTGTCTTTGAAAATCTGATTATCTTAGGTTTCTCTTGGGTACCGATGTTGCAATCCTTGGTATATCCATCATTCACAGTGATTCTGGCTACATCATTTTCATCAAAGATCCTTTCTAACGGAACTAATCCTTTGGGGATGGTGTTGGTTTTTAGTTGCACTATATCCCTTCCAACTATCTGGTTTTGAAAGGGTTTTTTGTCACTACGTTCAGCCATGTCTTCATCTTCTTTGCAACAACACTCATCATTGATGTTTACATTAGTGAACTCATCGCTCATTTGGAGGAACCTCTCCACCTATTTGTCATCTTCAAAAACTTGCAAATACTTGATATTATCGGGTGCTGTGGGCCTATTCTTGAATTCAATCTCATACTTCCTATTGGGAAAAATTGAAATTTTAAACATTGAAGTTGAGGTGGCCAGGGAATTCGTAATTTGATTTTCCCCCATGGGGATCACTGAAAAATTATACTCTGAGAACTCTTCGAGGAGGTCCAAGAATATATTTCTATATGCTCTAAGTCTGGGGTTCTTGGACTGGTATATACCCTTCAATTGATTTATGATGAGCTCAGAGTCTCCATGCACCGCTATCCTCTTAGCGCCCAATTATTTTAAAGTTCTTAGACCCAAAATTAGTGCCTCATACTCAACCATGTTATTTGTAAAATCAAAGGCGAGATTGTAGGAGAAGAGTTTTGAGCCCACTTTGGGAGGATTTATCCATACACCGGCTCCATCTCCCTCGCCAAAAACTCCGTCGAAGCTCATATTCCACATTTCATTTTTCGTGTGGTTTCTCTGATCTGTGCATTCCTCCACTCGACGTGTGGCCTTATCTTTGACAGTCATGACAGTTGTCGGCTCCTCCCTTCCAAAACTTAAGTCATTGTAAAAAATGAAGGAGCCAATTTCGGTGTCGACAGAGTAGATAGGATGATTGTTCGGTTGGGTCTTGCTACTCACCATGTATTTGAGCAACACCTCTTTGTACAATCTTCTTTCTTGGCTGAAAATAGGAATGGTAGCATAAGACGTGTCGATCTGTAGGGTTCCCTTTAATTTCATGGCCCACGATCTGGATAACAACATGTCGAATTTTGGGGGGATGTCGGCCACCACCACGTCCATGAGCAGATTCTTCGACAGAATTTGAGATAGTGACACAACCAAATCTTTGATTAGACCCAAACATTTCACCTTTCTTGAGTCAAAAGAGAAAATATATTTATAAGGTATGGTGACATCCAAGCCTAATTCATCCATTACCACCTTTAGCATGAGATTATGTGACATTCCCGAATCCAACATGGCATTATGCAAAGTCATATCATGAATTTTGAGGCTAACATAGAAAGGGGGAACACCCTCAGTATCACCATTTTCTTCTACGTGCGGACCAAATAAGATGGCAGGGTGGTCGTCCTGGACGTTCAAGGTGTCGAGTGCCTCTTCCATTCTTAACATCTTAATGATCTGATCCCTATAATCTCCCTTCTTGATTATCTCATTAAAAGGAACAACGATTTTGATTTTGGCCATTTTGTTCTCAAAATTAAAGGGAGGAGGATATTTATCTACCTCTTTGATGCCCATTTCCTTATTCACCTCCGACACTTTCTTTAAGGATTCCTCCTTTGACTTTCCCTTATCCATCATGTCCCTTGCTGGATTGTCTTTATTTGGTCGGCTTGGGGAGGGAGTATTCACCTGAGGTTCCTTTGTGGGATTTGTCTGTGGAGGCTCTGCAGACGTCTTTTTTTTTTTGTAAGTAAGAGTTGTATAAAAATCTTTCAAAAAACTAGAGTTACAAAATCATCAAGAGTTCCAGACTGTAGTAATTGAGCTACCTCGAAGGGAAACCAGTTCAACCATCCGATCAGAGTAAAGATAATGGTCTTAAGCTACCAGTCTGAGAATGAAAAAACTTAAACATAAAAACTATAATCCCCTAAAACAACATATCAAACATGGTCATGGGCTCCATGAGGCAAAAGAAAATCAGACACTTGGCTAAACTAACATAAAGACACCTATTCCAGTCATGCGATTGGCTTGTAGCAAGGCCACGCGAACTGGGAGGTGGCGAAGGTTGTTAGGTCTACAACTTCCTCTTCAACGAATGTCCATCCCATATCGATGTCCTCGTGCATGGCAATGCCCATGTTGACGTCGCCTCCCACCCTTTCTACTTTGGCCCATGCACCCCCCTCCTCCATGGCCTCTTGCATGGCTATTCCTGTTTGGACGCCACCTCCAAGCCCTTCCTCTTCGACAAGTGTCCCTCCCTCTTCCATGGGCATGTGCATGGCAATGCCCGAATTGTCTTCGCCACCAACCCTTGTAGCGTCTGCTCCTTCATCCCCTGAGTCGTCTCTGTTTCCTCCTCCTGCGGCTTCACCTGCTCATGGTGTCGAGTGGCAAGCCCCCTGCAGAGTGGAGAGAATTTGCAAGAGCACTGAGGCCTTTCCATCCATGATTTCCAATCGAAACTCAAGGTCATCCAGGCCTTTTAGTAGTTTAAAGACCAGACCTTGTAGGATAGCAAGGCTGTCCTGCAATTGTGAGTCTGGTACTGAATCTGAGGAGTGAGGCCCTGGTTGAGGTCCTAGGAGATTTGGTGGTTCTCCCAGGTGAGGTCAAATGGATTGGTTCTCTTTCTGTACTGGTGCACTCACCGCTGAATTGGTTGGGACTGCAGGAATCGACAACGAGGAGGAGGTTAAATTAGAAGAAGGCCCCGTGTTGAAACCCAAGGAATTTTCAGAGAGGGAAAGCCATTCTAGCTGGCTTGCGGAGGGCGAGGAGAGGAGTGGGAGGCAAATGGGACTTTGTCGAGACTTTGACTGAGAAGAGTGCAAGGAAGATGAAGCAGGTGACGAGTTAGGGGATGGTGTGAGCAGGGTTCAGGGAACCACTCGCGACCAGCTTGGTTGCCAGGATGAGCCTCGCTTTGATTTTCCCCTTTGCCTTGGCATTTCGATAGCATTGAGGGGAAATGTAAGCACAGGGAGGAAGCACACATAATGAAGGTGTAGCTAGAAGTGATGCAAGTTGTAGGGGGTCTCAGCGATGGAAGGGAACCTCTGAAAATGCATCTGGCAGGAGGCATGGCGTCGAGGCTGCTGAAGGAGACAAAGGCACACAAGCAGAGTAAATTCGAATTCATGGCTCTATGCCATCGAAAAGACGACGAGCTGAGGCCAGGAGCACTGAGAGTAATGGTGCCTAGGACTTCTCAAGCAAGTCTTAAATGCATGAGGGTGGCGGGATGGTGTGCCACACTCCTGTCACATGGCCATCACCATGCTGGATGCTTTGCACCCCCTCCTGATGACATCTGTCCCGCATTGGCACCCCATCCGGGAATCTGCAGATGTCTTTTTACTCCTGAGGTTGTATTGATTTTGAAACTGCATGATTGCATTGTGATATCCCTTTTTGAACTCCTCCATTTCTGAAGACAACATGTCATCAGTCTCCAACATAAAACCATCATTTGCATCCAAGAATTGATCATGTTCTCCCTTTGTTAAGAATACGTGTGTATTCGCATTGTCACAACAATGCATATGGTGTTAGATCATCTGATCAAAGTATTCATTTTCATATTTTTTTTGGAATGGAGGTCTTATTTGTTGATCAACCTGCTCTCTCTGGTCCCTCTACCTGATCTGCGAGACTGGAGCCCTTCTAGAGTTTTGATTTCTGGGTTGGAAATAGTTTTTCTCCCTGGTAGCGGGCTTGTTCTCCATGTAAATCCTTTCCATCATCTTCTCCATGGTCTTCATCATCAAGTCAAACTTTTCATATGATGATCGAGACGTAGAGGGTTGTGCATCTCCTTGGGGCTTCTTCCCATTTCTGTCAAAAGTTTGTTTGATCTTTCTCGACGCCATCATAATTAATTCGAATTTGATGGCATCTCTCATCATAATGCCTAAAGTAGTATATCTTATTTCTCTAACTAGCAAGGCGAAATCGCTGTCAAAGGAGTAAACGTATCGAAGCTACGAAGCTCTGGGAGGCGGCTTGAATTTTGTGGGGATTGAGTTGTAGACCTTCATGAATCTGGATGAAAAATCTTGCACCATTTCCTCTCGTGATATTTTCATATTGTTATATTGAGTTAGTATTTGTAGAGGATTCTTTTTGTCCCCCCATATGACAAGAAACGATGTTTCAAACACTATGAAATCGGGGATGCTTGCTGCTTGAAGGGCCTTAAACCACTTCCTGACCTCCTCTGAAAGACTCTACGTGAACAATCTGATTTTCACATCCTCATGATCGACCTCCTCTAGGTCAACAAAATCATTGAACCAGTCCAAGTGATTTTGGGCATAGGCATTTCCTTCGACATCATATAGCTTTATCCTATGATTATAGTTCTAGGTTAAATCATGTAGTTGGGATGGTAGGGAAAGAGGGGTGAATCTGGTGGCCATGACTCTAGGAGGGTTTGGAACTGGCGAAATGATCTGAGTGGGGATTACAATAGCTCGCGAGATTTTTTTTGATGTCAAAGATTGAAACCTCTTCTCATCAAAGGCTATCTCATCTAGGTAGGTTTTTGATTTAGACATGAACATGGTTTGTTCGAAGAGTGTATCAAAATCAAGGTTGTCGATCCTTTGTACACCATTGTTGGGTAAGGATAGGTTTCTGTCCAGGTAATAAGACGGGTCTGGTGTCTCTTCCTTTGCTCTGTAAAAAGTTTTTCGAGATCAAGAACGGGTGCTACAGGGTCCAGATCAAGATTGGCTCTGGTATAAACTATCTTTGGATCCATGATTTATGAGTTGTACTACTCTATGCTACTAGTCTCATTCAATGGAGTCTCTAGGGTAAATGTTTCAGCCAATATAGACATTTGACCCATTGTCACCCTTAGGGGTCAAAACTACAACTTTAGTTGTTCTCCCAGGGAATATTTTATTCAATTTCATCCTCGACAACGACGCCAAGATGTTAGCACTCTGTAAATTCGTTTGGATGAGAAAAAAAATGACAGAGGTAACCTACAGACTAACTTTAAGACCATAAAATAGCCTTTCCGACCTAGAGAGGGCTCTCTCTGAGACTTAGTCTCTAACATATAATGACTTTGAGTTGTCGGCTAGGTTTATTGTGTTTGTGAAATATTTCTATTCACGTTGGCAAGGAAATACAGAACCTTGGGCTATGGAGTCAAATTACAGAAAGCGAAAGAAATAAATGACTTGGTAAATGAAAACTTGAGAGGATAAAGGCTAAGTAGGCAATGATATTTCAGTTCAAATGTCGTTGTGTGTGGCGAGAGAAAAAGTACATAAAGAAACTCAGAGCACCATTGAAGATGAATTCTAAATTACTTAGAAGAAAACACAAGAGTTTAAATGGCGAAGTCTAGAGCACCGCATGATGAATTCTAGACTTATTAAACGTTCCAATTTAAACAGGGTTAAGACATGGATATACAGAAAACAAGAAGTACATACATAGAAGAGATCACTATACATCATACCACCACCATTAGAATCTTTTTGTCAAAGCCTCAGGACCTTTGCATTACATTTCAATCGAGTTCGAAAGTTACATTTAACAATGTACTATCTACACTACTTTTCCAACCAACCTTGCTTACATTGAAAAGATGCAATATATAGAAAAAGATGCACCCCTTGGGATACTACGCCTTGGATTACTTCTCCTAGAAATTCAGTTCCGGTTATTCCCTATAATATGACCTTTCAAATGGAACTTACTAAAAAAAGGAAACCCAACTGCCCACAATCCTATCATAACTGATGCCTTTATTATGATCTTTCGGTCATCAGTAAGATTCAATAATTAGGGGGTGATGCATCGATGTTTCTGCTTTGAGTGGTTACCTGAATGATCGAGCACTATGTCAGAATTATGCCACTTAGTGTAACAAGTTTTGGTTGTTGCCGCGCAATCACTGTATGTAGTGTGCATGTGGTGAGTTGGTATGATTGATGATCGTGGGATGTTGCTCATGATTTCTAGGTGGAAATGATGGTGGAGGCACCACGTATCTCCCTCGAAACAACCATGTGTATGGCCTACACTTGTATTCCTTGGTGGGCGAGTTTACAAAATCTGCGCGACGAATGTCCCCCACGCAGGTGCCCGTCAGACTTCTTGTTTCTTGGCAGGAAACATGACACGAGGAGAGAGGAATTTCATGCCATGTTCAAAAATAAAAAAAGGGGGTTGGGTCAATTATGTTTCTAGCCTCATCTACAATCTTGATACTCTAAGCGTTTTCCTGAGAGACCAATTTCTCCTTTTCAGATTCCTTACCTGTCTTCGCAAGACCGCATTCCCCTTAAACTTTGTTTGAGCACTGGCTAGAGCCACATAGACGTTCTCCATGGCCGGTCCACATTCTTTGAAGTGCTCAGTGATTCTCTCCTCTGACATCCTCTGTTACTCGTGCAACTGAATGATCATGTCTTTCGCTTCTCTGAGTTGTCTCTTGAGCCAATTCATATTCCCTTCTCGGCTCTGTGATGCTAATGTTTTGACAGTCCTTTCTACTAACTACTTTCTCAATTCTTTGTTCTCCTGGTACAACTTGGAAATAGCAAGCTGTGCTTGCTTTAGATGTTGCGATGACTTCTTAACATCCATGCTTTCAATGCCCGACCTTCTCCGTCTTTCGCAACTTTTCCGGCTTGAACCCTTGATAGGTTCTAGCTGAACATCATGCACAAGTAATTTCTCAGCGACAGATTGGGTGCATGATTTGTTTGGAGCTTGGGCCTCCCTGGGCTTATTTTTATTCCTTGGCCTACCTCTTTTCCAAGGTGTTGGCTATTGGGGTGATTAGCCTTCTGCTGTCTTTCCTTTCCCTGCAACCCTCTCTATTTATGCCTCCACACTGTGCGATGTTGTTTCCCTCATGGGTAGAGGGGGATCTCCTTTGGGGTCCCTGGGGATGTCAATTGAAAACAAAAACGAGCTCCAGTCCTTTCCTAGTCATATCAATTCCCCGACTATCAATAACTTGATTAATGAGATATGTGATAAGTTCTTCTTCGGCTGGTTTTCTTCGACTTAGACACTGTCTGCCATTCCTCCTAGACTTTGGTGCAAGAATAAAGGTAAGTTTAAAGGCCTTTTCCCTTTGAAATGCATCAACATCCTGATGTGATGTGGGTGTATTATGTCATACCTTCTCTCACAGGTGAAATACCTTCTAATCACCTTTAGGAGCTTTTGAAAAGGCTTACGTAGATACCGACTCAGAACACCCCCTCCGATTTCCCTGTTCATATAGTTTGGTTTGATGAATTCTTCATAGCATAGAATTTACAAAGGCATGCCCTTAGACCACCTTTCACCGTGCAGAGGGATATTTGTCGCGACTGGCAAATTTTCCTCTATCACCCGGAATGTGATTCCTGCATTGACTTCGAGGAACCCATTAAAATTGAGAGCGAACTGTTCGACCAGTTTCACATTGTATCCTTGGATTTTCTCGCAATAGTGCCCACATTCGACCTGTTTGAAAGATGCATTGACATTCAGATCCTCATTGATTAACTCCAAGTCTTGAGGCTCGGGCCTCACGGCTCTGCCACTTCGCGCCTTCTTCCTTATGTCTTGGGATGTTGTCATGGTGCAAATGTGCATTTGTCTTGCACACGCGGTAATGAAATATGACACCCTCTTCGCATGTTAAATGGAGAATGATATTATTCGTAGAGACCTGTCAGAGTGGCAGTAGCGGAAACTTTGTGCGACAAGCGAAAATGACTCTAGGAACTCATTGCGTGGCCAAAGACGTTTTGAAGACTATCAACGCAGGAAATGATCGATGCTGCGATAAATGGTATGTTGGAAATACTAAAACAACTGAGAGGGGGGGGTGAATCAGTTGTTTATAAGCTTAAACAATATTATACCTTTTAAAATAATTATTAAGATTTCTTCATGTGTCATCAACCATCATACATCATATGAACAGTAAGAGTAAAGATCATCAGTCACACATGAAATACACACAGAGACAAATTTTCACGAGGAAACCCATAAAGGGAGAAAACCTCTTCTTCGAAATGATAGGCAGTCTTTTTCTGTTCTATACATCATTTACAATTGAGCACCAACTCAATGTGAGGCTGCTACCTCTGTTTTACAAGCTGCAACTTGTTTGAGAGCTCCAACTCTCTGGTTTCTCTAGCACCCACTAGAAGGAAGCACCAACTCCCTGAGTATTCCAGCACCAACTGGATGGAAGCACCAACTTCCTGAATGTTCCAGCACCAATTGGATGGAAGCACCAACTTCCAGTTACACAGGCTCCAACCTGCATAACAGAGAACACCTGTTCTCCCTTGCACCACCCTGCCACCCTGGTTTCTCTGGCCACAACCAGATGGAAGCTACAAATTACTGTGTTCAAGCTCCCACTTGAACCTCTGAGGACAACAGTCCTCCCGAGCACCTCCCAACCTCCCTAGAATATTAATGGTTAAATACACATTCAACTTTACAGATAAATCAGTTCTTACCAGTCTTTCTTTGTTCTACAATTCTGGTCTTCTGTTCACTGTTCTGTCATTCTGCTCTGCTTCTGTTCTGTCTATCATGTTGCTCTTGTTTTTGTCTCACTCTGCATAGTTCCTTCATCTCTTGCTATTCCTCTTCTCACCTTCTTTCTTACTGTTTACTCATTTTTCATTCAGAACGATCAACTCAATTCAGTCTTGCTCATTTTCTTTTATAGACGATTCCTTGACGATTCCACTTCCCCTTCTAATGGGAAATCCAAGGGCATCTGTCTTGGCAACTGAAATGCTAACCAATTCGTCATCATGAGTCCATTTCACTTAACAGATTCATAACTGAAGCGTTAATGTGTGAGAAAGAACAACAACCCTCCGATCAATACTTGATCCAACGGTTCAGATCCCATCGGGATTTCACTCATCGTGATTTCATCACTTTTGGCGTTCACAGTTTTAGTCACTTACAAATCTGCAGACCAAGGGCTGTGACCACTGCCTTATGTCTCTCTATCGGGGTTTCGCACTTCCTGATGTCGAGAGTTTCTCACCTCTCCAATCCCTGATTACCGATGCGCCCCTTTCCACGCGCTAGCCCTGCTGGCTATAGCCCTTGGCCCATAAGACCGTTAACACATGACCTCGGTCAAACCTCTCATCGGGGTTTCAGGGTTTTAGATGTCATCATACACATGTCTATAGAATTCCCGATCCCCGATTCTCCGATGACGAAGATCAACGGTCCAGATCTCATTCTTATCCAACGGCTGTGATTACATCGCAAAATCACATATCACGATTTCAGAGTTTCTGTTGCAGTGTGTTCTTGACATATCAAAGTCCCGATCGCCGATGCCTCTGCTGACGTCACACATGGTTTGGCACGTGTTAGATCTTTGCCACGTGTCACTCTGATTCGTGAATTGTATGTGCCTGAAGTTTTAGATCTGTCTGACACCTGTCATTCCCTGGTTGTGCCACATGTCCCTGGGTGACGTGGTCTATCGTCGTGAGTTGAATCAACGGTCTAGATCTCATGTTGATCTGACAGTGCATATTCAGTCTGGATTTCGCATATCGCAAAATCGGGATTTTCGTTGCATTGTATTCTTTGCATATTGAAACCCCGATCCCCGAAACTCCGATGAAGCCTCCTGTCTACAAGTGGATGGTCCCAATCTCTTCTTGATTTAACAGCTGCGATCAAATCGCGAAATCGCATATCGCGATTTCGGGGTTTTCGTTGTCGAGTGAACTGGTCATTTCAAAGTCCCGATCCCCGAATCTTCGATGGAGCCTCCAGGCTGCCACGCGTCCACACGAATAGACGGTCCAGATCCGGTCGGGATTTCACCTTGGCTTTAACGGCTGCGATCAGATCGTGAAATCGCATATCGCGATTTCGGGGTTTTCGTTGTCGAGTGAACTAGGCATTTCAAAGTCTCGATCCCCGATTCTCCGATGGGTTATCTCTCTCGCAACTTCTACAGATCTGACGGCCCTCATTCTTTCAAGAAATTTGAATGAGATCCTACGGTCACTGACTCTTCTCCTCCCGATTATTGCTGCGCTGCTATTCATTGCTATTGTCATTACTGCAACCACAACTGTACTTGCCATCAATGACAAGTATACGCTGATTTGCTTTCTGTTAACTGAAATTGCCAACAATCTCCCCCTTTGGCATTGATGGCAACACTTGCATTCAGACTCAACTTTGCATTCAATCAATCAAGTTCGAATCTGTTCCCGAACATTTCGAACTCGACTCCTTTCTCCCCCTTTGACATCAATGTCAAAGAAGAAACATTCTTCCACTGATCTTGTTGCAGAACATACTCCCCCTGTCATCTATAAGCATTTAGGAAATCCACCAGATATTCAATAAGCACTCC
>ML783777.1:265898-307666 GCA_009831015.1 Picea engelmannii
CTGGATGGAAGCACCAACTTCCTGAATGTTCCAGCACCAACTGGATGGAAGCACCAACTTCCAGTTACACAGGCTCCAACCTGCATAATAGAGAACACCTGTTCTCCCTAGCACCACCCTGCCACCCTGGTTTCTCTGGCCACAACCAGATGGAAGCTACAACTTCCTGTGTTCAAGATCCCACTTGAACCTCTGAGGACAACAGTCCTCCCGAGCACCTCCCAACCTCCCTAGAATATTAATGATTAAATACACATTCAACTTTACAAATAAATCAGTTCTTACCAGTCTTTCTTTGTTCTACAATTCTGGTCTTCTGTTCATTGTTCTGTCATTCTGCTTTGCTTCTGTTCTGTCTATCATGTTGCTCTTCTTTTTGTCTCACTCTGCACAGTTCCTTCATCTCTTGCTATTCCTTTTCTCATCTTCTTTCTTACTATTTACTCATTTTTCATTCAGAACGATCAACTCAATTCAGTCTCGCTCATTTTCTTTTATACACGATTCCTTGACGATTCCACTTCCCCTTCTAATGGGAAATCCAAGGGCATCTATCTTGGCAACTGAAACGCTAACCAATTCATCATCATGAGTCCGTTTCACTTAACGGATTCATAACTGAAGCGTTAATGTGTGAGAAAGAACAACAACCCTCCGATCAATACTTGATCCAACGGTTCAGATCCCATCGGGATTTCACTCATCGTGATTTCGACACTTTTGGCGTTCACAGTTTTAGTCACTTACAAATCTGCAGACCAAGGGCTGTGACCACTGCCTTATGTCTCTCTATCGGGGTTTCACACTTCCTGATGTCGAGAGTTTCTCACCTCTCCAATCCCCGATTACCGATGCGCCCCTTTCCACGCGCTAGCCCTGCTGGCTATAGCCCTTGGCCCATAAGACCGTTAACACATGACCTCGGTCAAACCTCTCATCGGGGTTTTGGGGTTTTAGATGTCATCATACACATGTCTATAGAATTCTCGATCCCCGATTCTCCGATGACGAAGATCAACGGTCCAGATCTCATTCTTATCCAACGGCTGTGATTACATTGCAAAATCGCATATCGCGATTTCAGAGTTTCTGTTGCAGTGTGTTCTTGACATATCAAAGTCCTGATCGCCGATGCCTTTGCTGACGTCACACATGGTTAGGCACGTGTTAGATCTTTGCCACGTGTCACTCTGATTCGTGAATTGTATGTGCCTGAAGTGTTAGATCTGTCTGACACCTGTCATTCCCTGGTTGTGCCACGTGTCCCTGGGTGACGTGGTCTACCATCGTGAGTTGAATCAATGGTCTAGATCTCATGTTGATCTGACGGTGCATATTCAGTCTGGATTTCGCATATCGCAAAATCGGGATTTTCGTTGCATTGTATTCTTTGCATATTGAAACCCTGATCCCCGAAACTCCGATGAAGCCTCCTGTCTACAAGTGGATGGTCCCGATCTCTTCTTGATTTAACGGCTGCGATCAAATCACGAAATCGCATATCGCGATTTCGGGGTTTTTGTTGTCGAGTGAACTGGTCATTTCAAAGTCCCGATCCCCGAATCTCCGATGGAGCCTCCAGGCTGCCACGCATCCACACAAATAGACGGTCCAGATCCGATCAGGATTTCACCTTGGCTTTAATGGCTGCGATCAGATCATGAAATTGCATATCGTGATTTCGGGGTTTTCGTTGTCGAGTGAACTAGGCATTTCAAAGTCCTGATCCCCGATTCTCCGATGGGTTATCTCTCTCGCAACTTATACAGATCTGACAGCCCTCGTTCTTTCGAGAAATTTGAATGAGATCCTACGATCACTGACTCTTCTCCTCTCGATTATTGCTGCGCTTCTATTCATTACTATTGTCATTACTGCAACCACAACTGTACTTGCCATCAATGACAAGTATACGCTGATTTGCTTTCTGTTAACTGAAATTGCGAACATGGTAACAGTAGGCTCATTGCAGTAGGGGAGCGTGACATAAAAAGACTCCAAGGAAGTAAATGATTATTGCGAGGGGGACTATTGCTTGACAGAATAGCTCACGGAAAATTCCAACAGGCTTAAGCCCGTGACTGAAAACGAAGGGGACGCGACAATCTTGACTGAAAAATTTCACAACATAGCTGATGGCAATCAAACTTCTCACAACGAAAAGACTCGGGACTTGCAAGGGAAACCACAAACAATGCACAAGCTTGTATGGCAAAAGGAAAACACATAGAGTGAATGGTATTTATAATCAAACGGGTGAGGGATGGAATCACGACAGAGGACGCTGAATCCATGGTGACGATAAGTTTTGAAGCAGGCTGGATATTTGCGTAGCACACTCGCGCGACAGGTACACTTCGAAGTGTGCAAAGTACAGGTGATAAGAGCTGCAGAGTATATGTGATATGAGCGCTGTGATTTTTCGACCTTTCTGACTTCATAATTAGGTGATGATGGTCGTTATACCTATGGACGTGACCTTTACACTAATAACTTGCCTCGACTTCTTTCATGTAAATTCCTCCTTTCTGACAGGACTCAACCTTTTGGTAAAAAGAACTTTACAATCTGCACATGTTTAATTATGACAGCCTTTCCCGACTCTAAAGGCCAGACCGACCACTTGGCGACTCCGACCCATTCGTTTTTCAGTACCTGACATCACACGTTTTGACCCATGGACCATGACTCATCTAGGACTGAATCTAAATGGAAAAATGATGGTGCTAACAGGTACTCCATGTCTACAACCTGAGGGCCTCGAGACATCATCTCCTTAGTTATCCATATAAATTGGGGATACCACATATCACTCAGGGAACAAACAAGTTGTCTGCCTTGTGGCGTGGGAATACTGAGGGGAATGGATCGAAGGAGGGCATATCTTATACCCCAAACAAAGAAGAGTGTGTCCTCATTCATATTAGTAAATAAAGTAAGGAAAAACATAAGTTTTATTTCTTCCACTACAAGAAACATATATCCTCCTCCCTGTTTCATTCTTGGCACCTGTGTAATAATATCATATATAAGTATGAGTACACAAGAGATTTTCATAACAATCCATAATGTATAATCGGGGAGGGTATGCAGATATCTCCACCAGGGATATGGACACTCAATGGCAGTGGAGCAATGTCTGTGATATTGGGGTCACTCCGTTGGGGCTATGGACGCTCTCTGGAAACATAGCAACACCATGAGGAGGATCCTAACTTTAAAAATTTTGGACTAGTGCCGACTACCAGGATAGATTGCGTTTGGATTGATGGATGGTCATGGAATCATTTGACTAGATGTTTGGGGACTTCATATCGTTATGTATCATTAACGGTACAGTCTTGTAGTGCTTCTCTTACTTACTAATGATTTCCTTGGAAGTGGTCGACTGGGAATTGACCCAACATGACAATCAATTAGAGTTTCAACATGGTTGTCCATTAACTGGAAGTTTTGAAAAGAGCTATTGTTGCTACGTATTGATCCCTTAGAAGGGGAATACTTGAAGTTGTTGATATGAAAAACCAAATGATGTCTTCTCGATGACTCGATTGTTTCTTGTTGAATCGACTTGGATTTATTGAGACCAACCCAACCATGTTTGACTGTTGTTGGAGATGTAATACTGCTTATGTTGGATACATAGACTGCCTGAATTGATAGAGACTGATTATCTTTCATTCTCGATGATAGTGTTTAGACTTGTTCAAGAATGTTGTTGTATCATGTTCGAGCATATTTTACCATTGAGGAAGGCATTGTTGATGTTAGAAAAAGTGCAATTGGAGGATGTTATATTCTGGGAAACATGCATATAATTTTCATTTAGTATTATGAACATTCCTTCTTCAGACCTTGAAGGATTTTTTATAGCTGGGAATGAAATTTGACGACAAATCTACACATTTGTCCAATAAAACCTCAGAATCCTTTGTGAGTGGTGTATGGAACTTTAGGAGTTGGCATAGTTTGAGGTATCTACTATGCAAAATAAAATACAAGTCCACACAAATATTTTATACATTGTGACCAACATTGACCATATTTAGGAAAGTGTTTTTGAAGGACAACTGAATGGTGGTTTGATGACATTCAAGAACTATCAAATCAAGAACATACCTGTGACAGTGGAAGATCCCTTAGAAGCTATGAAGGCACATAGTAGTTTGAATATTCAAAGCATACAAAGATGTGATAAGTTATAGATGGACATTGTTTTGAACATCGACAAACCATTCATTTTTGAGCAATTGATTGTGAGAAAATTTTGAAGGTAGCCAATCCTATCAGTTGTGAATAGCTAATGGTACTGTGATAGCGAGACATCTAGAAATTCTAGTAAGTATGTGCTCAAGACCTTTAATAAATCTATCTGAACAAATGCTTTGTCTGTTGGATTATCCCAACTTACTGGCATGTTACACTTTCTACCATACAATGCTTCAAATTGGCTCATTTTCAATGAGGTTTGCTACCCATTATTGTAAACAAATTCAACTAAATGAATATAATATTTCCACTTTTATGGTTGATCCATCATATACATTCTGATCATGTCCTCAATTATTTTTTTAGTCCTTTCTGTTTTTCCATCTGACTCTGGGTGATACCTTGTACTAAGATTTAAATTTGTCCCAAAGCCTTTGAAAAAACCTATCCAAAACTTAGATGTAAATTTTGGATCTATATCTGAAATGATTTTCTTAGGAACCCCAAGTAGCATGGAAACCGATTTCATATAAATTTCTACAATATTTGCTACCTTGTGTGTTGTTTTCACTGGAATGAAATCCGTTGCCTTAGTGAATTTGTCCACCAGCACCATGATGGAATCATGTTGCTTCATTGTTCTGGGCAACTTTGTAATAAAATCCACTATGAAAACATCCCATTTCCATTCTAGAATGGGAAATGGCTATATCAGTCCCACTGGGTTTCTATTTGTTGAGCACTCAACACACCCTCAAAATTTCTAAAATTTTAGGGTACCACTTTTCTTTTTCATCCTTATACTTTGATTTTCACATGATCATGATCGAGTTTTGAGGTATTTTCTTTTGTTTCCTCACCTTGGAAAAGTATCGAGCTTGATATATATTTACATTATAAGAGAAAGAAGTATAGATGGTTTAAGTTACGATTTAGGGTCTTCAACACTTAGTATTTTTAAGATCATCCATTTTTTCCTACAATGTCTGAATTTCCCCGATGCCCGACAGTCACCTCTCAATAACGTCAAAGCCGATAAACATCGGGCGTTGGCCATGCCGACATACACATAGTGCCACTAAAAAAATGGGGAAGTAGTGTGTCGATGCTGATGTCCATAGACCATAGGTACACATCATCGAACATTGAAAAATTAGCTTGAGACAAGCCAAGCGCTGACGTCGATACATGATCCGTACTCGAAATCATGAACACCTGATTTTCATGAGAAGGATATCTTAACCATTGATTCTTTAGGTTGAATTTCACCCAATTACAACACAAGGTAATACATTTCAACAATATTCACCATGTCAACATCAACATGAATTTCACCACATGGTTAGAAATACATCCTTCCCGATGACCATGTCATCATCATACCCACGCTTGGCCATGTCACCTGAGTCGTGTCCTCTATGCCACGGTACTGTCACATCATCCAACCACATCATCACAAGTGACTCACTAGTTTCCTTGGGGATCAATAAATTTTTATGGAAGAGATCAAATGAAGGATACGAGATAGTGGACTCACCAATGCGATGTTACGTCTGTCGTTGGCGATTCATGTGTACAACTTTGATAACCCTTATAAGCTTCCCAACTCGCTGATTACTGATAGCTCGTTGGTGTTTGTGAACCGAAACCCAATATCTTCCTTTTCAACACATCAAAAAAGCTGTCGATGACCGATTATAAGGAAATAAGTTGCATTTTGTGCCATCCATATGACCTCCTGAATTAATCTAGGCCGTTCACAACATACATGAAGGATCTCAAAACATCGAAACTATGAATTTGGATGGAATTTCGCCGATATCGATGTCATGTCGGTGATTGGTCAAGAACACCACCACGACACATATATTAAGGAATATTGAGTGCACTGATGGCTAGTAGCATGTCGATGTTGGAGGTCCGAAACCCATCATCATCTGATGAGACTCATGAATGAGACCGCCGATAACCAATTTCAATAGAATGAATTGTGATCTTAATTGGTCACACATTGATCTAGACTGTCTACATTCTACAACAAGGATTTGAATTCCTTGTGTTTTAAGTTAAAAAAAAACTCATTCAACCTGCATTTGTAACCTATCCGAGTAGGCCAAATTAGCCGAGGAAGGCCCCTAACTTTAAGTTGCATGATTTGAACGCCACCTCAACATCTCAAAAATCTTGTCACACGAACATAACCTCCAACACACATCTTCGTCGGGATCGAAGATCAAATGATTGAGACAATTCCTTCAAGACACAAACAAGGACATGTCCCTGACCCCCAATATGAACAATCATTGTGCGCCAATTGATCACTGTTCAAAACTGTCGATCGACCAACTTAACATTCCCTTGCACTATCGGTTGACGTATCACATTAAATGCTTGAGCATGACATCGACGATGAATTTAATTCCAAAGGATCCATAGGGATTTTGCTGTACTCAATATTTGTGAATTTAGATGGGATAGATAGGAACAAGTTATTTGAATCCAGTTTCTCTTATTTGTCTTATGATATTTTCCATACAGAAATAGAGATTTCTGCGCAGCAAGAGATTTTGTATAGCCAAGTGTCACGGTTGTTGTAGGCTCAATCGTTGTCAAGTTTATTGTTATTTTGGGACCAGTAACTACTGAAATCCTGAAACGCCATCTTTGCATGGGTATTGTGGTCATTTTTTTGGTAAGTCACTCACAATATTTAATTAATTGAAATTTAACAATGTTGTTTTGCAAGAAAAGTGCCTCCACGATGACCAACGACTCGACATTCGCCAAAGACACCGAAGGGGAAGAAATTATGGGTGGTAGAGGCCTCTAGTCATACTGCTGCCAGAAAATTGGAACTCATGCCCAAGGACAGTTTAGTAATAAAAATGTCACAAAAAAATCCATCCGCTCCACCACTGCTCTATAGAGATACAAATACAACCACGACAACCAAGGTGCCTATGCCCACCTAGATTGAACTTTACAATAAAATTCACCATGATGATTTTCCTGAATTCACTTTGCATAGCAATCCATAAGTAAGAATCTTGGACGACTAAGTCTTTTAGAATATTAAATGATCATCCCTCTACCCTAGTTTTACCCTCCGTAGAAACCTTAGAATGGATAATTAATCACACCCAGGCCGACAAGTGTGTGATTAACTATGTGAATGATCAATATGTTGGTGTTTTTCTTCCAATGGAGGTCAGAAAATATTACAAACTCAGGGAGCCCAAAGTTACGCTTAACACCAACTTCGTGGTCAAGTTCTATGAACAACGCAACACTAATAAGTTGTTGGCGTCCTGGTGGAAGGAAGATAGAAATTTCTGAATAGAGCATCTGGGTGGTACAATACTATAAACCTTATATAACCATATATGTTCCTCATGGTATTGATATGCCGATTGTATGTGGAAAATGACTTCTCCAAGTTTTAGGAAGCCCGGATGTCCCTAACGTATACATTAGCCATATCCGAAAGTGTCTTCAATTGGGGCACCATAATTTCAAAGAAATTGAGCATTAGCGTTGACCAAGCACATAAACCAAAAGTAGGAGAAGTCCCCTCTTTATTTATGGCCTCTTACCTATTAGATGCAATGTGTGCTAGAAATGTATTTCCAGGGCTGGGGTTTAGTTGGCATGTCTTAGATTTACTCGTCCATGTCTATTTCAGTGCCTTATGGGAGAATAGGTATAAGAAGAATTACGATGCAATTTGTGATGAATTCTTGGCTAGGGATATTTCTTAATCTTTAAACAGAATTATCCAAGGCTTTCTGAAGAAGCTAGAAAGGTCATCTCCAGAGTAGGGAATTGACACATGGAAGTGAAAAGTACATATCTAAGTATTTTTAGAGCCATCGGGGCCCCACATCTACTGCCAGCTTATGTGCCAGACCAGATGGTATTGGGGGAGATTGGTTACTAGACTATCTTGCAGGGTTTCAATGCCTCCTTGGTAAAAGATAAGAAAAGAGAATTCATTCCATATGAATTCTATGTAGGATATTATTTTGTAAAAGACACCACATAGGCCAGGCAGGAAGCCCAAATCCAAGTAGAATACATGTTTTACATGGGAAGATACATGAAATATGATCCAAAAAACTTAGTGGCTCAACACATTGGACAAGTAGTATCTCAATGGTTGTATGCACATGACCGTTTTGAAGATGGAATATTCACTGAAAATGATCTGGATTGGGAAGAGGTCCTGCGAAGGAAAGAGAAACCAGACCTGACTCGATTCAAGGCTATGTTAGGAGATGAAAAATTAGAATGGTTAGAACAAAAATCAGGAGCTATTGTATAGGCACAAAATGAAAATGCAGACCAAGCAACAAGGAGAGTTGAAGCACTAAGGCTCCTAATGAAAGCCGATAGAGTATTCCATGAGCACGGGAAAAATCCGACCATTTAAGTACTAGGGACACCAAACATAGCTCCAGTGATACATATGGGAGAAGGGGAAATGACACCCCCAAGTGAAACTTTAACTTAGGGAAACAATGAACAACCAGTTGTGGAGCAGGTACATGTAGAGAAATCGAGACTTGAATTAACAACCAAACCCTTGACAGTGACATAATGCCCAAGTGCATTGGCACTTGAACAATAAAACAATTCGCAAGTGCATTGGCAGTTGATCTGATTACAATATATGATGATGAAAGTGAGGATTTGAACAATAAAACAATTCCCATTATCAATGAAGCTGCTACATAAATATTATACACCCAACTACCTCAAGGACCACAACCCATGGATATGGGGACAAACTTGAATACAACTGAAATCATTATTACCCCCTTATGACATGGGTCACAACATGAAGCTGAAGGAGTAAGTGGTCAAGAGATAAAGGACGAGGAACAATACATAGGAGATTCCACCTCAGCAAGAAAGGGTGAGACACAAGACAAAGAACAAGAAGGAGCTCAAGAAGATAAATATGAAAGTAATAGTGAGGGTTCAATACCATAAGAAAAGACCCCGAATAAATAAGAGAGTGAGGAAATTTCATATGTTGAAGGACGAACTAGAGGTGACACACCTAAAATCCGAGGGCCTAAAAATAAAAATGATGACGAAGAGTTTGAAGAAACCACAAAAAAGACTCCAACCCCCTCTTCACCCATGGAAATGACAACACCCTCAACAGTAACAACAAAGAATGTGACATAAGTCACCATTGACACTAGGTAGGTAAGAGAGGTTCTCCAAGATGCAGATACTGAACTCATAGATGGCCCCATACAACCTTCTACATCGCCAGGCCAAGATCATGCAATGAGAAGAGATGGAGAAAGCGTCAACAACTAGGTATCAATGAATAACAAAGGTAAGGAACCAACCCTTGAGAACTTTCATACTTCAGGTAGTCTGAGCAACTCCATCTCACGAGGGGACCAACCAATTCTAGAACATGTAGATGAAGTGGTTTATGTGTAGGCCATAACATACAGAAAAAAGAGGTAGGTGGTGGTCAAAATAACTAGTAAGAAGAGAAGGCTTACTTTGGATAGCTCTGTGGTGATCATTACAAAAGAAACTATGTTAGGCACCAAGAAATCCAAAGTGAGTGAACTACTTGGATATGGAATGGCCATATTCAGTGCCACCATCGATAGAGAAAGAGAAGATGAGCGAGAATAAGAGTTCACGAGGGCAGAACTCGTGCATATTATACATCATGTCGAGTATTATCCAGGTACCTCATGAATATTATTGATTTAAACTGGACAAGGACATCTTTATGACTCATATTGTAAGCTATCAGGATGAGACCTTGCTTGGTATGATAACGCACAAAGATATGATGATGTGGTATGCAAATCACACAAGGCCTTGGCACAAATTGAATACATCAGGGAGATGCATAAGGGCCAGAGTGAAGTGGAGCACGATATCATAATGCATATTATACATCAGGTCAATTATTATTCAGGTACCTCATGAATATTATTGATTTAAACTGGACAGGGACATCTTTATGGCTCAGATTGTAAGCTATCAGGAGGAGACCTTGCTTTGTGTGATAATGCACAAAGATATAATGAGGTGGTATGAAAATCACACAAGTATTTGGTAAAAATTGAATAAATCAGGGAGATGCAGAAGGACCAGAGTGAAGTGGAGCACGGTATCAGGATGCTCACGGATGAAAATTTGGCTAGATTCCAAAAAGAAACAGAATATTGGACACAACTAGTGGAAAAGACGCAACAAAAGATGAAAAATTGATGGGAGGAGTGTCTTAGAAATTGGGAAAAGATAAAACAGAGGATGAAAGATATTCAACTCTCTGAATTTGGTATGCCTGAATATTTCATGGACCTCAGCGACATAGTCAAGCAACTATAGGAGCAAGATTGGAAGTTCAAAGCTGATGTTCTTGAAATCAAAACTTTAGAAAAGGGACAAGTGTGAAGGTTTACCTATGGCTCTATAGGAGCATCGATAGTCTTGCGGTACTTGAGTGATGTAATGAATCGGTTCAAGCATCGAGTAATGGAGATGAAAGACGAGCTTAGTGCACCAATGGAACAACACCGATTTTCGTACCTACAAAGTTTTGCCAATCTTGTGGATTAACTTGATATGTAGATTTCTATGCAAATAGTTTTCTGCTATAGGCCTTTAGTAAGATTGTGATTATGTTAAGTTATCTTGAATGATTATGATTGCTAAAGAAATATTGGTTTAAATTCAATGGTGTTTTGTTTTTACATTACATGCAAATAAAATGAAAAAATAATTATGGTATTTGTTTTTATATGTGATTTGTGTGTAACTGTGTCTCTCTCTCCCTCTCAAACAATATTTCTTGATTGGTTAATAATAGTATTACCTGCTAATATTGATTAGGCTTGTGTATTGTTTGGAATACTGTTGGCAGAGGGTTACCCCGTGACATATTTTCTTCAAATTTAGTCATCTAAGTTATTTATGTTTCTATCATGTTTGAATTTTAAAGAACAAAATCCCCAAAAATAGATACACAGTTAGAAAGAAAACTTTCCGAAATGACTTTTAAAGTCCATTAAAACTTGCCAGACTATCAATCTGGAGAATCATGCTACCTTAAACAAATAAGAGTATAATTGTGCCTTGTCTATGGGCGTGTTTCCTACTAGCGAGTTAAAGGGAATTTATACCCCTCAACACTATGCCTAGTCTTCACTTTCTAGCACTCTAGACATCTGGCTATGTAATTAGCCATTTCTTTTTTCATTCCTGGCCAAAAATATTGATTTCTTACAACTGCAATTGTCTTCTGATATCCTGGGTGCCCAACATATGACACATTATGCATTTCCTTTAACATTTTTTTTTTATCTCATTGGAATTCAACACATATACTTTGCCTTTGTATATGAGAATTCCATCTTCTTTCAACTCATAAAAATTAAATTTCTGCTGAAACTTTCCTTGCTATAATGTTTCTTTTATTTTCAAATATCGTTGATTAGAATTTGCTGCTGCAATGATTTGATATTTTAGATTATTACTATACATGTTGATGGCTGCAATATTCACTTCATGATATCTCCTGCTAAGTGCATCAATCACTTTATTTTGTTTTCCTTTTATATGCTTAATTTCAAAGATATTCACTCATAAATTCCAACCATCTAGTTTGTTTGACATTTAATGTTGGTTGTCCAACCAATTGCTTCAAAACATAGTGGTATGTACTTAGCTCAAATTTTCTCCCCATGAGGTAATGTCTCCACATTTTTAATGCATGTACAATTGCTGCTAATTCTAGATCATTTGTAGCATATTTATTCTCATGCTCTTAGTTTTCTAGAGTCATAGCATACCACATGATCCTTTTGACCGAGGACTCCACTGAGATCTTCCTTGCATGCATCAATGCACACAACAAAATATTCATCTAGATCTACAATATTTAATATTTTTGCACTTGTCAAGATGTATTTCACCTATTGAAATCTCTCTTCACATTTGGAAGTACAATCAAATTTCACTCCCTTCTTTTTCAAAGAACTAATTAGACTTGCAATCTTTGAGAATCCTTTTATGATTCTTCGATAATAAATGACAAGACCCATGAATTATATGAACTTTGTTACATTATTTAGTGTTGTCCATCCTCTAATGGCCTCTATCTTTTCAGGATCAACTTCTATCCCTTCTGCTGAAATTATATACCCCAAGTAGTGAATCTTCTTTTGATAAAAGATGCACTTAACTTAGCATACAATTTATGCTCTCTTAAAACTTGTAACACCATTCTTAAATGATACTTATGTTCCTCTTCTGACTTATATTAGATGAGTATATCATCTAGGAACACAATTACAAAATTGTCCAGGTACTCCCTGAACACTCCATTCGTCAGGAAAATAAAAAATGCTGGGGAATTTGATAGTGAAAATGGAACTATCGTGAATTAATAATGCCCATATCTTGTCTTGAAATATGTCTTGCTAATGTCATATTCCTTTATCCTCACTTGATGATAGTACGATCTCAGGTCAATATTGGAAAATATTATTTCACCCTTCAACTGATCAAATAGATCATCAATCCTTGGAAAAGGATATTTGTTCTTTATGGTGACCTTATTTAGTTGTCTGGAACCAATATACAACCTCAAGGGTCCATCTTTATTCTTCACAAAAATAACCGGGGCACCCCAAGGTGGCACACTTGGGTGTATATACCCCTTCTTCAAAATAACTTTAAGTTGCATCTGTAACTCTTTCAATTCTGGTGTGCCCATTCTGTAAGGTGTCTTGGACGTTGGGGAAACTCGTTATACACCTATTTGTTGCACTACCAAGTATTTCACCTTAGTGTCATACTTTAATAAGTGTCTCACTTAAGTTTCACAATTTCTTCACCATGTGGGAGTGTTTTTCATAATCCCTAGACATGTTGGAGGGGAAACCTGTCATTTGAAGGTCAAAATACTATCTTTCACCTTGCGTTTTTGGCCTTTTTTGAGGATCATCGCTCCCTTTCCCATATAAATAGGATGATGAACCCTTTTCATTGATCCTTGTCCAGTTATAGTGTTAGGGTTCTAACCCGCACATAGGAAGAACACTATATTCATATGTAATAAAGGTCAATATTAATAAGGCCTTTCAATAAAATAGAATAAGTCAAATGTAAGAAGACCTAATAGAAGCTTCCACTTCTAGAAGGATCTTCCTCTAGATGCTTCTTTTGATAGACATATTTAGTATAAATAGGAGTCGAGGGTATGAGAACCCTAGCTTGGATATTATTGTAATAGAGCTCTCCTCAACTGGAGGCTGCCCCCTCGAAGAGGCCCGTGAACATTTCTTTCAGAATCAAAGTGTTATTTCTGTTGTTATTCTTATATCATTTCAGTGCTATTGTGGTGATTGTTCTGGTTATATTGTTGTTATTCTGCCATTTCTGGCATTTTATTTCTGTTCTGCATACTTTTTATATCTGGTATATTACAAGTGGTATCAGAGCACTTTCCTTGGCAGAAAGTGTGGGTTAATTTTTTTTTTTTCAAGGTAGAGACGTATTCCGACATCTTTAAGCCACAAAGATCTGTCGTTACACGCATAAACCCGTGGTTGAGGGATTCATACATGCAGGAAATAAAAGTGGTACTTAAGCGCACATCTGTTGGCCACCCTTGTAACCCCTATTGGTACCCCTTCGAGTGGTAGCGCATCAGACAACACCTGTGTACGAATCAACCTAGATTACCTAAAGCCCTCTTTAGATAAATCGATCAACCGCCTGACTACTATAGTGCCACTGAGAACAACACTTGGGAAGATAATCTCTAGTACCTAGGTAGTCGGGTAGTACGACTAAGGGTACGGTCTATCCTCCTTAGTCAGTGCCCTGAGATATTGGGCCGAGTACTACTGTTGGACCCCTGTTGTCCCTTGACCAAGTTTTGGGAGATTCTTGGTCATGTTGACCTATTTTTGGGACTTCGATAGCCTGTCGAAGGAGGAGCGCAAGACGAAGTGGAGATCACTGGATCTCGACCCCTTTTTGGGTCCTTTTTGGGATGTGGGAATATGTAACGGGAATGGGACATCGATTCATGGGTTTACCCATGTTTAGGCCTATTTTGTATATATAAATAGATGCTTAGGCTAGATAGAAGAAGGGGAAGTGGTGCATCTATGTGATGTAAACGTATTCTAAGTGCAAGTAGAGTCTACAAGTTCTTAGTGCATGACTGTAAGAGACTTGCAGAGCTAATTGCAGGTCCTTGTAGCAGATTGTGGAAGGCTGAGTGCTGTAATGCAAGGAAGAAGGAACTAGAGAGCTCCACAAACCTTCTGTCCTGTGCGGAGTAAGGGTTTTAAGGCTCTATGCTTGTAAATGATTGACCGAAGATAATAAAGAAGAAGATTTGGTGGACGTAGCCCCAGGGTAGGGGGTGAACCACGTAAATACTGTGTTATGTTGCTTTGTGCTCTGTCTTGATGTGTTCACATGTTATTTGCTAAGTGATTTGATGTATGTAGATAGATCTACTTATTCTTTGTGCTTATTATATGTGAGAATGTTAGATCTGATCTATATAGCCATGCTTAGTGCTTGTTCTGTTCGATATGATCTATTTACCTATGCCAAGTTCTTAAGTACATTATATTAACGTGAATGCTTCGAAGCTCTGTTTTATTAGTGAAGTGGGTATTGATTGCATATTGAGGAACTGACGATGCTAAGTGCTTTACTAAGTAGTACAATCACAGATCTATGTCCCAGCTAAGGTTGCAGACACCCGAGTCTTGCAACCACCCCTGCCTCTACCTTGGGTGAGACTTCATCTACTTCGCAGGTGTTTCTGAAAGGGCTAGTAGTTAGGGATTTGTTGGTGCACTGTTGTAGCATTGAACCCCGGGTCTGCCCCTGTGCCAACAAATGGTTCTATTGCCGGGACTTGAAACTGTGATTGCTAGGAACTGAGAAAGAAGAAGCTTTGTGCAAAGATTCGACCTGAGATTGTGAAATCTCTGTGCGTGGATATGTGCCCTAGTGCGCAGTATCCTACTCGATTTATAAATCCCCATGCTAAATAAAGAAGCCCAATATGAAGAAAGGAGATCGGATCTGAAGGAAAGAAGCAAGATCTGAAAGTTGTTGTGCTCTAAGAAAGGTAAAAGTGAGAATTTTTGATAAGATCTCAAAGCTCCGTGCTCTGATAAAAGGTAAGAATAGTTAAAAGTTTTAGATCCGGAAGCTTTGTGCTTTGTAGAAGTAAGATAAGTGGAAATTTTTGTTTCTAAAGTATGGATCTAGGTATGATTGATATGTTCTGTCCTAGCCTAAAAACTAGGGCATTAATAGATGAAAGAAGACTTGATATGAGTAGATTTGATAAGAATAGTGAAAGATATGTTATACCTATGCATAGAAAGAATGTTTGGACTAACAAATGGATGCAGGATCCTAGAAAGAATTTTTTGCAAGTTAGCTACCATGATCGTAGTGTGCAGTACCGAAAAGGCTGGGGATCATTTAAAAGAAATAGAGGATTAACCCTCTATTATAGTTGTAGAAGATCGGGACATGTTGCTAAGGAATGCCCTGGGAAAAGACTTGGTTGTCTTTTTTGTAAATCTATGGACCATGAAGTGTTGGATTGCCCTAGAATGATTGCTAAGTTGGAAGAAATAAATTTGAATAAAGAAAAATTTAAGGAAGATCTAGGAATGGAAGAACCCCAGAAAGAATCAGAGAAAGTATTGTTACAGATGAAAGAAACCTTCAATGACCATCGAAATCTCAGCTTATTAGAGATCTTCAAAGAAAAAGAATGCATTGAAGTAAGAATATGAGACTTCGACATTAACTATATTTTGGATGAAGAAACACAGGTGAACATCATGATAAAAAGAACTTGGGAAGCCATAGGGAATCCTGCTATGATCCCTTCATTAGGAGGAATAGGACTATTCAGAGGAAAGCTGATAAACCTATGTGGAAAGCTCACTCACATACCTATGAACGCTAATGGACCTTCGACAAAAGAAGACTTTGAGATTATTAAATTTGTTGAAGACAACGCCCCATTTACCATGTTACTAGGAAAACCTTGGATTGATAGAGATCAAGCCAGACGAAAAGAAGAAGAAGAAGTTTTGGAACAAAAGAAACAAGAGTTAAAAGATTTCATGACCAAAAGGATCGCACACTTGATTAAAGAACAAGAGAGTAGATCAAAGCTGTGTAACACTAGCAACCTAGATGTTGAAGCTAAGAGAACACTAGAGGATCCATAGAAGACCAAAGTACCTACCCCAGACAAAGACGAAGTATTATCCAGGAACCCTAGGGAAGAATCTCAACAACGCGAAGTAACTATGACCAAACAAGATAAGAATAAGAATGGAAAAAGGAATACTGAGATGAATCTCACTGGAAAGAAGGCTAGAAATCTAAGTAAGAAGAGGGATAAGATTGAAAAGTTACAGAAAGTCCCAGAGGGAACCTCATATACGAAAAAATTACAAAATTGGAGCTTCGATGGGATATCAGAACAACGACACATGGCACTTCGCCACGACGAAGCAATATAGCCGTTGGGGACATTATAACCGTTCGATCGATGCTCCGAATGGGCAGAAAGGAAATTATGGTTCATCATCAGACCATTGGACTGCACCATAAAGAACCAAACAAGAGTTAATGGAGGCTCATACCGATTTCAAAATGAACCGTTGTCAAGTTCCCTATTTATCCTGTCGTGCCACACACCGAGAACACTTTTGCCAATTGAGAATTCGAGCCCGCAGACTAAGCCAAGTTTATACAGTGATCATATCACTCTTGCTCTCTATCTCAGTACTATGTATGAGTTGTTCCCCAAACCCGAGATTGTTAACTCCGAGTGTGTATGTCAGAAGAATTGAGCGCTGCAGAGAAAGCTGCTAAAGAAGTTTTGATCGACCTGATGACTGAAAGAGTCATGTCAGAGAGAGGATTATCCACATGGGTACAAGCATCATCCACGAGAGGGCTGCCAACCTCTCTGTCAATTGCTCAAGCCGGACCATCCCGTCCAACCGATGAAAAGCGAACCAAGCACAAAGACGATCTCACGAATGATAAGTTAATCCCAAGCATTTTACCTGCCTGCCTACCACCTCTGAGCAACGCAATCAATCGAGAAAGTGTGCCCAGATAATTTGAGTACACTTTGGTCACTGCGTACCTCCTGAAGGGGATACATGCACTTCACGCAGACCAAGAAAAGATTGCAGTGTTGAAGTTTAGCGGCTTCAACCTCGGCGACAGGAAGGTCTACAACATGCTCGCACCACACAAATACCTGACCAGAACAAAGGGAAAGAATTCGAAGATAGTTCCCCAATCATGGACTATGAACCTCATGTAGTCCACACTGCTCAATGTCATGAATATTCCTCACTTCGAAAGGCACCAAGAAGTGAATGCATGTGTCAAGCTGTTGTTGTCCTGTATTACTACAAGCTGACAGAGGAGGACTTAGAAGAGATTACTAAAGACTGGTCGGCGGACCTCCTCATTCCAGTAGATCTTGCAGAGATGTTCGACATTGACAGTCCAGAAGCAGCGCATGATACACTTGGACCCAAAAAGACAAATAAAAATGAAGAAGCCCAAGACGTAAGCATTAACTCAGCAAAGACTTCTTCCATCTCACCTGAGCAAGGAGGAGATGGCGGAGAAATAGATGGCGCAAAAGTTGAACAAAAGAAAGGTGAGGTTACATCGCCTAGAGACGAGGAGGATCCCTCGAAGAAAAGGAAGGTTTCCCCCCCAAAGCCTTCTTTTCGGAAGAAATTGAAATCCTCTATGACCAAAATGTAGACTACCCTCACCTCAGATGACTTCGATTTCATCGTAGCAACCCTGAATGATGCTTCGATGGAGATAACAGAGAAGCAAGAGGCTCAGCAGGAGGAGATATACAATCGAATTAAGGTTGAACTTCAAGGGGTGTGGCAGGCACTACATTCCAGCCGTGCAGTTTCCACTGCACCTCTGCCATTGGAAACACCAGAACTGGGAGATGAGTCAACTCAACTCCACCGAATTGCTGATACAATCAAAGCTTGCCTTCGACGAGCACATGAAGAAACATCGCAAGCCACCTAGGCTTTAGCACAAGTACATGGAGAACTTTTAGAGCAACACAGTACTGCAGAATGGGAAAAGATTGCTCTCCAAGCGAAGTGGTATGAAGAAAGAGCACAACTACAACAAAGCAAGGAATGATTGCTCATGGAGAAATTTGAAGTAAAGGAAAGGGTCAACATAGCACTTTGCTCTATGACAGTCTTTGAAGTAAAGTCAGAAGAGAGAGTTCCAAAATAGGTGGCACACCTTGAAGAAGTGATTCAGCAACTACAACAACGCATAGCAGATTTGGAGTTGTGCACAGTGACTGAGACCTCGCAAGATGTAAGAGATCAAAGGGAAGCAACTGTCCGCAGCGTAGTTGAGAGATTGAAGGCTCTTGCCAGGGAGTGCAAGAAACTAAGTAATCACAATTCCCAAATGTATGAGAAGCTCATTGAGAACCCAAAGTTACAGGCACTAGAGTTGCAACTCCAGGAAGCGAAGCAACACACAGACACACTACAGGCGCAGCTGAAGGCCCTGTCAGCTGTAGACAAAATGAAGAGATATCAAGAGAAACACACCGCCCAGTAGAAGATCCATACGATCCAGAGCAAAGTTATGGAAGTAACTCAACGACTCTGTTAGGATCATACAATGTACCTTTTTGCTCACACTTTTTGCTACCTTTACACCCTTGTTTCACTCACATTTAAACTCACATTATCACTTTACCCTACCTTTCCAAAGGTATACAACGTCTCTTTTCTTTACTATATGTTTAATCTGTTTTGGATATAATTTTACATTACTCTTGTACTTAACCATTGATGCATAAGTGCTGAAACAGTTCGAACTGCAGATTAGCATTGAGGCCTGTTGCTGAAACAGTCTGTGGACCACGATGCTGAAACAACAACTCACACAGAAGAAGCTATTACACTCTCTGTGGTCTATGATGCTGAAACAACAACTGCTACAGTCTGTGGACCACGATGCTGAAACAACAACTCACACAGAAGAAGCTGTTACACTCTCCGTGGTCTATGATGCTGAAACAACAACTGCTACACTCTTTGTGGTCAACGATGCCGAAACAACAACTCAAACAGAAGAAGCTCTTACACAGTCCATGGTCAACGATGCTGAAACAACAACTCACACAGAAGAAGCTATTACACAGTCCGCGGTCTACGATGCTGAAACAACAACACAAAATTGTTACATTGACCATGACAGCCTCACCTTGAGCTAGCATTAACCATCGCTGCTGCCTGAGACCAAGTTGCTGAAACAATCAGAATGCAAATCCCGTGGCTGAAACAGCCCGCGATTTGCGATGCTGAAACAACATACAACAACAGTAACAAGAAGACAAATAAAGAAGTTGTTACTCCAGCTACAACATCAACACCTCACTCAACACTTGTAATAGCATTCTGTTACGGGAGACTAGGATACCCTATTCTAGTATATAAATCAGATCTGACTAAGAATAGGATTCAGATGTGCAAATGTAATTTGATGATCAAATTGTATCGAGCGGATTCTCCTCTTTAAATAAGAGGAAATCACCATTAGAAAGGATCTTCTATTTTAGCTAAGAAAGGATTGACAGAGAAGGACGTATTTTACTTCAAATTGTAATATGATACAGTTGACAGATGAATAAAAGACTGTTCTGAGCATTTCTCTCTAGTTCCTTTCGTTTTAGGGGAATCTTGTGAGAAGGGAGGGCCCACCTTCTTCACAAGATTCACACATTAGCTTTATAGTGTGTTAGTGTTATTTCTGTTCGTGCCTTGATTAAATTCTGTTTGCTGAAACACTACTTTATTGAACTTTGTTTTGCTGAAACACTACTTTACTGAACTCTGTCTTGCTGAAACTCTGCTTCACTGAATGTTACATTGTTTTCATATGATTCATGCTTGGGTAACTGTTAATAATTTTTAGTTAGCAATCCTGTTTGGTGAATTTATGAAAACTTGATAATCAGGGACAGGTGCTGAAGATTCCTGCTTGGGGATTAGGGTCCTGTTCTCTGTTAGAGATAGTTAGCCTTCAGTGCATGTTAATTATTTCAATTAGTAATGAGTTCATGAAAGTGTGCTAATCAGAAACAGGTGCTGAAGATTCCTGCTTGGGGATTAGGGTCTTGTTCTCCGTTAGAGGTAGTTAGTCTTCAGTGTGTGTCAATCATTTCAATTAGCAATGAGTTCATAAAAGTGTGGTGATCGGAAATAGGTGCTGAAGATTCCTGCTTTGGGAATAGGGTCCTGTTCTCTGGTTATAGAATAGTTGGTCTTTCCTTTTGCAGTGTCTTGAAGGATTTCTTTTCCAGGTTGTTATTTTCTTAATGTAATCTAGGATTCTTTGGAAAGTTATTTCTTTAAACATTGAACTCTGCAATAGGTAGATTGCTTTCCTGTAATTCAAGTTAGAACTTCAGTTTGTTCAAGGCAAAGTGTGATTAATATGTTTTTACTACAACTCTAGGTTGCTTTTGAGATTGAGCATATATAGTGCGTGGTTACCTTTGAAATAAACAGACTTCCCTGGGTTGACAATTTATGTAGCACTTGATTGTTTAGTTAAATAAGCAATTATAATGACCAACAGACTCCAACATATGCAATATAAGGCATGCCAATTATTCACAGAGGTTGAAAGATGAGGAGCAAAGCTAGAACAGGTTGTCACTACAACAAAACAATGCCTAGAAGGGCCAGCGAATGACAAAGTGATCCAAGAGTTCACTGAGCAAGAGGCCATAGAAAAGCAGTAGGTCGAAGCAGCTCGAGTCAAACTCGAGGTGTTTGAAGCAGAACTGATCAGACCAGAGTGACTCGAGACGAGTCACATGTGAGTGTTGGGGGCCTGTTGGCCCTTGACCAAGTTTTGGGAGATTCTTGGTCATGTTGACCTATTTTTGGGACTTCGACAGCCTGTCGAAAGAGGAGCGAAAGATGAAGCAGAGATCACGGGATCTCGGCCCCGTTTTGGGTCCTTTTTGGGATGTGGGAATATGTAACAGGAATGGGACATCGACTCATGGGTTTACCCATGTTTAGGCCTATTTTGTATATATAAATAGATGCTTAGGCTCGATAGAAGAAGGGGAAGTGGTGCATCTATGTGATGTAAACGTATGCTAAGTGCAAGTAGAGTCTGTAAGTGCTTAGTGCATGGATTTAAGAGACTTGCAGAGCTAAGTGCAGGTCCTTGTAGCAGATTGTGGAAGGCTGAGTGCTGTAACTCAAGGAAGAAGGATATAGCGAGCTGCACAGATCTTCTGTCCTGTGTAGAGTAAGGGTTTTAAGGCTCTGTTCTTGTAACCGATTGACCGAAGACAATAAATAAGAAGAGTTGGTGGATGTAGCCCCAGGGTAGGGGGTGAACCACATAAATACTGTGTTATGCTTCTTTGTGCTCTATCTTGATGTGTTCACATGTTATTTTCTAAATGCTTTGATGTATGTAGATAGATCTACTTATGCTTTGTGCTTATTATATGTGAGAATGTTAGATCTGATCTATATAGCCATGCTTAGTGCTTGATCTGTTCGATCTGATCTATTTACCTATGCTAAGTGCTTAAGTACATTAGATTAGTGTGAATGTTGCGAAGCTCTGTTTTATCAGCGAAGTGGGTAGTAATTGCATATTGAGGAACTAACGGTGCTAAGTGATTTCTAAGTAGTACAATCATAGATCTGTGTCCCAACTAAGGTTGTAGACACCTGAGTCTTACAACCACCCCTGCCTCTACCTCGGGTGAGACTTGATCTGCTTTGTAGGTGTTGCCGAAAGGGCCGGTAGTTAGGGCTTTGTTGGTGCACTGTTGTAGCGTTGAACCCTGGGTCTGCCCCTGTGCCAACAATCCTGCACATATATCAGAGAGATATAGCATAGGGAAAACCCTTGTCTATAGAACCCTTGAATACCTAACCCTTGGGGACAAAAACATTAACAAATTAAAACAGACAAGATCTCTTGCCATGCAACTATGTTTGGGTTTCCAAATAACTACACATTTCTTCCTAGTTAAGCATTTGGGCATTTTATTACTGTAGTATTCTTCAGATCAGAGTATAACTCCACAGGTGTANAAAAAAAAAAAATTCTAGAAATTTTTGCACCATTATTTGAGACCTATTCCATTGGATTCATCTCTTCACCCTTATCACATTCATTCATATCATTTTTCAGAAATTTTTTTGACCCCACTCGCCCCATTTCGGTTTCCTCATCATCATGGTCCATACCCGTATCCAATATCTGGAAGCTCGCTTCAATACCTTGCAATCTAATTTCACGGAGACCCAACACGAAGTGAAACAACTCAGTGCCAATGTTGCCGCCCTCAATACATCCATGCAGTCCTCAATGGAGGAAATCAAACAAGACCTGACTACCCATCTTGAATCTATCATTTCGATGCTCTGCACCAAGATGCATATCCCTATAGATAACCCTTTATCTGACCCACCTTCAGATACTAAAGATGAACATTCCTCTAACTTTCATCACCATCACTTTCAACGTGACCTACGCCTTACGCAAGTGGATGTGACCAAATTTGATGGCTCAGATCCCACTGGTTGGGTAACCCAAATGGAACATTACTTCTCTTTATATGCCATTACAAATGACTTGGCCAAACTCCGGTATGGTGTTCTCCATCTAGATCAAGAACGTTGGCAATGGTGGCAATGGAGAAAAACTTCCTGTCAAGGGTATATTGCTTGGACACAATTTGTAGCAGATCTTTATGAATTCTTTGACACTGATACCAACCATTTGGGCCATTTGACAAAGTTGAAACAATCAGGGACAGTGGAAGACTTTATAGCAGCGCTTGAGCGCCTGGCTTTTCGGACAGAGGGCAAGTCTGATGCCTTTTTCTGAGAGTATTTTATCAGTGGCCTCAAGGATGAGATTCGGGCCCATGTCCTCATGGCTCGGCCTCAGAGTTGGGTGGAGGCTACTAAAAGAGATAAAGAAGCACAACATGTTGTATCTTCTCAAAACTGGAAAACCTCCTTTATCCCTCACACTAAACTAGTAAATCCCACTACTCCCTCTGCTCCACTAAAGATCCAAAAATTGACCAGGGTTAAAATGGATGAACGACAACTCAAAGGCCTTTGTTATAATTGTGATGAAAAATATTTCTCGGGCCACAAGTGTAAGGAACAAAATATTTTTATGGCCATCTCAGAGGATATTTCGGAAGAGGATGTTGAAACTCCCCTTGTGTCTGAGTCACCTGAAACCACTGACATAATCCCTCCCTCAGATCCTCCCGAAGTAGAACTGATCATTTCCCTAAATGCTTTCATTGGATTCTCTACTCTCCAAACCCTCATGTTCATCAGTTACATCAAGCATGCAAAGGTCATCATTCTGGTTGATAGTGGAAGCACCCATAATTTTATTCATTGCTGCATTGCCTAAGAAACTCTTTGCTACATCCATGCCATCAATAATTTCCAAATCATGATTGCCAATGGTGTCTCCATGAAATTTGGAGGGCGTTGTGAAAATGTGCATCTCCAAATTGGTGACTACCACCTCAAATCTCATATGTTTGATATCGACATGGACGATTGTGACATTGTGTTGGGTGCAGACTGGATAAGGAATTTGGGTCCCATTCTCATGGATTTTAAGGAATTAACCATGCAATTCGACCCGGAGGGCCAACAATATAAGTTGCAAGGCATCACCACTGGTTCAACTGAGATCATTAGTTCCCATCGCATGGAAAAGCTGCTCAAAAAAGGTCATTCTGGTGTTATTTCCCAACTCCATTCCATACAAGAAACAAATACAACCTCGGTGCCGCAATACCTCCAATCCATCCTTTCTAAACAACAAGTGGTATTTTCCACTCCCCAGGGACTCCCTCCTTCCCGTGGTGTTCATGATCATTCCATTTACCTTGTACTGGGAAGCCTTCCTCCCAATATCCATCCATATCATTACCCCTTTTCCCCAAAAAATGAAATCGAGAAAATGGTCCAGGAACTCCTTAACACAGGCGTTATCCGCCCTAGTACGAGCCCCTATTCTTCTCCTGTGGTCACGGTCCTGAAGAAAGAAGGTTCTTGGTGAATGTGTCCTGACTTCCGTGCCCTCAACAAACTTACCATTAAAGACACATTTCCCATCCCTGTCATTGATGAACTATTGGATGAATTGAGTGGTGCCCAATTCTTTACTAAACTCTATCTTCATTCTGGCTACCACCAGATATGTATGAAACAGGCAGACATTCCCAAGATTTCCTTTAGAACTCATGAGGGCCACTATGATTTTTTGGTCATGCCCTTTGGCTTGTGTAATGCCCCCTCCACCTTCCAAAGCCTCATGAATCATGTATTCCGTCCTTTTCTCCCTCATTTTGTCTTAGTTTTATTTGATGATATCCTCATCTATAGAAAAACCTGGACAAACCATCTTTCCCATGTGGATTGAGTTCTCCATCTACTCTCTCAGCACCAACTTTTCCTAAAACAATCTAAATGTGCTTTTGGTGCCTCAAAATTTGAGTACTTGGGTCATCTGGTTGGAAAGGATGGCGTCAGGGTGGATCCTAAAAATATTTAAGCTATGCAAGACTGGCCTCACCCAAATACTCTCAAAATCTTGCGTGGATTTCTGGGCTTAACATGTTATTATTGCAAGTTTGTTAAGAATTATGGAAAGATTGCAACACCTCTCACTGCACTCTTAAAAAAGAACTCTTTCACTTGGATTCCATCCGCGGATCAAGCTTTTCAAACCTTGAAGATGGCCATGTGCACCACTCCAGTCCTGGCCCTTCCTGATTTCAAAAATACCTTTGTCTTGGAATGTGATGCTTCAGGGAAAGGAATTGGTGTTGTCCTTATGCAAGAGGGTCGGGCTTTGGCCTTTACCAACAAGCAACCGTCTGAAAGAAATCTGGGCAAATCAATCTATGAAAAGGAAATGTTGGCTATTCTGCACGTCATTGATTTGTGGCACCCTTATCTATTGGGGAAACGCTTCCAAAGTAAGACAGACCATCAAAGACTCAAGTATTTTCTGGAACAACACATTTCCTCCCCGGAGCAACAAAAACGGGTGACCAAGCTATTTGGATATGATTATGAGATCATTTACAAAAAAGGCAAAGATAATCTAGTTGTGGATGCACTTTCCCGAAGGTATGAAGATGACGGATCCCTTTTTTCTCTTTCCTTCATTGTACCAGATTAGCTCCAAGTCGTCCGCCAGGAATGGCTACACGATCCCAAAAGTTCACAGCTGATCCAAAAATTCCAGTCCAATGCTCCAGCTTCCCCAGGGTACTCTTGGCTCCATGATGAGTTTCAATACAAAGTCCGTTTGTATTTAAGCAAACAATCCAAACTTAAATCCACGATACTTTCTGAGCTTCATGCTACACCCATAGTTGGGCACTCCAGGTTTACCAAAACCTATGACAGGGTCAAACGCTCTTTTTTATGGGATGACATGAAACAAGACATTCATAATTTTGTAGCTGAATGTGATGTGTGTCAATGCAACAAGGGAAAAACAGTCAAATCTCCGGGCACACTACAACCGCTTCCAATTCCACCTGCTATTTGGAGGGATATCTCTATGAATTTTATTACAGGCTTACCCAAATCGGGAAATAAATCAGTCATCATGGTGGTTGTTGATCGCCTTTCCAAGTATGCTCATTTTTGTGCTCTTCAACACCCATTTACAACATCCACGGTGGCTCAAATTTTCATGGATCAAGTCTTCAAGCTTCATGGCATGCCACATTCTATTGTTTTTGATGGCGACCCAAATTTCACTAGCAATTTTTTGCAAGAATTGTTCAAGCTACAAGGCACCCAATTGCATCTCAACACAACTTATCATCCCCAGACTGATGGTCAAATAGAAGTTGTCAATAAGTGTTTGGAAAAATATTTGAGGTGTTTTTCCTTGGAAAAGAAAAATCAATGGGCTCAATGGTTACCCCTAGCTGAATGGTGGTACAACACTTCATACCACACAACTACACACATGACTCCTTTTGAAGTGGTATATGGACAAAATCCACCTTCAATTCTCTCATACTTACCTGGTGTCTCAAAGGTCCAGGCGGTTGACCAAACACTTACAGTTTGAGAGGCTATTCTCCTTACCCTCAAAGAGAATTTGGTCATGGCACATAATCACATGAATCAACAAGCAGATCAAGGTCGCTTTGAACGTCAATTTGTAGAAGGGGATTAGGTGTTTCTTCGACTGCAACCTTACAAGAAAAATTACCTCAAGGCAGAGCATTGTCAGAAGCTAGCACCCAAATTTTATGGTCCTTATACAATTCTCAAGCATGTGGGACAGGTGGCTTATCAGTTAGCTTTGCCCCGTCATTCTAAGCTACATCCTGTTTTTCATGTTTCATGCTTAAAGAGGGTGATTGAAACTAAGTGCCAAATTCAAACCAACCTTCCCAAGTTAGCCGAAGAAGGATCCATTTGGCTACAACCGCAAGCATTTTTGGACTAGCCTAAGCATCGCCTGCATCAGAGAACCATCAAGGAAGTGTTAGTCCAGTGGAAAGATACAACTCCAGCAGATGCCACTTGGGAACCAGCTACCATTCTGCAGCAATTTCCACATCTCAAGCCTTGAGGACAAGGTTGTTTTTAAGGGGGCGGACATGTTAGGGTCCTAACCTGCACATAGGAAGAACAATATATTCAGATGTAATAAAGGTCAATATTAATAAGGCCTTTCAATAAAATAGAATAAGTCGAATGTAAGAAGACCTAATAGAAGCTTCCGCTTCTAGAAGGATCTTCCTCTAGATTCTTCTTTTGATAGACATATTTAGTATAAATAGGAGTCGAGGGTATGAGAACCCTAACTTGGATATTATTGTAATAGAGATCTGCTCAACTGGAGGTTTCCCCCTCGAAGAGGCCCGTGAACATTGCTTTCAGAATCAAAGTGCTATTTCTATTGTTATTCTTATATCATTTCAGTGCTATTGTGGTGATTGTTCTGGTTATATTGCTATTATTCTGCCATTTCTAGCATTTTATTTCTGTTCTTCATACTTTTTATATCTGCTATATTACATATAGGGAGCAATAGTCTCACCTTGTGCTTAGTTCTGGGGGGGTGATGAAGTAGTTACAACTATCATGCCTTATTTTGAGAGGTGGTTTCCAAGGGATTTTAGTTGGTTAGAGATACTATATATCCAAGGCAAGGTCAATCTTGTTTTTTAAGAGAAATCCTCGGTTGATCACATCCTCTCCTCAAAATTATCTGATAGTTGTTATGCCTCAAATCCTATATAATGAATTCCATTCTTAGGTGAAGGGAGCAGGAAGAACTTTAGAGTATCATACTATTGATCTTGTGACATTCGAGGGGCTAGGAAGGAGAGCTTGGAGTAGTTACTTCAACATCAACATCAATGTTGTAAATGCTTCACTATTAATTGATTTCCATAATATAACTTGACCTATTCCCTTCATGCTTATATTTTTCACTATATGCATGTCTATTCTTGTCTATTTCAATATAGATAGATCCATTCTACTTAACAATATATCGTGGAAAAAGGAGGTATTGCTTTGTTCCTTGCTGAACTTATCTTGCACCAAGAGCTTGGACATCAAGATCAAGGGCTGGAGCAACAAGGACAACCGACGGAAAAGAGGTAAGTCATCTATCCTTCTCTTCTCATTCTGATTATTGACATATAGAATAGATCTAAGGATAAAGTAGAAAAAAAATTGTTACCTTCTATCTTGGATTGAAGGAGTCTTGATCTAAGGGGAGTTTCACTTGTCCGTGGGGGAAAATTTTCCATAACATAAATTGGAAACTCCACTAGGGATTGATCATTTTGATATTTCCTTAGTGTTTTCTATCCCTTTGAGTTTTCATTTGTTTCTTGATCCTTTTTTTATGCATCTTCTTTGGATTTTTCCCTTCCTTCATCATCAATAGGAAGCTTAATAAGTCAAGAACTTGACCCTTTATCATATATGGGAATTTTTTTGTCTTTTTCACCAAGTTCCAGATTTTGATCCCCCCCCTATAAGGTAGTACCGGGCGATAATGTCCTGATTACCCCCCTCTCCAAGTGTCTTGGGGAGTGATGAAGCTTTGATCATCACCCGTTTTGCAGTGTTACAAGGGTGATAATCCTTTTTTTTAGTAAATTTTGGCTCTGCCCTGTCTTTTTTTTGTCAGTAATTTGTCTCAGGCTTTTACATTAGAGACTTTGATACTTCATTAAGATTTTGATTTATTTTTAAATTGAGTGATTCCTATTATTTCTGATTCCTTTTAAAATTTTCCTTCTCCTATTACCTTTGGGCATTCTGACGTCTATCATTTTGATTCTAAAACTTTTCAAACTTCCTTGTTTGGCTTTGGAATCTATTTTATTGATTTAGGAATTGGAATATGTTGTTTTAAGCCTCCTTTAATTGAGTACTCGCTTCTCTTTGGATAAACATCTATCCTTTGTAGATTCAATAATTAAATATCCTTATCACAACTCTTTCATTGATGTTCAATATTTCTTTGATCGGATTTAAAAAGGTTTAAAAAATGGCTTTCTCTTGATTTCCATTTTATTGGTTTTTTGAAAGCATTGAAAGCTCGAGTTTTCTGTTTGCAAGTAGCAAGTGTTGAAAGCATCCTCGTGATTGGATTCTTTTACTTCTTGTTATCTAATTTGAGTGACTTTTTTCTCCATCTTCTTTAGCTTTGGGATCCTTTGCAAGTTTCATTGAGACCTTTCATTCTGATTGAAAGAAAAATCCAAAGAAGGTTATATTTTGAGTTCTTAATGTAATTTGAAATCTTTAAAAAGAAGGAAACGATAACGTTTTTCATTCTACTTTCATAGGTGGTGTTTTGGATACACATTTTAAAGAGCTTGTCTTGCATTTATTTTGGGATTTCAGGGATATTAATTTGATAGTTTGGCATTTAAATTCTCTCCATTTTTTAAAGGAAAAAACAAATTTGCATGGTATTGGGCATTTATTTGCGTTAAGAAGAAAGATAGCTCCTCTCATTTCCTCAGATAGAATTCATCGAAACAAAATATTTGAATTTCATTCCTTCTGCATGGTTTTGGAGTCGAGTCATAACATCATCAATTTCATCTTTGTACGCCCTACTGATTAAAAAAAACCATTAAAAGGAATGAGGCACATAATCTAAAATCAATTAGACGTTTTTTCTTTGATAACAAACCAACAATTCTAGGATTTTAGGGCCTTGGTAGTAGGGTGAGGGGTTAACTCTTCAAGGCCATAGGAACGAGACTATAAAATACTAGAGAGTGTAAAATATAGTATTAACAATTAACGTTAGTCGATAAATATCCTCTCACACATGAGTCAAACATGAGGTCAAGCGAAGTGATCGGTTGAGATTTCCCCTCTTTTGTTCGCCTAGTGGGACTATTACAAGTTTTGGGCTTTGAAGAGTGGAAAGTCCTTGGGGTGAAACCACTTCTTCTTAGTTTTGGGAAGATGAATTATGTCCGATGTTCCCATGTCCATTTTCTAGTCTTGACTGTCTACTGTATCCCCCTGGCCGTTCATTGTGAATTGGTAAACATAGTAACCTCTCCTAGGATTCCACACAGGTGACTGCAAGGGGGATTCCTTCTGCAAAGAAGGTTACTTATGGTACATTCAACAAACGTTCAATATTTTCTTCAGTGAATTGGGAGGGTATTTTTGTACAGTCTCTTACTTTCACCTTGGGGGATTTTTGCGAGAAGTTTATTGTAATTGTTGCTTGTTTCTTTGTTGATGACCTCATCTCCTGTCTCCAGAAGATCCTTACTTCCTTTCTCCCTATCATACGTGAGTTTTTTTCTTGATTTTATATTGTAGGGACTTTGGTAGTGTGTTCTCTTTGACGTTTAGCAGACCCTAGGTTGAATTTGTGTCCATGGCAACAATTCCTGAGGCTACCAACCAAGGGATCCATTTTCACGGAGAGCCTTATGCTTTTCCTTGTTTTGGAAATGTTGGTCCTCCTAACATCGCTACAGTGACTCTTCCTGGTTTCACTGTGGGGTTACCAATATGGTTTTTTTCTACTCCCATGGTCCCAAATGCCCCTGCTGCTTCCCAATAAAGCTTTCCACTCAAGAAAATCAACCTCATGTTGACCCTTTTCCTTCTTCACCCGTCGCCTCTTCTTCTATTTATTCTTCCTCGCCTGGTGAAAGCCTTGATGCTAGTAACTAGGAGGCTAAGAAGAGGAATAAAAGGAAGAACACAAAGAAGAAAAATAAATAAGGCAGAAATCAACCAAGAACTGTTGTGAGTGTTGATAATGTTGAAAATTTCACCAACATAGGTTGCAAGCACAAATTCCCTTGTAGGATTTGTAAGGGTGGCCACCTTCTTAACCATTGCCCTGCTATTCCCGAGGTATTCGAAGTGTGGTCTATGAGTTTTCAACAACCCGTGTTTCCAGCTACTGCGAGTCATGTTGGTGAAAACCCATCAACCAATGATCATAGGGTTGGGGGAAAAAAGGGTAAAGTCAAGATTCCTTGCCGGTTATGTGTGGAAATGCACCTCACTTAGATTTTCCTTTGTATGGATGAAGCTTCACAATTGTTGGAAGACATTGTTGTTTCTCATAAACAACCTCTAGTTGCTTCCCATGAGTCCTCACCCAACCAACTGTTGGTTGATGAAGTGGTCAGTCTGATTCAATCCTCGATCGATCCCACTCTTCCCTTGGAGAGTGAAGTGGATACCACTCCTATTTTTTTTGTCACTTCAAATTCCTCCGGAGAAAGGGGCATTTCACCCATTTCAACAGAACCCCCTCCAAGTGTCGAGGTCATTTCCCTTGATTGGAATAGGCTGGAGGAGCCTCACCTTCCTTCCTGCATGCCTTCCCAAATCACTGTGAAGGTTCACGATAAGATCATACATTACACTATTTTTGACGAAGGTGATTTTGTTAGCATTCTATCCTCAACCGCTCAGAAAGATATGGTTTCTCCTCAACTTGTGCCGATTACTCATCCTCTGTTGGATTTTAATAGAATATTTAGTGAACCTTTAGGGATACTTCCTCAACGACCCATCACCTTAGGCGAGAAAACTTTCTATATCGATGTTATGGTAGTTCAAGGTCCCTTGGACTTTAATTTACTCCTTGGGCGAGACTATGTCTATGATAAGAAAGATGTTGTGTCCACACTCTTTCGAGTGATGAATTTCACTCATAATTGAAACATTGTGACCACTAACCAAATTTTTTCCATTAGTCTTGATCTGACTGCCGGCCATTCAACTTCCCTGAATGTTCCTTATATGAAAGCGATATTCCTCCCACCATAGGTTAATTATGTGGTATCATGTCCCATGCCTTCAACTTCTAATGAGAAGGAGCCTCTCACTGTATACTCAACTTCTTTATACTCAGATCCAATAGTTTACATGGTGAACTCTTAAATGGGGGATTTGGAGCCTGATCTTTCCCCCGTTACCACTATTGAGTCTCTTGACATACATTTTTTCTAGATCATTGTCCTTTCATCCGATGAAGATATCTTAGAAGACATGGTCAAGGATGATGAGCATATTTCACTTTCTATGTCAAGCTTGTTAAAAAATGAAATAGATAACCATGAGCACAATTCACTTTTTGTTTCAAGCTCGTTAAAAAATAAAATAGATAACCATGAGCATAGTTCGATTTATGTATCAAGATCGTTTAAAAATGAAACAAATAACCATGAGCAAAGTTTGATTTCTGTGTCAATCTTGTTAAAAAATGAAATAGATAACCATGAGCATAATTCATTGTCTGTGTCAAGATCGTTAAAAATTGAAACAAACCCCCTTCCAATTGAGTCAAGTATTCCACTAAATCTAGTACCCAAACCTTCATTTCCTCTTCTTGTGTCAGTTAATCCTGTTTTTTCCTCCCTCTCTGGTGAACCTCTTCCTATTGGTATCCATGAGTCTAATCGGGTGTAGAAGAAGAGTCAACAGATGAATTGAAGCTTGGGGGGCATGTCTCCAACCCCTGGACATCATGTTGGGAAAAACTCGCCAATGGGTATCACTCAAAGTACCAATCTATGGACATGACGTTGGGAAGAAAATTGTCAATGGGTATCACTTCAGGCATAGTTCATTTTTCAGTTTCCACAATTTCATTCTCTATTTCAAGATCGTTAAAAAATAATATAGGAACCCCACACATAGTTTCATTCTCTATTTTAAGCTCATTAAAAAATTAAGCAGACACTTCAAGTATAGTTCATTCTCTATTTCAAGCTCGTTAAAAAATGAAGCAACCATCTTATCGTCTACTTAATGGTTTCACTTTCTACTACTTCGCTACTATTTGTTGTCTCACTTGATTATGGCCATTGCAATTATTCTTGATGCTAGCCATTCGCATCACACTGCTCCCATTTTGCAGTTACCCTCTAGAGAGACACACTACTGTGAGTGGTCTTTCTTTCCATGCCTACTTTCTACTCCCTATCACAATCATTGCTTAGGGGTCGTTCAACCCATTGGAACTTAGTTGCATGCCACTCGTTCTCTCTAGACGATATTATTATTTGTTCTTTCTCGTTCTCATAAATACATGAGAATAAGTTACTGAGTATACTTTTATCACTTTTGTGGGCTCGTAAAAACCATATGAAAAATGAATTACAAAAACAGAATACTCTAGTCAACCTTGGCTAGAAGAGTTATCCCTTGTATTGTTTTATACTTTTTCGGTCTCGGGGGACTATATTTATAAAAAATTACAACACTAGAGTTTTCTTTAAGTTCTTTTCATACTCTCTAAACATGAAAATACCACCGAGTTTATCTTCTCTAGGATCATAAAATTATACATTGAAGGACCCATATGGGAGCGAACCCCTCCTTCTTTAGGTTCGTTAAACATGTGATGAGGGAATCAACAAAGATGAGTTGTATAGAGCATCTGTTATCCTCCTCAAGCTCGTTAAAAAACAAAGAGGTACTCGCCATTCATGGTGGGGAACATTTGAGCTAAGTGGGTTAGTGTTTTTGGAAAGCATTATGGAAGCAATTTTTTTTCACCCTTGAACATGGAACCTGTTTGCGTCTTATCTTACAGTTGGGTAATTTTCTTGTCTCCGAGTCATACCAATCCTATGAGTCATTATAATCCTTTATCCCACCCAAAGAGTTCCCCAGTTATCGTCACACTATGTTTTGGTCTATCTCTCATCAATTCAATGTTGCCAAGTCATTTGTCACGCCTCACAATGTTTAAGGGAAGTTTTAACCCAAATCAACCACTCTACAATATTACCAACTTTCATCCTTGTGTCAGTTTATGCTCATTTGATCTATCATCTTACATCAATTTCCTGTGTCAGTTTCATATCGTTAAGGGGGACACATCATGACCCTCCTTCAATGAGTCTGTTCCTGTTGACTTCAACACATTATCCAGGAAATAGACTTAGAAACTAGTTAGTACCTTGGAATCTGCATGCCCCAATGGTAAGTATCATCGCTTTCGATATTAGGTTTACATAATTGGCCTCTGATTGAATGATTCCAGGAATGTTTGACTTTAGCTCACGTTCACTGGAATATACTAGGGTACCTTGGAATGCATTTTCATCATTGGTGATTTCCCTCACACTTGTTAACAATATACATCAATGAATGATAATCAAGTGGTTTCTACCATGTTAGACATCAATACATCTATTCACATGGCTATAATCGTACCATCTCAGGATTAGGACAAAGACCTTGGGAACCCCTTAGGAACTCACCTCTGTTACGTGCCTCACCTAGGTTGCGATGGAGATTATTTGAGTACTTAGAAGATTCTAGTATGGCCATCATGCTGGTGATCTCACTAATATATATGATGTCACATAGATCCACTTTGTATTGGTGAGTGGCTATGCTTTTGTCATATCATAGCTCCACTGTGTATTCTTTAATGGCTACGACCCAATCGATTCATGGATGTATGGATCCAAATTATTTTTTTGGTGGCCATATCCTTCATCAATGCTTTCATGGATCCGTAGTGTATTGGTCGACAACCATGCTTTGTGTCAGTTTATCCCAAGCATGGATATTCCTACCTCGAGGATGATACATATATACTATTTTATGTTTGTTTACAACTTCCGCCCAACTCTCCTATTCCAACACCCTTACATACATGTTTTTGTAAAGTGTTTCGACCATCAACTTTTATTCTTACCTCACACTTTAGGGGAAATCTGTTACACACCTATTTTTTTCACTTAAGCGTCACACTTTAGTGTCACAATTTCATCACCATGTGGGAGTGTTTGTCATAATCCTTAGACATGTTGGAGGGTAAACCTATCATTTGGAGGTCGAAATACTATCTTTCACCTTGAGTTTTTGGCCTTTTTTGAGGACCATCACTCCCCTTTCCATATAGAGAGGAGGATGAACCCTTGTCATCGCTCTTGGTCCAATTTTAGGGGAGCAATAATATCGCCATGTGCTCAGTTCTGGGGGGATGATGAAATAATTACAACTATCATGCCTTATTTTGAGAGGTGGTTTCCGTGATATTTCAATTGGTTAGAGGTTTGTTCGAGCTACCCTCTATCCAAGGAAAGGTTAATATTTATTGTTGAACTAAATTATCACTTGATCCCATCCTCTCCTCAAAATTATCCTATAGTTTCTATGCCTCAAATATTATATAATGGAGGCCATTATTGGGTGAAGGGAGGAGGAAGAAATTCAGAGTATCATACTTCTAATCTTGTAACATTCAAGGGGATGGGAAGGAGATATTGGAGGAGGTGCTACAAAATCAACCTCAAGGTTGTAAATGCTTAACTATTCATTTATTTCCATAATATAACTTGGAATATTTCCCTCATGCTTGTATTGTTAACTATATGCATGTCTATTCTTGTCTAATTCGATATAGATAGATCTATTCTGCTTAATAATATATCGTGGAAGAAGGAGGCATTTCTTTGTTCCTTGAATGAATTCTCTTGCACCAAGAGTTTGGACATCAAGATCAAGGGCTAGGGCAATGAGGAAACTTGACATAAAAGAGGTAAGTTATATATCCTTCTCTTCTCATTTTGATTGTTGACATATATAATAGATTTAAGGGGAAAGTAGAAAACCATTTGTTACCTTCTATATTAGATAAAAGGAGTCTTTATCCAAGGGGGGTTTCACCTGTCCACAGGGGGAACTTTTCCATAACACTCATGGAACCAAATCAATAGAGAAATCAATGTCTCTCTTTGGTGGAAATCCTGAGATTGTTGGAATACTGAGAGGAGGGGTGAATAAGTTATAGAACAATTTAAACCTTTTCAACCATATAATGCAAGTGTTATATCAATGTAGCATTATCATCCAATAATTGCAGAGTAAATAAACAATGAACAAATGAGAAATCATACACATACACAGTACATTAGTGTTTTTATGTGGAAACCCAAAGCGGGAGAAAACAACAAAATGCTTTTTCTTATATGTCTTGAAGAATTACATTCATTGAAAGCACCAACTTCCTTTTTTTTCCAGCTACAACTGGAAGGAGGCTTCAACCCCCTAGTTTATCAGGCTACAACTTGAGGGAAGCTCCAACTCCCCAATTCTATGGCTATAACCAGAAGGAGGCTACAACCCCATATGTTCTCCAACTACAACCAGAAGCTGGCTACAACCACCTGTCCTTGCCCCATCCAAATGCCCTGATGTAGAAGTAGAATGATGGAACCACTGTCACACTATCACTGTGAGATATACTGCTGTAAACCTGTACCAATCAACGAGTGCATCAACCATGCACCAAATATGTACCAATCATGCATCAAATACACATCAACTATGACTCATCAATATGTACCAACATCATCAAGTACACACCTCATGTATGTGCCAACTCATCAACTACTTGTCTCAACCATACACCAAGTACATATACCAATATAACCATCAAAAGTTCTCTAGCAATACATCAAAATATCCATGACCAAATACCATAAACCCTTACATCAAACCATGTGCCACAACCTCACTGTTATGTAGCCTCAAGCTAAACCAACAACTTCAGCAACACATCACAAACAAAATACCAATACCCATATGATAAATACCAACAACAAAATACCAATTGTATCCCTCAAAAAGTATGATATATGCAACAATATTGAACATCCAATACCATCTCAAGAGCTAAACCCTATCTCAAAAAACATACCTCAAACAAGACGTGCCATATCTCTCATAAATAGACCCCAACCATGTTGCTGCCTCACTTTTTTTGTCGCGAATTTTCTACCGCGATTTTTCTACCACACTTTTTCTGCCACGATTTCTCTGCCATGATTTTTCCGTCGCACTTTTTCTGCAGCAGTTTTTCTGCCGCACTTTTCCTGCCACACTTTTTCTACTGCAATTTTTCTCTATCAATAATACCTTCCCAAATAACCTTTCACAAAAAATGATATTCAATGATATTCAACTGTGTTTAAATGAGAGAGCTTTGCCTCTTATTTATACTTTCATGTATCATCCCACTTTCCTTATTTTCGGGAGTTCTCCATTAAATTTATTATTTAAATAATTTCTTTTGCAAACACTTTGACTTTTTAGGGCTTCTAGATGACTCATGAGGGTTCTCCAACTTCACATGGCCATAACTCTCTAACCGTGAGGAGTTATGTGATGTTACACATGTTAGCACTCCGTAAATCTGTTTGGTTGATAAACAAATGACGAAGGTAACTTTTTCAACCAACTTTGAGACCCGAAACCAGCCTTTAGGATCCAAATGGATCTCTCTCGAGGGGTGCAGTGTCCGCACATGATATGGATTTTAAATAAGTGGCTAGATTTAACACCTTTGATATAATGGTCTCTGGTTATATTGGCTCAAGAAAATAAGACGATGGGCTATGGAGTCGATTCTAGGAAACAACGGAAACAAATGACTCGGTGACTAAACTTGAGAGGATGAATGCTAAGCGAGCAACAATATTCAGTGCAAAATAGTAATGTGTGGCGGAAAGAAATTATAGGAAGTAACTTGGAGCACCACTGCGGGCGAATTCAGAGTTAACTTTTAGAAGAAAACGTTTTGTCTAAGTGGCGTGAACAAGGGGCGTTGCGCAGCAAATCCACAGGTTCAAAAATTCATTCCGAAATAGAAAGAAAGAGATATGAATAAGATAACAGGGAGCACATATGAAAGAAATAGAAAAAAATACATCCAACTGCTACAATTAGAATCTTCACATCAAGTTACATGACTTTTGCATTAAGTTTCGATAGAACTCAAATTTCATACAATAGATTCGGTCTATACCAATTTTGCCAACCGACCCTGTTTACATGAAAATGATCCTCATATATAGAAATATAATGTCACCCTTGGCTGCTAGGGTTAAACTAATCCCTCCTATAATCATGGATCCATTTTCTTTGAAAGAGAACAATAACTTCAACGGATTCACTAAAAATAGAAAGCTCGACTTTGCCAAATCATAATCATAACCAAAATATTATTTACAGTCATTGATCATGATCAAAATTTGACCATATGGTTGTGATGAGTCATAATTTGCATTTTTGGACACTCTGTCATCCCTGCACAACAAGTCTTCTATGCAATAGTAACCTACAAAAAAAATGCAACAGAATGCGCATCAAATTGGGAAAATAGGCGTTAAATATGACATCGTATCTCATTGATAAAAAATTATTTTTAGAAAATGTTAGAAAATCAGTTTTAGAATATATCAGGGGGCTCCGCTCACACCGGAGTTAATCATGAGGTCATGCGAAGTTAGTTGAAGAGATAACCCCCGGATACTCACCCAACGTCAGAGATATTTCTGTGGATTTATTCGTATTTGGGGATCTTGCTAGTACCCATACCTCTGTGAGAGGTGGTTCTTTCAAGGTTTCGGGCTTTGCTACCCTGCCCATACGGTGATCTGGACTTATGAATGCTTGCCTGTGCATCGGTTATACAGTGGTTTATTAGTTGCTTGACTTAGGTATCTCATAGGTTACTTGCAGGGGTTATTCTGCTTGTACCCTGGGTCAGATAGGGGTCGGACAACACACAGACTTTGTGGAGGATTACCTCTCCGGGGGGATCTGACTGACTAGTTGTTAATCCCACGAGGGACCCTATAACTAATTCTGTTACCTACAAACATTAGTAGGGAGTCTCAGGTCCCTCTTGGATGAGACATACCTTCTTTAGTGAGGGAGGCCACTCAACCACTTTAGCCCGTTTGCATGCATATTGGAAGTTTAAATTTTTGGTGTGCTCTTTGATTATTAGTTGACCATAGGATTTCGTGCTGAGTCTTTGTTACCATGGATAGTGGAGTTCCTTTTGCTCCCTCGTTTACTGCTATCCCCCCATGATGTTCATGGGGGGAAATCCATCCACTTTTTATAATGGTATGTAGAATTATGGTACTGAGTCAATGCCTTGGGTATCTAATCATTTTTCTCATGGTATGTCTGATATGTATTTGCACTTTCCATCCTCTGTCTTGCCTCCTTATGCGAATACAAGTTTTGGGTCTGGGGGCATGATGCCTCCTTCTTATCCCTTTGCGTTTGGTGGGAGTCTGTAACACCCTGTTTCCCCCAGTTTGTAAATATAACTAGATTGGCCGAGGACTATGGCAAACTCATAAGTATGAACATGTGATGTAAATGGACCTACAGAAAGAGGTCAATGAATGTGAATAACATTCTGAATTTATTGCAGGACTGCTGATGAGGGGATGTGCAGAAAAGAGACCACGATGGCGGTGGAAGGCACCTGAAAAGGTGGCGTTAACTTCCACCAAGAATTAAATACCGTATTTGGACTCCATTGGCCCGGAGAACCAAAAGCGGCTCGCTGGCCCTGAAATTGAATACCTCACAGGCTGGTAGGCGGATGGCTTGATGAGGGATGGGATGGTGAACCACCCATCCATAGAGCCGTTAGGCCTGATCGGCGCGAGGGTAATCATGCCACACGCAACCTCGCGAGAGGATAAGGCATATGGCAGAGACGATTGAGGGGGGGACGCAGGGGGAACTCTGGAATTACGCAGAGTGAGTGATAGCAGAGAGGAAGGATTGCAACCTTCGCTCCTGGTCACTGGCAGACAGAGAGACGCAGTCTCAGAGCATCGTGGTCTCAGCTCAGGGGTGGCTAGTGGTAAATCCATTGGGAGTCGTTGAGCCTACGGTTGGGTGGAAACGAGCACCCCTCTCAGTAGTTGCACCATTTCTGGTGTTATTTCGGATAAGTTTTTTTACATATTTGTATCTTGAAATTTATAGAATGATATATATATGTATATGTCCTAGAACTGTGAAATTATGTATGATCTCTGTGTAAGAATGTCTGTGCAGTGTTTGATAATAACTAAGGGACATATGCTTGTAATAGAGGAATCGATGCACGACTTACGTCGATAAAAATGAATCTAATCATGCCCAGGTTGAACTAAGTCAGGTATCCAGCCCGTTCTTGGGAAATTGTTTCCCTTATCTGTATCCAGGAATGGACCGAAATAGACCTCTCCACGGAGATTCCCTCCTTAGAAAGGCGTACCAAGAACCTGGGAAAAGGACTTGTATGTGCAAGTTTTAGCAACCCTGTATGAAGAGGAATGATCCTCTTCGAAATCCCAAAGTAGTAGTGTAAGGATAGGTATTGATCAACGGATGAGATCCGGTCGGGGAACCTGTTGTTATTCACGATCGTTAAATCGAAGGAATGAGCGAGGGCGTTAATTGCCTTAACCCTTTTTCCTCTATCTTCGTGAATAGCGAGGAAATCTGAATCATAGACTCCCAGGCTCCATGAGAAAATCCGGATCGTTGGTTTTTCCACGTCCAAAGAGTAGTAGAAAAGGGTGCGACATCGGGACCGATCTGAATCGTCAGATCTGAATGAGGAATCCCGCCAGAAGTTAGATCCTTAGGGAGATATACAGGGGTTAAGTCTCGTGAATAGGGGCAAAACGGATCAGAGCCGTCCATCCGAGGAGGACAGGTGGCAGAGCTCCAGGGAACTCATGAACTTGGAGGTTTGCGAGATGGGAGTCCAAAAGTTGGATGTCCCAAGTCGTGAGTGGCGAGGTCACGAAAGGATCCGAACCATCCATCCGAGGAGGACAGGTGGCAGAGATCCAGGGAACTCACGAACTCGGGAGCTCACAGGGTGAACGCCCAAGTATTGGGTGTTAAAATTTGCGAGACGCGAGGTCATGAAGTAGCGAAGTCGTGAAAGGATCCGAGCCGTCCATCCGAGGAGGATGGGTGGCAGAGATCCGGGGATCTCGTGAGCTCGAAGGCTCGCAAGGTAGGAGTCCAAAGGTTGGGCGCTCCAAGTCGCGAGTGGCGAATCCACGAGAGGATCTGAGCCGTCCATAGTTGAGGACGCGTGTCAGGAGATCCAAGAGATCTCATGAACTCAGAGGCTCACGAGGTAAGAGCCCAAAGGTTGGGTGCTCCAAGTCGCGAGTAGCGAGGTGCCGAGAGTCGAGCATGAGAGAACACCTGGAAAACCTCAAGGTAGGGTCCGCATGACTGACGGGTGGAAACGTATCGCCTAGAGAAGGGAGTCAATCCTCCGTTGACTTATCATGTCTCAGGAGATCGCAACAAGAGAGCACAAGAGTTCGACTCACAAACTCACGAGGGTGCGAGTTGTGAGAGGCATTGACGTTTAAGCCTAGCCTACGGTTAAAGGTGGGGAGGGTGCTAACTAAGAAAGGAGCTATACCCATTTCGTGATCTCGGGTATCGGTGATTTGTGAAGAAAATTTGAGGGCCTTGATTCATGACTTGCGAGGTCGTGAGTTGTGAAAGGCGCCTGGTTTGTTTGACCTGTGGTCCTAACCCGCGATCACAGGGAGGTGAGCAGGGAAGAACCAGCCTGCACTAGACCCTTGTAGGACTCCGGGAATTCTCATTATGGAGAATTCAACCAAAAATTTTGATATTAGGTAGTGGGTGTGTTACAAATTGGTATCAGAGCATGGTTACAACACTCGGCCTGATTGGGCTCATGCACCAGTCGCGCATAGACCTCGTTCGAAACACTCCTATGAGGAGTAAACCCTGACTTAACTATCTTACCCAAGATTAAGAACCTGGAAAATGAAAACCCGACTGTGTATGCATGTGAAAGAGTTATGAAACTATGCACAAATTATAAAATGAATTTGACTCTTGACTAATAACTAGTGTTTGTATTCACTCAAGTGGACGATCAACTGCGGGAATCCACAAACGCAGAGAATGGTGACTCACCAAGAGGTGGGAGAAGGCTCCCACAACAGAGATGAAGAGTCAGACGAAAGAAGAGCAATAGGAACCCCTCTAGGCCTAGCTGAGACTGTGAGGAGTCTCATGGTCGAA